>VYXF01005744.1:87513-127166 GCA_013397295.1 Polioptila caerulea | reverse complement strand
AAAAAAAAAGAAAGCAAGCAGCCGAATCCCAAATTCTGCCGACCTCTGGAAGCAGCAAAGCCAGACTGATGGGACCCCCCTGCGTGGGGACGGGGGAGTGGCAGCAGACCGGCGCCTTTCCTGCCCATTAATCACGGCACAAGTTCTCCAAAGCTTGCAGGGTTAAATGGAACAGCACGGGATGGTGCACAAGCAATGCGACCACAATCAGACAGATCCCTCCCAGAGTGTGGTCCTTACATCTTGTGGGCTATTATGTAAAAATATCCTTTATTTATCTCCCAGTTCGGGAATGGTTACTGCCAGAAAGATGCCCCAGATTGAGATGCATCACTATCCCAGAATCAAAAAGAATCACGGAAGGCAGAGTAAATGATCGACTCCTTCATGAACTGCACTGCAGTTCCCTCTATTTTCAAAGGAGTAACCAAAGTAAATCCTTGGAAAACTTTTTAATATTAAACGTGGGCTTTGCATAATAGGTAGGGTAGCAGTTGATGGTGCTATGTCAGCTGAAAAAGAACCTTATGAGTTACAAGAGAAGCCACTGCAACTGAAAAGGCTCCAGCTGATTGTTAATGTTCTAGTAATGGCCCAGGACACTGGAATTCCTGCTCACACAGCGAGCTCAGTGCAAAGGACAATTACAGAAAAAACACTTGTACTTCAAGTTTCATTTCTCCTACTTGGAGATTATAAAAGAAAAAAGAGCTTTCTACTATGTTTGAAAGCATTTCTGCTATATTCATCCCTTCTTTCTCCTAAAAGCTTCTGAACAGACTTAGCACTAAACCCTCCGAAAGCTGGGGTTTATTCTAATTCCAGTTCACATTCCTGCAACCGAGAAAGGGAAAGTCCAATATTCCCCCTCCCCAGCACGCTCTGCCTTTTGCTCCAGTCACGGGCCTTGGGGCTGCTCTGAATTTCTCCCTGAGACCCTGCAGGTGAACACAGCCCCTTCCTGCAGGGATATCTGCTGGGCTGTCTCCTACCTGCACCTTCTTCCTGCTCCTGTTCACTGCATCCTTCCCCTTATCTGCACCTCCCCTCCTCCTTCCGTGCCTCCAGCCTACCAAGTAAAATAGGGCTTGACAACCACACAATAAATTTTTTAAAGTGAATGCTTTAGGGATATTTCTTCCTCTGAATATTTATCCCGGCTTTTACAAAGGAATTTATCCAATTATTAATTCAACGAGAAAAACTAGAGAAAAAAGTATGTGATCAGACAAGCCCAACTTCGAGCCACGTATTCAGGTAACAGAACTATTTTGAGTTATTTTGACACGGGTTTCAAAACAGAAGGATCAAGTGAATGAGTTCTGGAGATGGGAACTGGCCAGGACTTTGTGCTGCATCTGAAAATAGCTGTGTAACACTAACAGTGCTGCCCTACCAGCATGCACTCGCCCAGCACACATCCCAAACTGCACGTTGTGCTGTGGTTTGGAATTCCAGCCCCACGGGGAAGGAGGCTGAAGTGATTATGAGCTATTTGTCCATTCCTCAGCACTGGACTGCCAAGGCTGGAGCAGCATCCCGGGCGATTCAGGATATTCTGGAAAATGAACACTGCGGCAGCTCTGCCCCTCTGGGAACTCTGCCCAAACCTCCCCTCTGCAGTCGGGACTTTGAACTGCCCCCCTGCTCCCACTCAGGCACCCCTTGTAGTTCTGCAGAATAGTTTGGGGAGAATCACCAAATTTCTACAATCCATAATTTTTTACGTCATAGACTTTGCTTCCAGATTTTCCTGTTTGTGCAACTCCTTCTTTTTTACCTGTTCTAAACAAGCAGGTGAAGCATCAAGGATTTTGGCTTCAGATGGGATCCACTCACCAGCTAAATTGCTGCCTGCAGCCACAGGAGTTTATGGCTTTTCACTTTTTCAAGTATTAACTACGCTCAATTTTCTGCTTAATTTTATCAGATTTTCAAGTGTGTTTAGAAAGACACCCGACTGCTGCGTTTGAGGGGTGTCTGTGCCACTTCTGTGTCTGTGAGCAAGTTAATTTTGCTTCCTTTCCCCCTGAGAGTACTCACTGTAATATTGTTTTCCTTTCCCTCTAAGGTTGAGAAAAGGCACATTATGAATATTCATTTCCCTTGTACAGTCTGGGGCAGCAAAACCATAAACTTGTTCATTTTATGGGTCTGTCCTTTGTTTTATTCCAACATATTTTATTGGGAAAGGGGTGACAGTTTTGACGTGTATTATTAATAAATGAGGAACTGCCTAAAATTTTTCACACTGCAATGGTACCAAACATTTCTCAAAAACAGTCTGTGCTGTTCAGCCTTGATGTACCACAAACTCAGGGTTTACTTGACCTGATCTTGCTCTTAAGAAAGTTTTGCCAACCAATTAACCATTATCTCAGACAAGAGCACTCTAAGTATTAACTTTTTCAAACACTTTTTAGTATTCTGCTTTGGGATGTGCCTAAACACAGTCCCTTGGAGTGAACCTCTCTTCCCTCACCTCTCTTTGTTATCCCCTAAATTTACATTCACCCAGCTCTCCCTACAGGCAGAAAAGGCTGGGGGTACCTAGGTTGAAATTTTAGCACATCATGATTCATCTAGGTCTGTAAAAGTCTGTATTATACAGACTTTTTTACCAGGGCTGGCATTAACCTTTCTGCTTAATGTTAAACTTTCCCCCCAAAAATCCAAACATGTCACAGGACGTACATAAATACAACAACTCATACACATTTATCACATCCGATATAAGCAGCAGATAATTTTTCTTGGGGAAAAAAAAACCCCAACCAAATCCAAAATCAAACCTGTTTTTCTCTTGTATCACTTTTAACCTCAGGACATTGATCAAATACACTTTAAATGGAAATTTCTCATAGCCCAAACAGCAGTGCAAGTCTAGAGACGGCCGTGAGTTGTAAATAATCAAATGGCAAAGGCTGATAAATGACTGATTATTTGCAAGCATCGCAAATAATTTTCATTTCTGCCTTTAGAAGTAATTCCCTCACACTTACTTAGTGCTTTACTGATCATTTATTCGAAAAGAACTTTGTGTTTTCTCAGCTGAAGAATTCCTTGGAGGAAGAACGCCCTATGCAGGGCAGCTGGAATTTGCAGGGCTGAACTGGGGTTGTGTGTAGACTGAAATACTGCATGTAGTGATAGGTGTGTGGAAAACTCCTTTGGAAGGAGCCTGCTCCTCCTTCAAACCCCTTTGTGAGACACAGCCCCCACAGCTGGGTGTGCAATTTATGATGGCAAGGAGCAAGGGAAAGATAAAACTTCCACTTCAGCCATCTTTCACTGTTATTGCTTTTGATTGTTTTGACAGGGCACATTAAAAAAAAAAATCTTATTTTTACCTTCTCTGGTTTTTGTTCTATTTCCCTTTACTAGCAGGTCCTCCGAGCTACAACCCACATCACACACATTATTTAGCACCAAAATGATCACAGCACAGAGCTGGGAAGAGCCTCCAGTAAAACCACACACACATCCCCTTTTACACCCCGACAGTCGCTTCCTTCCCTGATGAGAAAATTCCCATTAAGGAGAAACGAAACCCATTTCTGGCTCAGCCCTGGATGGTGGCACAGCCCCTCCAAACCAAGAGCAGTTTGCATTCCCCTTCCCTCACTCTCAAATGCTGAAAAAACTCTGGTTTTCCTCTTCTATGGACTGAACCCAACCGGGTTTAATTGCGCCACATCCAGAGAGCAGAGTTTGTGTTTAGAGGCAGAATTGTTTCTTCTTTGCCTGCACAGGAGCAATACTGAGACAAAATACTGAGCAAATCCAGCGTGGCACTGGGCTGTAACTGCAGTGATCCCCTGGAGAAAGAACACTGTATTTAACAACTTTATCCAGACACTGACACCTGGCATTCACTTGTACGGGTCTCCACGTTTTAACTTTTACTTGAAAATTACAGTGAAGTTTCGTTTTTAAAAAGTAAAGTAGTGAACACAGTTCTTTTTTGAAATAAAAAATATTTAGCATTTTTAATGCTTACTATTTTTCCTTTGAAGATTTAGAAAAAAACCAAAAAAGAATTTTGAATATACTGTTTCTGCACGGTAACATGGCTCCTCCAAACACACAACAAGGCTCCAATTTCACTTTAAGTGCTTGCAAGATTAAGACCCTAAAAGCCAAGGGTGTTAACATAATACACTTATTTTATAAAACTGGAGACAAAGGAATCTTGAACAGATGGAAGGCTTCCTCAAAACACAGACCCAACCTCCTCTTACTTCAAAATAAATATATTCACATTATTTTTAAAGGTAAGTTGTGACAACCTTGTTGATTAGTGCAATTCATGTGGCAGCATTCACTTTTCCCTTGCTTGGTACTGCATACTGAAAATAAGGCAATTAAATGAGAAAATTAATTCCATTAATTAAAAATGTTTCAGTCTCAAGCAAGACAGAACAATCTGAGTGAGAATTACAGCTGTATAAATGTACATAAACCAAAATGTTTTCCTTGACATGTGCTTTCCTTTAGGAAGGATAAATTTTGCAGCACAAAGCAATGATAATGCTATTTTAACAGCATCATAAAGCTGAAGAGAGATATATAAAAGGTCTGTTTTATCTTTTAAAGAGAAATCTCCTGATGTACATAGGAAAATTTACAAGTAAAATACCACCCTTCCCACAAATTCCTTACTGGTGAGCCTGAGTGAAAACTCTGGTCAGGTCAGGAAAGAAAATCATTAAACTTTGCTGAATCCATAAAGCACTGTAGCTGGAGTTTCAATACAGATCATTTTATAGTAAAATTAAAATAGAAGCCCTTTTTAATTATATAAAGTGTGCACGTTATTACTGAGGAGAGAAATACACGCTTTCCTCAAGAACCATAAAATTGGCTGCTGGGAATTAGACTTCAGCTGCAATTATTATATGGTCCTATAAAGGATATTGAAAGTCTGATAAAATTGCACCCTTGTCATGTAACAGCGATGCTTAATGCTAAATAACCACCCTGCAGCATTCCAGGCATAGCTTCCCCCAAACATCATCGCTCCCTTCTCACACCAAAAAGAAAACACAGCAGCATTGGGGAGCTAAAAGTGTACCTAAATATTTGAAATACCAAATGAACAGGTCAAAAGACTTGTAAAGCCACACAGAGGCAGAGCAACACACGTGATAAATGAATCCTGATGGCTGTTTGTAAGGGAGAGCTCTCCATGGATACCCACCCAAGCCTCCACGGACACTGCCCAGCCCTCCAGGGATGCTGCAGACTACACAGGATGGGAGGGGGAAAAAAAGAGCAAGAGATGAAGCTGAGAGACAAAGACCAGTGCCATGCATTCCTAATGGCTGCTTTCCTTCTCCTTGCAGTGTGTGTTGTAAACTGTGAGTATTTGTTAGGCCTGCACGCTGCTACAGGAGACTGGCTGGACTTTTCCTGGAGAACCTGGAATTTACTTTTACCTCAGACCTCCAGGTAAGAGCATGGAGATAATTCTCATCCCCCAGACTCCACTGCACTCCCAACTCAAGCCAGGCTGAAGTTTTAATGTGTATTAAGAATATCAAAGAAATATTTCTGTGACAGGTGACATAAGGCACGCGCAGGGGACGGAGGGGCAAGAGTGAGGGGTGTGGGAGCAGGGCTGTAAATTTTGCTCCTGCAAATGAAGGAAAAGAGAAAATTCTTTCTCCTACAAAGAAGTCCTGACAAAGTCTCTCACCATTTCAAGAGCATGGGTAGGATAGAAATAAATCCTACCTTCTCCTCAAGGCTTGGTCTGATCTGCAGCTCAGATCCCAGCACCTGTGATGGTGCCAGGCTTCAGAAAGAAGCCTCTGCACAAGAGCACACGAAGGATCCCACACAGCTCTTGTTTGACACCACTTCTCAGTCGTGAAAAAAGCCAGACTGTTCCAACCCAAACGTACTCAGCTCTCAAATTATGGCAGGAAACTGCAATGAGTGTTAGTGCAGAGATGGAGGGGCTGCAGTGCCTCTCCCCAGCGCTCACTGCTGGACTCAGGCTGCAGATATGTTGGGAATGTTCTCATGGAGGGGTTTCTTTCCAAGCCAGAGCTGTGGGTGCCCATCCCAGGCCCACACTGCTCATGCCAGGCAAACTGCCTGTGACGGTCGGGACCCCCTCCGAGCTACCCACTCCTCCCATGGCACGAGCACGTGGCCAAAGGGAGCTGCTCTGTGTTCAGTGGAACATTACTGAGACTCTGAGCAGGAAATAAGGGAAGGAAAACTCAGAGACCACAGCTGAATAACCTAAAAACATCATTTCCCAGGCACTTGTGGCCCACGAAAAGCGTGGTGAGTCCCTGCATCCCTACAGAGGGCCTGGCCACTGGGCACTGCTCAACTATGAATGGGAAAGCATAAAAAATATATTTATTAGCTCAGACTGAGCATCTGAAAACACTCACCTTTCAATCAGTTAATCATTAAACTAAAACATTAAAAAATTAATTTTTATTTGAAGCATGCATGAAATGCACTCCTTCAATGGTAAAACCAGTAAAGGCCAAGGTACTATGAAACCTTAAAAGTATTTAAAAGTATTAATTACACCTCAAAACCCCTCTTGAGATATTTTGAGTATTATATATATATAATGTTAATGTTTTATAAAACTATCAAATGACACAGAGTCATGTGCCAACAGCTCAGTCAGGCCAAGATGTGGCAGTGGACACTTGGGCTCCTCACTCCCTCTCAGCTGTGGGTACAGCTGCAAAAAGAAAAATCTGTTCAGGCAGTTATTTATTTACCACGGGGGAAAGCAAAAAAAAAAAAATCAACCCCCAAAATGTAAAAAGAAATGAACTGAAACCAAATGCCAGACAAAGAGAGTTCGGATGCCAAACACAAGGGAAGTTGAAAACACATAAAATAAAGGCCTCTGAATAAAATTTATGATCACACTTACACTGCACAGAACTGAAATTTGGTAGTGATTTACTTTTCAGTACGGCTTTTTCTTTTGTTTTTTTTGGAAGGCATGAAAAGTTTCCTCTATCCTTTCAAAGTACAAATATTGCTGTTTCTTGGTGAAGCTTCAAGATGCATTTCTTTTTGTTGAAATTGTCTGGAACCCTCTAATGAACAAAATACTGAGGATCACACAATATCATAATAATATAAATTGATTCATACAAACACTAACATGTAGATGCAATGAGAAGTCCTGAAATGTGCCACAGTCACAGTTCTCTCCATTAGAGACAATGCAGGAGTCTCTCACTTCCAGAACAAAACCACTGCTCATATTTACCTTATTAAAGGCAGGAAAAATGCCCAGCAGCATTCACACAAACATGAAGCATTCGTTTCTCAGAATAAGGGAATAATTTGCTTACCTGGAACATCAATTAATCTCTTATAAACATTCAAGAAGGCTGCCTCTGCTTCTTTGCTTCGTTTACCCAATGCATCAATCTAAAAGGGGAGATGAGAAAAGAAGCTTTAAGACTTGTTCCAATACAACTCTCCCACTCAGAGCTATAAATATAAATTAATAATTTCATGTAAAACTAGTAAGTAAATAAAAAGGGAACCCAGGTCTCCTGTGTGCAGCTCCTATAGAAGCAGTCTTGAAGGACTGTTCCTGCCACATTTGTACTGAATATAATTTCAAGTCCACTGTTCAGCCCATTAAAAAGCACCAATATTTTCATGAACACTCCTGCCTGTTGTGATTTTTACTTCAAATCTTTACAAAAATCTGCTATTTGCCAGGCAGATTCTCTCCTCAACAACTGTTTTCCTTTACCACTTCTTGAGATCTAGCACAGCACTCAGAACCATGGTCACTTCTGATCTCCCACTCTGCCTTTATTGTGGTAAATAGGCTCTTCTATTATTTCCAATAAGCCTGTGAGGAGATGAAAAGATGAACTTGTTGAGCACCCTGTGATACTTAACACTAAATAACTGAATCTTCTCCATGCAAAGAAGTTTTCTAACACAGCTCAGGCACAGTGTGCACTCCTGAGCTCCTCTGACCAGCTTCTCCTTGTGTTCTCTAACACACACAACACTCATCTAAGAATTTCTTCTTATCATTTTATTATTTTCCTCCTATGTCTGTATTTTCATCTAAAACTCTATTTTACAAGGAAAGGCAGCGTAATGGCTCTGAGAATAAAATACTTATTCCACAGCAACTTTTTTTTGGTAAACATGTATTTTCCCACTGCACTAGAAACCAGAGGATTTTCTATTGCTTCATATTGACAATAAACAACCAAAGTGACTCAGGAACAGATCCAGTGAATTAATACTCCACAGCAGAGGGACAGAAAGGGAAACAGGAAAGCCTGACACAGCTCTGTGGCAGCTTACCCAAATCAGGAAACCAAAGGCATGGAGATTATCGTTCCCATATTTTAATAAAAGGCAAGGAAGGATCTGAAGAACTGCGGATACAAAGGCCTGATACCAATTCTTCTGTGTATTTGAAAGGCAGTGAATATTATGGAACCATTTAAAGGTGCGGACGTCACCGCGGCCTAAAAAAAGGAAGGCCCTGTCTGAAAAACGTCCTTGAATTCTTTCTCTACATTATTGATTCGGTAGATAAGGCAGAAACAATGGCCAGAGTTTACTGTATCTGTATTTCAGGAAAGTATCTGATATTTTATTCTGCAGGAGGGGGATTTGCAGCACTGGGAAGTGTGTGACCAAGGCAGGGCTTTGCCAGCGCTCGGGAAGCGCCGCGTGCCCGGGAGAGGAAGAGGAGGGGAGATAAAGCAGGAGGGTCAGCCCTGGTGCCACTTGTGTTTACTTTGTCCTGAAACGCCTCTGTGAAGAGAAGGGAAAGATGTGGGAAGGGAGAGGGGGGCAGTCCTGCAGCGTGGATGATTAAATAATGGAGGGAGTCGGTGTTGGAGTGCAGCGTGGGACAGCGCGGGTCTGCTGTGGATCAGCCCCATGGCTCGTCGGGATCATTACGGGCAGGATTAAGGCCAGAAAACCAAAGGACAATCGTAGAAAGCACACAGACACACAATGCACAAGGTGTAAGCCAAGGCTTGGAGGGGAGGAGGGGTCAAGGAGGGAAATAAGGACACGGGCAGCGTCCGCACAGCGTTTGGCAGCAGCAGCAAGGAAATCTTGGGAGATACGGCGGGAGGCTGGGAAGAGACAAGTGCTGGCAACACAATACAAGGTTGTATTTAAAGAAATAAACCGACTTCCTACTTCGCTTACATCCCCCCAGGATCTGGATTAATTTATGGAGATGGGTGCAGTGTGGTGTAACAGACACCTGACCTATCTGCAACTTATCAAAGGGTATTGGAGAAGTGAAAAATGAGCATCAGATGTTGAAATGATGGAGGATGTGGAGAGCAGATATAAATTCTCCAGAAGAGCTGGCCATGCTGATCTTTCAGAGTTTACCAAGAAAGACCACGGAAAGGCGCTGGAATCTCCCAGGGCATCCGACACAGAGCAAGGGATTGATGGTTGTGCATAACCCACTTAAGAATCTGAACTGGAGCAATCACAGATGGACTGATGCTCATTAGGGAGGGAGAACAGAAGCAATTCGGAGAGAACATTTTCACACGAGGAGCACTCGAAACGAGCCTGTGGAAGGAAGTGCCAAAGGCAGGGAGGCCCCGGGATGTGTAAATCCATGCTGGGGCGTGTCAGGGATGGGGTGAGAAGGAGGGGGCACTGCCAGGGACACTCATGCAGCTGAGCTGTTTCAGGGGTGCACAGAGGCTCTCGGAAGGCCAAACCACACCATATGTTACACTTCTGGACTTCAACGTTCCCACATACAATTTTCTCTCGCTGCTGCTCGGCAGAGAGCAGCCAAATTTAAATTACTATTATTAAACACAATTAGCATTACAGCACTGATTCTGTACTGTATTTTGAAAAATTCATTTGCCCCTTTTATGAAAAGCAAAGCACTTAAAATGCTTCCATTTCTGGGAAATAACAGGATGGATTTGTTTTCCTATTACAGTTTTTCCACATTTTAATAAAGAGCATTTGTACTTTTATTCTCTCTAAGTATTATAGAAGGTATGGTTTATTTGCTCCCTACCAGTTATAGAGTGATGGAAATATAAGCCAGACTTGAAACAACATCTTGCAAGGAGATCAGAGACTTTCCAAAGGAAGCAGTTTGTAAATCACAGGTATTTTACACCTTTTTTCACCCTCCAATTCAAAACCAGAATTCCAAACAATCTCACTAGGCAAAAAATATGGTTTTATGTTTTAGCTGTTAAAAAAAAATAAATCAACCTGTCTGGTTTAAAGTTCTACTAAAAATGAGCACTGCAACTATTTTATATCTTAAAATAAAATTTAGAAAAAGCACCATGACAACTTTAACTGGAATAAAAAAATAATTAAGCATGCCAGCACCCAGGTGCATAAGGGAATAAGGAAATATGGGAGGAAAAAGAGATCAAAAATAGCAAAATATAAATGAAATCCAGAGAGAGAGGGAACAGAGCACTGAAATGACATGGAAACATTTGGAAGTTCACTGAAAAATTTTCAAATCGAAGTAAAATTGGTTCAGGAGCCAGCAAGGCTGAGCTGCAATCAGCTCACATTAAACTGTTGAACTACATTATAAAACTCTTGCTGAACATTTTTATTTGACTCTAAAAACTTCAGGGACCCTGAAAGAAGTCAACTTATAATTACACTCGCGTTGTCTTGACACGAGCTTAGCTCCAAATCTTAATTTATCTAAACCAGGCCCCATTATGTCTTCTCTGAGCAGAAAGAAACAACAGTGACCTCTGTATTCCCCACCACCCCCACAAACATATGTTCACTTTTAAGTTTTGGCATCCTATTTGTCTTGATAATACCACTGGCGCTGCAGTGAGATAACAGAACTGAGACACCAGGAATCCTCCCTGCTCAGCACAGCCTTCATCTCACTCCTCATCCTGCAACATCGCCGGAGCTGCGTGGAGGAGTCACTGGGCTGGGACCAGCCCTCCCTTTAGCCACCTTGTTTTTCCAGGTCAGATGCTCTCCTGAGTTGATGCTCGGGGTACCAAGGTCACCCCAGGGGCTGAGTGTCTCCCTTTCCCCTCCTGAACCATCTCCTCCCACCCTCCCCGGGAAGATCTCCCTGGTCTGATCCCATTCTCCCTTGTTGTCTGACACTGCTGGCTTGCTCCCCCCAAAACATGGACAGCCTAGCTCAGGAGCACTTGGTCCCAGTCTAATACCCACTGCACCTGGCTGAAATCAAAATATCATCAATGAAATCCATGATTTATCTCCACATTTATGTAAGCAAATCTGGCACCTAGGCCAGGGAAGGTGCTAAACCTGTAAATAACTTTATCTGAATGTTGTCTCCTTCAGCTACATCCAGCCCAGTTCAGAAGGACAGAAGCAAAGCCTGTGGCTTTAGTTTGGAATCTGTCAGTTTTTATTCAGTAGGAGATTTCAGCATTAACTCGTGTCTGGTGTTTAGTGCCCCATGAGCCCCATGCCCCCACTGGGCACAGGTCTGCAGGGCTGGGATGTTCAGGGCTGTATGAACGTGGCAGGGCCTCATGGCTGCAGTCAGGCTGAAGGATGCACGCCTCTGCTCCTGAATTTAGAGATGGAACAGGATGATGAAGCTCTCTGCGAGGAAGCAGGACTGCCAGATGCCAGCACATCCTGCACTGACACTTGACTTTTCTGGGCTGAGGGCATTAACACAGCTGAGCATGGCACTGGCACGTGTGCTGCTCCTCTTAGATCCACTTGGATCACCCAGCACAGCAAAGATTGGGATGCTGCACTCAGCATCCCCAAGACAGCTCCTCTGGGAGGGGTTCCCAGGGCTGTGTCTGCCTGGCTTTTCCAAAGCTCTGGTGATTTACTCTCAGTACCACAAGTGTTAAATAGCAGATTTGCAGCCCAGCTCTTCCACTTATCCTCGTAGCTCTCCAGTTCAGTTCTCACTCTCATTAACCACCTTAACATGTCTTTGACTGTCCTGCACACAATCTGCAACTCATTTATCAAGTAAAAATAAATTATTTAAAAGAGAAGTTATGTTTCTGTTCTGATTTTTAATAAATGGATGCCTTAAGGAGACACCCATCCCTTTTCCCTTGCACAGCTTCTGTCACATTGTTTTGCATCACGAAGTTTTTCCATTCGTCTTCAACTACCACAAGTTACCAAAACATCATTAAGAACTGGAAGAACCATATGAAACAAAGGGAAAAGCACGAGAACAACTCATTAAAGCACCAGTCTTTTAAGCCATGCTGTATTCTTGAATAACTGCCTTGGAATCAAGTGGTGGCTATAGCAGGATTATTAATGCATCAGTCTTGCTTTGAAGCCTTTATAATACAGTTGGCTTGATTTCCCTTTCTTAGTAGCAACAGATATCTACATTTATAAATAAATTAATAAAAATAACATTGTAATTTACAAATTAACAAAAATCCATTCATCATCCCTGTTAATTTATTTTGCCACTGCCAAAAGAAAAAGTTAAAAAATTCTTATTTTTAGCTTTGTTGCAATTAAAACAGTTTTGAAGTAAAATTATAAAGGAATTATTTCTGTGCAGTTGCCTAAGGCATATGGCATGGATTTTAGCTGGGCTATAAATTCTTTAACAGAATTAAGGACTTCACAGTGGATCCAATACCAATCTGTTTAATAAAGCTGCTTGGGTCAGGATGTAGGTACCAGGAAAGAGCCTGGGAAGGGCACGCCTGCCTCACCAACTTGTTGGTTTAACCTGAAGTTAAGCAGAGAGCTTTAGGAAGGACTCAAACCCCTCAACTTTTCATTCTGTTCCCTCCACTGTGAAACAGCTGCAACCTTGAACCCTGAAAACCTCCCCTTCCTTTCATGCCCAGATAAATCCTGATTTTCCCAGACAAACAGCACTGCCATCCCCTGAGGAATGTTCTCACAGCACAGCTCCTTGCTGCTTTTCCAATCTTTGATCTTCCTTCCCAGTAAACCAGCCCAGCCCAACATGTGCCTGCAGATATTGACAGCGGAGCCACAGCTCTGATTCAATCCTGTTTGCCTTTGGATCAGCGGCTGTGCTGTCCCTGCTGGACCTCTCCTGGAGCCTTGGATAACCCACCTGCCTCCCTCCTCAGCTCCCTGCATTTCAGAGCAGGTTTCCAGCTCCCAGCCCATCCATGGGGCAGGCAGGGAGCAGCCCTGCTGCCTCCTCCTGCCTGTGCCCGAGTGTGATTCAGCTCAGTGGCCAGGAGAACAACTGAGGAAGGAGAGGAAGAATTTATTTTCCATTGTGCTGGCAAACTGAACTGACTCATCCTGTGCATCTGCTGGGCTCAGCACGAGGGAGGAGGTGGGGACCCAGAGCTGGGGCAAGGACACCCCACGGCATCGGGTACGGCACGAAGCCAGTGACAAGGAATGGATGGCACAGGGAGGCTCCCAGTGCCAAATGTTACCAAAATTCTCTTTTGTCCATCAATCTTTACAGTATGAAAGTGGATTAACTTTGGTCATGTCTGTATCAGTTCATGTTATACACTCTGATGTAATGACACGTTGCAGTTTTCCTGGAGGCTTTGGTGTTTTTCCCGCTCAAGTAAAACAAATCAAAGGACAGCCTGGTCCTGGAAATAAGGGCTTTGCTCATGGAAGGATAAAGGATACTCCTGAACACCAAGCTCATGCCAACATCCCAGCCCCTCTGATACTTTATTCAAACCCTCACAGTGTTTTCTGGTGTCCCAAACCAGAACTCCAGCGAGACTGA
Source organism: Polioptila caerulea (assembly GCA_013397295.1). Classification (NCBI taxonomy): domain Eukaryota; kingdom Metazoa; phylum Chordata; class Aves; order Passeriformes; family Certhiidae; genus Polioptila; species Polioptila caerulea. The sequence continues at coordinate 113,437 of VYXF01005744.1, read as the reverse complement.
TCCCAGGGATGCCTGAAACCACAGACTGCTGTGGAAATAGGGTTGATTTGCAATGTTTTACTCCAATTAGTAAGTGTGGGTGCTAGTGATTAGTCAAATTGGGTTGTACCTAAATTTTAAGGGGTTTAAAAACCTCGTGTGTAACGAGATATGGGGTGCCCTAGTTTGGCTGCACAATGAATAATTATTTACCCTTGTAATTCTACACTTTGCATCCCAGCCTCTCTCCTCAAGTCAGCACAGGCCAGTCATGAATTTTCTTAATGCCAGAAAGGTAAAACAAAGAGCTGACCTCTAAACAGGAGACACATCCTTCCCCCAAAACTGAAGGTGAATAGATCAGCAAATCTTTCTAGTGAATAGATCAGCAAATCATTTGTTCTGTCACCAAAGAGGGAGATGTCAGAGCTTGCCAGTTCTGATCCTCAAGGTTCTGTGAGAGCACAAGGATGGAGAACAACTCTGGCCATGCCTGCCCATCCATGTTTGATGTGGGAAATGGGGCAGGGAAGAAGGGGAGGAGGCCAGGACAGAGCAGCCTGGGCTGCCCCACATCACCCTCAGCTTCCCAGCAGCAGCAGCTACGTGTAAGGTGAGTGGATGCTCTCACCTGCCCATGCACCTCTCCTCCAGACTCTGAGCCATGACCTGGAACCCACAATCACTCCTCTCCCTCCTGGATGATCCAAACTTCTCTTTAGGTATTTTTTAAAAAATTAGGTCAGAGGAATCCATGCAAGAAGGAGCTCATTAACCACCTTTGTGCCAAATCCACCTGTGTGTAAATACCAAGATGCACCCTTTTCCTGGTGTTTTGTACTGAGCTCACCCTCTTGCTTCTCTTTTCTGACAAAGCAAGACCAGATACCAGCTTGTGTAGAGCCTCATGGTAAATCTGTAATGAATACAGAGATCATTCTGGATTTGGAGAAACAGGGACTCGGCAGAATACCTCGCCTGGCCCAGCCCTCCCATCCCCATTCCTTCCAGCACACTTCAAGCTCTTTTTTTTTCTCCCAGGGATGAGAAGACACTCGTGACCCTGCGAGCTGCACCAGTGCTGCCTGTCGGAATCCTGAATAAACTGAATTTCCCACCACTGTTCCCGCTGCCCCCGAGCGCATGGCAGCGGCACCGCGGTACAGACAGCCCACCAGCTGCCAACAGGAATTTCAGCACTTTGTCAATTATGTAAAAAGAAGAGGATTTGGGCTGATCCTCCCCAGAGTTACCCTGGTAGTCTCTGCTGTCTTGGTACAACTTGCCTGCAAGTTGGAGAGGAACCTGCAAGAGCCTCGGGGAAGGTGCACGGTGCCTGTCGCTGCTTCTGGTGGGATGTGTGAGGTTTGGGACTTTGCTGGTTATCCCTACAGCTGAGAGTTGTCCCAGGAAGGAAAAAGGGATATAATAGAGAGGCTCTGACTGTATCTGAGAGTCTCTGCAGTCCTGTCCCTCCCCTGCAGGGCAGTGTCTCCTTTTGGCCCTGCAGCAGCCGCCCCACGTGCTCAGCAGGGAGAGCTCATCTGCCCGTGAGATGCTGGAGTGTATTTAAATCACCTTCCTCAGGAAAGATGTTGTTTAAACTGCAATCAAGCCAGCCAAAAATAAATAAATAATCATTTACACACTTCTGTAAACAAAGAAATGAAAGCACCGTGGAGCTGCCGTTACCCCAAGAGCGGGTCACGACCTCGCCCTGCTATGGGGAACAGAACAGAGGTGGAGAGTGGACTTTAAAAGAGAATTAACTGCCAAAAAAACTCACTTCTGGTAAATAGAGGGTTTTGATGGCACTTCCATTGAAAAGCAGGGAGGCTCTGGGCCCAAACACGAGCCCTGGATTTTGATGTATGCTGTTGACTTCCCCAACACAGAGCAATTTGTAATAGCTCTGCCACGCTGTTGTTTTCAAAGCTCCTGCTACATCACAAGCATTTATTTCTGACCACAAAATTACATTTATTCAACAGAAAGCAGCTCAGGGTCTTTAAGAGGTTAACTTCTGGAGTGCTTGGCTGCTCTCCAGCCTCCCTACGAGCATCAGTGCTAACGCAAGGCACACAACAGCACCCAGGCTGGCCGTGATTAATAGAGTGCTGAACACGCTGCTTTCCACATACACACACTTTTCATTCCCTTGCTTCCATAGATCATGGACTTATCCTCAAAATATCTGACTGAAATTGAATTTGGCTTCTCTCTCAACCGTTCATTTCCTATGTTATGCAAGGTTATATCCTTTTCTGCATGAGCAGAACCAAACCAGCTGCAGCTTTTGAGAAGAAAATGTGTTTTCAATTATGAAGTTGGCCTGAATATTGAACCACAGTTCTACTGCTGCTCTAATTGAGCCATCATGGAGTGAATGTACAGGAAAGAAATTGTATTAATTAGGTTTGGAAATTTAACATAAGGAAATTAAAGGGGGGTAAAATAGAAAAATATGAGTATCAGCTCAGGAGCAGCCCTTCAAAATGCAGAAGGAACATAGGTCTGAAGTGGTTTAGGCACACACATTATTAGAGTACTCCTTCAAAGACATGATTAGTAGTTCCAGCACATCAAACTGATTTTCAGCTTCTGTTGTCTGCATATGGAAAATTATTAAATTACTCGGCTGACCAAATTAATAGTTTAAAGAGCAATTCAGCTGAGTGGGGAGCCAGAGTGGTCTCATCAGAATGGCAATACCCTTAAAAGTACTTGCTCTGGGAGAAGAAGATGAGAAATGGCTTTCACAGACATCAAGTCCAGCCTGCTGCTTTGGAGTCTGTGCCTTAGAGGGTTCTCCAAATGAGGGATTACTGCATTACTGTTGGACAGTGCTCTTATGCCACATGAAAAGAATGCTAATGACCTCAGGAAATCCTTTCCCAGCCTTAAAATATCTGTCTGATGACTTCACAAATACAGATTCCACCATTAGATTTCCATACCACAACTTCAGCTCTGTAAATTAACACAGCCCAAGAACATCCCTTCTTTTTGCTTCTTTATTTTTTTTTTTTCAGAGTTCATGTAGAAATATCCATCCACTGATGTACCCATGGTAAAGCACAGTGATCTACCCAAAACACAGCTTGTTCAGTTGGCTGCTTGCAGGAGTTCCTTGTTAATTATATATAATAATCATTTCATGATTGTGTGGTAAAGCTCTTTAACCTTTCCTGATTCTGTCCTGTATTTAGCCCAGCATAGGGACAGCAAACCATTAATAAGTTGCATCCTCAAGTTAATGGCAAGGAAAAGGAAAAGCAAGACAGAGATTTAAGATCAAAATGACAGGAATTTTACACTTTTGAAATTAATGACTTTTAACTGTCTTGCTCACAATAGCCTATTTACACCACCCAGACCTTAAATCTTCCAGGGAAGGCAGGAAAGTTACCCACAGATTTCAAAAGAACAATACCATCAGCTCTGAGGCAGACACAACATTCTGTTAAATTAGAAAACTGCCTTCAAATTTCCATTAAGATTCTAAATAAGGAAAAAGTACTATAATAAAACTATTCTCCAGTGATGAATTAATAGGGACTCATACTGAACTAGGAATGCATTTGTAAATTTGTAGTATGCTAAATTCCATTTCATAGTGCTTTTACTTTAACTCTTATCATAAAAAATCCAGTTACTTAACTCACTGAGATCTATACAAAAAAGTTATTTCCAAGTACTAATGGAAACTGAATATTTGATAACTGGAACAGTTTTTATCTGAATGAATGAGATAAATAACTAAGGAATACAGAATGTTCTGCTTTGTCCGGTATTTATAAATTCATATGATATAAAGGGAAAATACTGGGGGGAAGTATCAACATTCCATGCTTAAACTGAAGAGAAAAATTGGCTAAAGTGACCTGTGGGTTTGTTTAAAAAAGCCAACTGGCCCCAGGTTTACCAGCAGCTCCCATAAATCGTGCTTGGGAGGGGACATGAACACCTGAGCTTAACTTCCCCCCTCTCCAAGTCACGCCAGGCTCACCCAGGCACAGTTCAAGGACAGTTCAAGTCAACCTGAGCTGACACATTTGTGCTGCTCCTGCCCCTGGCTTTGCTCTCCTGGCCTCTTCCTTGCTCTGAAAACACCTGGCAGGAAACTAAGGCAGCAAAAAGAGGGAAAAAAACCCCAACTTTGTGCTGAATGTGAGCTCACACCAGAAAAAGTGCTGAGGAAAGGTGGGGGGTGGGGAGCAGAAATACCCACAGAAAGCTGCTTAAATTCCTGTGCTTTTTGGGGAGCTGCCTCCATCCTCTGATCTGCTGGCCCTCCCTAGAGCCCAGAGCCCTGGGGACAGTTCAGCCCACATGGGACTGGCAAAAGCCCACTTCCCTTCTGATGTGGAGTCTGATTTATGATTCCATGCCAAAAGCACCTAATTCTGTCTAAGAGCAGAGCCTGAACAACGGATGGGGCAGCAGCAGCAGTGGGGGTGGAGACAGGAGTTGGAGGGAAAAATGTGGGGGGGAGTCTCCCACAGGGAAAGGGAGAAGTTGCATCAGGCAAGAACCCCTTTCCTCACCTTGGAGTGAGCAGCTGGGGGTGCCCCAAAGTTCCACATTCCCACCCCCAGTGCCTATGGAGGCTGCTCCTACAGCATTCCCTACTCCTGCTCAGGACACTCTCCAGCAGAAGAGGCCCTAGGAAATATTTATTCTCACCACTTCTCCACCTACCTCTGCTTTATTTACTCACTGCTGTTGATCTTTTTAAAAAAACCCAAACCATAGAATCACTGAAAGGTTTGGGTTGGAAGGGATCTTAAAGCCCCTCCTGTTCCAGCTCCATTGCCATGTGCACCTTCCACTAGAACAGGTTACTCAGAGCCCCCTCCAGCCTGGCCCTGAACGCTTCCAGGGACAAATCTGGGGCTGAAACCTGATGTCTGGGTAGTAAAATTGGGGAACCTCTTGCCCTATTCCTCCTCCCTGCTCACATCCCATCCCACAGGACCTGTGTGACCAAGAGGTGCCTCTGCCAGCTCCTCCCAGGAATTAAACATCACCTGGCAGGTAAAAAATCATTGCAAGGCAGTCCCAGGGGCTGCTGGGCTGAGCGTGTGCTCCCAGCAGTGCTGCTCCCTGAGCCTCTCAGGGGACAGGAACTGAGGCATCTCCAGCGGATTTGAAATGGCCAGAAGCCTATTTGCTCAACAAAATTTGTTTTTGAGATACCCAGAGCAGTCATCTCCTGATGTTTTAGAAAGCCAGCGTTAACAACAACCAGAAACCATATCTATATCCTGAACAATCAAATATAACTCAACAGAACAGGCTCATATCCTCGGTATTTTGATTTGTCTCCAAAACAAGATACAGTAATTACATCTATAATCAAATACCATAATTCACAGTTTAATGTGGTGCATTTATGTAGTCAATCATGATTAGTTCAGGTTTTTTAGGTTTCTGAAACCCTGTCTCGATTAGGGAGACTGGAATCACCAGCTCAGAGATTCAGCAGCACAATCTTTTAATGTATTTGTGCTTCATTTACGTAACAGGGGATTACAACAACAAATTTTACTCTGGTGAGGCTGAATTTATACCAAAATAAACTTCACTTTTATATCAGAAGCAAAACTACAGGAGAGGAGTGTGTGAGCCATACCAAGGTAACAGGGAGCTGTCTCCACCAGGGAAGATCTAATGGGAGAATCTCCTTCCCTGTAGCTAAATTTAAATTTATGTTTCTTACTTGATCCTCAGACATTGCCTTCGTTAAAGAACAGTGCTGAAAGCACACATGCACTTTTCAGTCAGTGCATTGCAGGCTTGGAACTGAAGTGAAAAGGTTCTGAGAGCACTGCAATGCACTCAGAGCAATTTTAAAGTGTAAATTTCCATTGGCAAACGGACTCCTGCAAGTCATTCTTTGTTCTCACAAATGTCTGTTGGATGTATCAAGGACAAAGTTATCCTGTTTACTTATTCATTTCTAGCAATACTTGGGAAATCAGGTTGTAAAACAAAAAGTACCATGCTGCTTTTAAATGGGGGATTATTGCCTAGTTGGGACCCAGATGGAGCAGGATGCAGAAGGGATCAGCAAGGCAAGGGGAGCTGTGCCCTTCAATCCCTGTCCTGCAAACACGCTCCTGAACTTCCCTGTGCTGATGGAACTGCCACCATCCAAAGTCAGTGAACACCTCACGGACTGAGGAGGGGCTGGAACACAATTCTTGAGGGGCAGAGCTCTGTGATGTGTATCAGGGTGAGCTCAAGCCTCCCTCCAGCACCTCACACAGGCTCGGAGCTTTACAAGGACAAATGCAATTTCCACCCTCCCTCCCTGAGCAGCAGAACCACGGCTCCCATCTGGCCATGAGCAAAAATGGAAAACTCCCTAATTGGCCCAGCTGCCTTTGCTGATAGAAACTCCTCAGAATAACAACAGTTGGCTTTTAAACTCATGAGCACCCAGCTCGTGTGTTCTGGGTGAGGGCTGGGAAGGGAAACCCGAGCTGGAGCCAGCAGTGGGGCTGGAGCCTTCTGCAGCCTCTCCAACAAACACCTGCCAGCTCAAGGTTTTCCATCAGCCCTCTGGAACACAGTGTTTTACAGCTGAAAAGCTTTGCAGGGACAATGATTTGCAGTACCCTTGTGTTTTATTGAGTGCACTACACTGCATTCCTTAACAGCTCAACTTGTAGGGTCACTGAGGCCCAGTGAGCTGGATGTGTCCCCTGGGTCCCTGCCATGGTGACAGGAGGCTCAGGGAGGCTCAGAGCAAAAAGATGTGACCAGTTTAGATTGTCCAGCACAAACCCAGTGTATCACAGAACCACAGATTGGCCTGGGTTGGAAGGGACCTTAAGGATGATCTTGTTCCACCCCACAGCCACGAGCAGGGACACTTTCCTCTAGCCCAGGCTGCTCAGAGCCCCATCCAACCTGGTTTTAAACCCTTCCAGGGCTGGGGCAGCCACAGCTTGTCTGGACAACCTGTGCCAGAGCCCCACCACCCTCAGAGGAAAGAATTTCTTCCCAATATGGAATCTCTGTCAGTTTGAAGCCATTCCCCCTTGTCCTGTCACTTTGTGCTCCCTCTCCATCCTCAGGTGCTGACATTCCCTGCACACACAAAATGCAAAGGGCTGAGCCTCGAGGGCTCTGTGCCCACTGGCCACACACACCCTGCCAGCAGCCCAGGCTCGTGAGAAGCAGCACTGCAAACATCCTAAGAACCAGCAGAAGCTCTTACCTCTCCCTGGAAACTCTTCAGCAATGGAGCTACCTGTTTGCGCAGGTCCTGGAAGACAGAAGCAGGATATCCCATCAGAAACACTGGAAAGAACAAGTCACCATCATGTTTTTCCTGATGTTATTTTCAGTTCTGAAGTGTTACTTAAATTCTGATCGCATTTGGTGGGAGCTTTGATGAAAATAGAATTATACCTGGAGTTCACTTTGAGCAGGTCTGAATTTCCAGTCTGACACACACCTGCCTCTGCTGTAAATGATATTAATTATCCAAACTGGTACTGGGTAAGCACCGAGTGCCTTCAGCCTCCTAATTCAGCTGAAACATTAATGAGATTAGCAGTAAATGCCTCTATCTACCTCCACAGCAGCTACACCTCTGAACTAATGCCAAGGAAATTCCCACAAATGCAAGCCAGGCTTAAAGGAAGATAGTTCTGGACCATCATTTCAACTAGAGGTGTTGCCATTTTGTAAAATCTGGTTTATTTGTTATTTTCCCCAGAGTGCTCTGGCTTTAGTCATCAGAGAACTGCAGCTCATGGAAGATGACAAGTATTATTTGTTGCTTTCTGTGTAACTCAAAATTTCTTCTTCCACATTACAACACACTCAGTGCTAGGAAGTTCATTAAAATACTGCCCACAGAATCACTTTAAAGGTTTATAGCATATTTTTACTTAGCAACTGAGATAATTTAGGACAAAAAAAGGTGTATTTATCATATATAAAATTTTCTACGGCTTCACTTCTAAGCTGGTTTGAGTCTAATTCACTTACAAATTCCATAATTCTTATTATTATGTGTGTGCCTGAGGAATAAAATCCAGTAACTTTGAGAGGACACTGTTAGTCATGCACAGCCCAGATGCTGCATTCCTGCTTTTACCACTGACAAGGCACAAGCAGCCACTTCACAGTGCCCTTCCACCTGGAAATAAATCTGGGAGAGGATTAAACCAATAACCTGCTGCTGCATCACCTGGGAGGGCAGCACTGATGCTGCTGCAGGGAGAGGGTGGATTCCCCATGCCTGGAGATTTCCAAGGCTCAGCTGAGCAGAACCAGTGCTAAATGAGTGCTGAAGACCCAGTTTTAAGGCCAGGTGAGATTTGGGCAGACTCTGGATGACCCCTCCAGTGCTGAGTCCTCCGATGCTCTGGGAATACTGCCCACAACTGGAACAGCCACCAGCTGCTTCAGTAACCACGAAATCTTCCTACCTGCACACAGGCCACAGTCCCTGAGCTACCTGAACCTTGTGCAGGGGGTCACAAAGACATATTTGAAGCATTTTCTCTCTATAGAAGAGGGTCTGTTGAGGCCTCAAGCTTTTCAGAAAAGGTGACCTTAAAAAGTTGGGAAATTCTCTTTTCCAACACATTTGCTTTTACATCTACAGTCATGCAACATATTGGATGTTAAACCACTCACCAAAACACTCTCAGCCCTGGGTTTAATCTGATTTTCCTGAAGGAAAAGTAGGCTTTTGAGAGAAGTGATTTTTGTCATTTAAATGACAAGTCATGCAGAGAGTTGGAGTATCAGGAGTTCTCCCACTCCCTGAGAAATGGCTTAGGGGGCCCAAGGCAAATGAAGCTATCAAAGACAAATAAATGATCAGTGAAATTTCACTTCTGACATGGCTATTGCACTAAAATACAGCTTAATCCCCATCAAGTCAAGGATAATATTGCAGCTTTCTGAGCTCCCTCTTCGGACTGAACCAAACTGTGCTTCTGTTCTTGGGCCAAGCCAAGTCAGCCAAATGTTTCCTGATATATCCTGCTGCCTGTTTTGGGACACAAAAAGGTTGGACACTGTCCTTGTGCATTACAAACATCTACAAATTACACTTCTACCAAAGCAGACTGGCAGGTTGAGCAGCTTTTCCCCACTCCCTGCCTCCTCAGGGAGACCTGAGGGCTGTGCACCTTTTTTCTTTGTAACCTGATGATGCTGACATTGAAGAAAGTAACAATAACCACTGATGGCAAAATAAATGCCCACATTCAAGGCCAAAATCTGGCTGAGGTGGTTTTAGTGCCCAGTGAAATTACAAACAGAATTAGATTTATAGCCCGGACACTGGCACCCTTTATAAAACCAGGAAAAATTATATCATCCAAGCAAGGCAACTTTTCTTGAAATAAAAATCTCAGCTGGTCGAAAATCACTGGGTTTAGAGCTTTTGTCCCTGATATTGCCTCTGAATTTACTGACTTGTTTGGCACCAGCCAGAAAAGGGCTGTCAGAAGTGAAGGCAGAAATACAGGAGATGTAATCCCAGATCCAGAGGCAGGAGAATTTCATCCTTGCTCCTGTGTCCATGGCAAGCTCCAGCCAAGATCCTGCTGTTTAACTGCCTGCTCTGGCACATCCTGACTTCTGAAAGACAGGATCTGCAGCACTTTTCATTTCATGATATAAACTATGTCAGGACTTCACCTTCATATTCATCCTGAATAATGAGGGATGGTGTTGGCTGTTTGTGACAGCAGAGAGGGAGAGAAGCAAGGGTGGAGAGGAACAGAAGGAGCATCCCAAAGCCACGAAAACAGAAACAAAAAGGGAGAAAACCTTTCAAGTGCATTCATTTAGCAAATTCAGGATGCTACACACTTAATCCCAGCAATCAGAACATTACCAAGCAAAATTCATGCCATCATGGGAAAACATGTGCTTGGTTCAGAGAGCAGTTTGTGGTGGGGGAAGAACTGCTGCCAGAGTATTTCCTGAGAGAGGAGAGGGCAGCTCAGGGTGATTCAGCTCCACTGGCAAGGAATGGGTTATCCCACCACAATCCATCGGGGCAATCCCAGGACACATCAGAGCACACACTTGAACGGGGTAAAATGCTCTGACAACTTGAAATCTTCACAATAACTTGAAATCTGTTGCAGCTGAACAATTGAGACAGAGCATCCCACTGCCACTGCCTTCCCAGAGCAAACAGGCCAGCAAAGGGAAGTGCAGGAATGTGATCCAGCCAAGGGGACTGCAGGAATGTGATCCGGCCAAGGGGACTGCAGGAATGTGATCCAGCATTTCAAACCCAGCCAAATGCTCCACGCAGGTGAGTGGATGAAGGGCACACACCACAGCAAAAGGCATAAACACCTTTTCACACCAGTTTTTCTTTTCTCCCCTGTTTTCCTGGCTTGCCCTTGGAAAGAGTTTATAGGAAAGAGTTTATAGGGTACTTTTATAATTCCTTCCTCGGCAAAACGACATCAAAACTTGAGACAGCTCACAACCAAAGGGAAATAAAAATAAACAGACAGAAGTCAGGATACATATGCCTCGAGTCACAGCTCTGCTGGGGAGATTTATTTTTGGCAGTTTGGAAAAATTTCTCATCAGACTTTGTCTCAAAATATTACACTGAACTTCAAACAGAATTTTACCTTCTTTACACTAAATTGAACAGGAAGAAGGACGTTCAGCTCAGACCCGGGGGAATCTGCAGGGTTGGTTAGCAAGGACACCGGGTGATTTATTATCTGTTTAAAGTGTGGTGGCCTCTACTGCCTGGGCTGTGATCAAAACAGGAAAAGCAGCCAGGCTCCAGCCCTCACAAAGCTACCAAAACACTGTGGCCAAGCAGAACAGCTGAAAAGGGTCCATGCAACTGAACATTAAAACAAAATATAATTTATCAACACAAACACACTGAAATATTTGAGTATAGGAATACATTCCCATTATTAGCCTATTTTTCCATGCCATCTAACTGCATGCATTCTCTCTCTCTGGATGATTTATCAGGGGTAGAGCAGTTTTCTGAAAAGGGCTCTATCACAGACTAACTCAGTATCTGATGAAGAGCCCATGAATGAGGATGCAGCATCATTATCTGAATCAAATCTGATGGCTGAAAGCTAATATAGCATTTCCTCTTTACAAGAGTAAAAACAATGAGTTTATATTTTGATCAAGTAGCTAAACAATGAAATCTGAATCCACATAATTTTTAACTCCCTTTCCATTCTCATTAAAAATAGCTCCATGGAAAATAAACCAAGAATAAATCTGTGCTAAAATCCTGGGCAACAAATGCTTCTTTCTGACAACTAAACTACATTATTTATCTAGATCTTAATACCCTGTGTACAGTACAAAGGACATAGCAATGGCCAGACCAATGCTGTATTTGTAATTTACTTGAGGGCTGAAGCTACACAAGCACCCTCTAATCTCCTCACAGGCTGCTCCATCTCATTCACCTCCCAAAAGCTTATCTCCAAATGTCACAACAAGAGCACTCTGACCCCAGTTTGATAAAGTGGCCCAGCAAGGCTGAGCTTGCCCTACACACCTTTCTCACCCCCACGAGCACTGAGCTCCTGGGTGTTATAAATGCATTTTATCAAGATGTTTTCACAAATATTGAGNGAATATGCAACATGTTGGTGCCTTTAAAGCAGTGTGTTCTAAGTTAGGGTGTGCTCCAGAGACACCCCAGCTGTGTATTTTCTGCTTTATTGCCTTGTCCTTATTGTCTTTTATTAAACCTTTTAAATTCTACAAGAAAGTGAACCTCGTTTTTCACCTGGGGAACCAACCAACCCCAAAACCTGGGGGAACATTCCAGCAGGAGCCTCCCATGCCACATTTCCCGTGGATTGCTCTGTGTTCTGTCTGCTGGAGCCACGCAGGGGCTGGGGAATGTCACCGTGTCAGGAGCAGCCCAGCATCCCCAGTTCAGCTGGCACAGCCCATTCTGGAGCAGCCCCATCACTTCCCTGCCATCCCTTCCCAGTGTGCCCCCATGGAATGAGGCACTGCTGAGTGCCCTGTGCTCTGAACTGGCAGGGGCTGGACAGCCTGAGCCCAGGTTCTTTCTTGTAAGAACTTACAAAAAGAAAAAAAAAAAGCAAAAACCCAAGGCAGAATAACCTCCAGACACCCCCCAGGAGGTACTGGCTGTGCAGGAGGGTGTTTGTCATTCCATCCACACCTAACATTTCCCATCCCTGGATGTGTTCAAGGCCAGCTTGGATGGAGCTTGGAGCACCCTGGAATAGGGAATGGTGTCCCTGCCCATGGCAGGGGGTGGGGTGAGATGAGATTTAAGGACCCTTCCAACCCAAACCATCCCATGACTCCATGATAAGAAATAGCCCAGCTGAAGGGGAGCTCTCCTGCCAAAACCTGAGTGCCAGTTTCTGCCCCTCTGCCCAGGGCAGCGTGCTGGGAGGGTGCAGCTCTGTTCCTGGGGCCTGGCAGGATGTTTATCCTGCCCTCCCAGCCAGGGCTCTGCACACTCCATCCACCCCACCATTATCTCCACAATGCTGCTGAGCTCCCCACAAACAGGGCTAAGGGGCAGAGGTGAGAGGCAGCCAAGCACAGAGGATTTGGGAAGAACGCTGGCATCACCTTCTGAGGGTGTTTGATTATTGTGTGCTTCAAGGACACAACTTGTCACCATGAAACACACCAATCAGCAAGTTAACTATAATTAGGAGTAAGCAGTTCTGCTGGTTAATTAGAGACAGGCAGCAAGCACAGATGCTTCTCCCTGCCATGGGGAAATGGGTGAAGGGGTTGGGATCACTCAGACACCTACCAGGGCACAAGTGTTAAATATTATTTCTTTGTATTATGAAAAAATCCAGATTTTTTTTTTTTTTTTTGCCAGAAATCCTGGGCACATGTGATTAGGGGTGTACTAAAGAAAACATTTAAGTCTTTATATTTAATTAGCTCCAGCAAGTTCCACTTTGCTTTAATCTAAAGGAGATGAAACTGAAATCCCAGATAGTTGTTCAAACAGGTATTACACAGTAGCTTAGATGACTTACTTAATTCCTAAAATATAAGGCAAAGTAAATCATATGAGTAAACAATTTATTGCTCAATTTACACTTTGATTTAATGAGATATAAACCCTCTTATTGCTTAAGGCTGCTGAAGTATTTACTTGAAATCCGATCATTAAAGAATGAATCATGATCTTATCAATCTTCTGTGATATTTTTAGTTATTTCAATACACTAACATGCCAGTGTTTTCTCTGTACAAAAAAAACCATTTTTAAGTTACATTTATAGATATGTTTCAACCTAGCACAATGATAAATAAAAAATCTTGATTTACAGCAGCAAAATGTACACCACAGTACTTTCAGAAATATTTCAAGCTCACAGATCTTGTGCAAATTCCATTAGCTTTAATTATTTATTAGCAGTAGATTTAGATTACTGTTCTTGACCTATTTTTCAGTGTATGGACCCACCCAGCAAGAAATGAAAAAATATTCCATTTGTGAAGTGCTGATTTAGTGAGCACAGACTTCAGCTTCGAGTGGAACACCGAGCAAAACCCTGGCATTGTAATTCAGGGGGAGAGAGGTTACAAAGCAGGGCCTGCAGAATAAACCCTGACAGAGGTGCCTTGAAAAGAGATGCCCTTCCTGCTGTTTGACCACTTCAGACAATTTTGCAAGACTGCAGCCACATGACAATCCCAAAGGAAGGGACCCCACGAGAAGTTTCAGGAGTGTCTTTGTGGAAATTCCCTGGTTTCTACCAAAGATGGCCTGGATCCCACTCAGCCATGGGGAAAGGGGTCACGAGGGAGAATTTTGGGGCTGGTCCTGTTTGCCCCTTGCAGTGGCAAGGTGCAAACTGTGCTGCTCTTCCCAAGCTGGGAAAATGAGATTTTTGTCTGGGAAGGAGCCTCCTCGCCGTGCTGGGACTTTGCCTTCAGTGGAATTTGCCTGAGTCTTAATGGAATCCTCTTATGGTTTCTTCCAAGTTCAAATATACAAAAAGCTCACAGGTTTACCCTGGGCCTGTGCAGCCACGTCCAAACAGCCTGGGGACCTTCTCAACAACTGTTTAAAAAGCCACCCTGCCAAGAGGAACTGTTGCACCCATATACATGCATGGGAGTGTGTGCATATGTACACACATACACTTTGCAGAAGAGAAAAAGGGATTTTTTAAACTAACTTTACAAATGAATGTGGTGAACTAAGCTTTTCAGCATCATGTGACAACCCTGGTGTCATTTATAAACCAGTGAGTTAACAGTGGCTAGGAAAGACATTGAACAGGAACTATGCAGAACTTAAAAAGCAGAGTTGCTAGGAAACAACAAAAAAAAATTAGTTCAAACAAAAATGATTCAGGTGGAGCTTTGGAAGGAGGTAATTCTACTGAAATAAAAGCCTGGTCACTAAAATTCCAGTAGGGGAAAAAAAAAGAAGGGATGACTTGTGTGACAGTTCACCGAAATACACAGAAAATCAAGCACCACTTTTAACAAACATTAATTTAAAAAGCTTCCCACTGAAGGGAGGCTCCATGGAGATTGTGGAGATTGTCCCTCCTGCTCTCAATGCTGAAGGCTTGAGGTGACACCAAACACGCCATGGCAGACCCCTGTCACGGGAAAAACCAGGTCTGCATCATCCTAGGTCAGCAGAACTCCTGATTTATGGAATGAAAACCCATCTGATACACTCAATAAATATTTCAGAACCTCTGAGGTGCCATTCCTAGCTTAGGCCAGGATCCCTACACAGAGCAAAGATAATTAGAGCTTTGTTAAGTACCTGTTAATAGATGAGCCCATCTGTCCAAAGAAATGGGAAACAAACTGATGCTTAGTTGTGCACCCCAATATGGTTTTATATCCCCAAAAAATGGCCTCACCTACATTTGGCAAATTAACCAGAACTGCTCTGCCCCTCCATAAATTCCATGTTGTCCCACAAGTTCTCTGCCCCAGTAATTTGAGTTTTCCACTGAAAAAGATCCTGAACTCTCCTCCCAGATCACATCCTGCAGGATTTCATCCTCCATCCATGGTATTTCCCAGTCTATAAGTCTACAGAGAAAGTAATCCTCACACTCCCCTGGTTATCCAGAATTACAGCCTGCAGATCAGAGGCTTCTCTTCAGCGTAAAATGGGGAACTTCTGAAAAAAGGGAATTATGATGAGCCCTAAAAAATTACCGTGTCTAACGAGAGGCTAATGACAGGGGCTGTGACTCTGCAGAAGAGGCACCTCAGTGCTGTGGCCCAATTAACAACACCAGTTCAAACACAGCCTAATGCTTCACATGGTGGATTTAGAAAGAAGAATATTTAATGTGAAACCATAATTGCAGCTGTAATTTTCCACATTCCCTCCCCAGGAGCAGGGCTGCAGTCAGAGTGCACCCTACTCCAGCCTTCTGGGATGCTGGATCAGGAGCTGGAGCTGTCTGGCAGCCCTGGGCTCCTGGGACTGGGATTTCTCCTCAGTCCCAAGGACAAGAGGGGCAGAACCATTGACAAATCATGAATCCCAAGGTAGTGCTCAATTTGGGAAAAGTGAGAGTACTAAAAAAACATTCATGTTTTAAAACCTGTCATTGATTTCCAGAATGCAAGGATCTTGCTTTGAAGTCAAGTTTCCAAGAAGAAGAATTCTGTGTTAAATACAATAACGAGGAGCCAGGGGTCACCCTCCCAGATCCTCACAGGCCAGCTGTGAACTGGGGAAGAGTTGCAAAAATTGCAAAATTGTTTTCCTTCCTTATCTTTTGCACACAGATTACACATGTAGCTGTGAGCTGCCCGTGCATTAATCACACTCTGACATACCTGCCTGTAAGAACACAGGTGTATTTACTGATTTCTATCATTACAATCAGCCTTTTGCTTTGATTTCAACAAAAGAAAAGCCAATACTACGCAATCCTCTGCTAATCTTTTTATAAGATTTTCTTCTTAATCTTGATCCTGACCATCCAGTTCTATTCAAAAGCCAGTTGCTCCTACAAGAAACAAGTTGTTTCATGAGGACTTGATTTGGCAAACTGCTGTCCTGCAGGCTTTTCTGCAAATACATGTCCTATATTTGCTAAAACTCTCAGGACCATCATCTCTGCTGTCTTGATGTTTTTTGTGACTTCTTCCATGCAGGGAGTCACTGGCTGTGGGTTCAGGCCTTGCCCTTTGGATGCAGACAATGTGATAACTTCAGATTCAACAAAGATGAGAAATTCAAAGGGAAAAAAAAAAAATGACAACCTCAAAAACATCAGGATTCAGACCCAAAGGTTTTACTACATCTAATTTAGCATACCTGGTAAAAACACCTCGAAATTAATCTAACTGTCATCCTGCTGACCTAAATAAAAAAACACAGCACAGAGCTTTTCATGTTGCTTCAGTGAGTGAAGCAATTCGGAGAAAACAAACTTTTGCTGCCTTTACACTTCCTGGCAAAATTCCTATGGAAACAGGCTCAGGCCCATAATGCACATGCTTTGGGAGCACACAGTAGACAGAAATGAATCATCCAGATGAAAGAAAGCAAGAGCTCACTACAGACTTATTCAATCCATTTACTGTTTGTTAGCTGAACTTGAGAACTAAAAAAGCCACAGAAAGCGCTTGGGAGCAGCAGCATCCCCTCACAAGTGTGAGATACACTCAGCTGGGATTCATTCCCAAATTCATGTGTTGAACTGTGAACTGTTCAGTGTTTGGAGGGGGAGGGAGAGAAAGGAGATAAAAAGAGCAGGAAGAGGAAGGCAGAGGGAGGAGGATGAGGAAGGGAGACCCAGGAGCTGGAGCGAGCGGATCCCGTTCCTGGGATTGTGAAGCACAATCAGCTCGATGGCAGATTAAAATGAGGCACATTTGTATAATAATAAATCAGCAGAATTAATACAGGCTTATCTTCTACCAACTTAGAAGGGGGAGGTGACAAATTGCACTTGAGGACAAACAGTTTCACTGTTGCCAGCATAAGCTGAGTGTCTATAGGAAATGGCTAAATTTAGACAGCCAGCTTTTGATGAGAGCAACGGAAATTAATTCAAGTTTTTTTGTCTGTGGTTTGTGTTTTGTTGGGTTTTTTTTTTTTAAGAGCTCTAGAATGTTACTCATCTCTTGAAACTCTTACCAAAAGAAGAGACTTCAGACTGTCCCATCCTCCCTGCCTACTCCCTCCTACTCTCCCTCCTATAAAAGGAAGAATTGCTCCTTTGGGCTACAGCAATTTGGGAACTTAATGCAGTTTAACAAATTCCCTATCTCTTGGCTGGAGCTGTTTGGCTCTGACAGATGAATCAGAGAAGTCCATAAACGTCTGGAGGATTCCTGCAGACTTTTTCTTGCATGACTATATAAGGCAAGTACAGATCAAGTTATCTGCCATCGTTTTAACCTAAGCTTCAAACTTTTTACCTTATTCCTGGCTTTGTGGCAAACTTCCCTCAGCTGCAGCACTGCTGGATTAGACATAAACTGACAACTGCTTTTCTCAAAATCATTTTCCCACTCATTGCAAGGCAATAAAAAAACTTGAATTGAGATACACTTAAGGAAAAATTAACTTTTGTCAGTGCCTCCTGCCTCTCAGCAATCCATTTCTGTGAGGAGTGACCCCGACTGTGATGTTGTGGAGCTCATGTTCTCATTCTGCTGGCACTGAGGGTGCACCTCACCAACCAGCAGATGTTTTCCATCACTTCTTACCTGAAATACCAAGTAACACCAAGTGCCATGAGAAGTCAAGCACAAATTGGCAATAGAGGCAAATCCACGCTTAAAAAAAAAAAAAAAAGGTCAAAACTGCCTGACTGATGTACAGAGGGACTTACAAAGGAATTCCAGAAATGCCTGCAACACCCTTTATGCAGAGAAATACTCAATAAACTTCTTCCTATCACCATCTTTTAGACATTGGATCATTTTTACAAGATGCTGAAGTGTATACATCAAAGCCAGCAGCATGTGATACAATACTGAAGGCTTTTAGCTGCATCCAAAACCTTCTCCGTGCACCCAAAGCAAAGGGTACACCAAGTTCAAGCCCCTTCTTTAAGCTAAATATTCCTAACACGCCTCAAAATGGACATCCAGGGCCACTGAGGGCCCCAGGCAGGAGCTCCTCAAAGCCAGGAGTGAAACAGGGTGAGCAAACTTGGGAGACTGGAAGCCAAAGCTGCGTTTTGGATGCAAAAACCACTACAGGGCTCACTTTTAAATGACATTTAAAGCAAACATCCAAAGCCAGCCTCTTCCTGGGCAAGAGGATTTGTATTTCTACAAATAATGGCCCTGGTGAAACCTCAGCAGATGATGAAGGTCGCTGTGAGCAGTGGGGCAGAGTCCCAGAGGGCTGAGAGCTGCCAACACAAAATATAAGCACGGTCATGCTCCGTCTGGTGAAACACTCTTAGGAAATGCAGATAAAATAGTGAAAGAAAAAGCTACTGTTCAGAGGAGATTGTATCTTACTCAGCTGCTTATTAACACCATGCAGTTAAAACAAGTTATTTTAAATTCCTAAAGGCACGCCGTGTCTGGAAATGCAGTGTTTGAATAAGCACTCCCAAGGCCCAAAGCAGATCGGGTTTTCCCACCTGACTACAGCCCTATAAATGCTGACATTTCTGAACCACAGAGCTGCCTCTTAGCCAGGGCAGGACAGACTCTGAGGATCACTGTGAGGAGGGGGAAAAGGTAAAAATTGGGCAAGTGACATCATAGAATCTCTGAACTGGTATTGATTATCAAGACACTTATCTGATTTTATCACTTTTATTTACTGGATTCTGATCATCTGCTTATAAAAAGATATCATTGTAATTTTTAGATTGATCTTGGAATGGCTTGTGCAGCATGTGATGGTCCATCAGACCTGAGGACTGAGGTATTCACCCACGCCATGGACTTCCACATGCCAGTGATCCATCAAAACAGCCAGGATCATTTTTGACGCTGCTCCCAAAGTTTGTATGAGAACAAGGAAACATTTTGGTGCCATCATCAGATAGTGGGAGCATAAACAACTGTTAGCACCTCTGGGAAGAGAGCAGGTACGGCTCAGCTGCCTTCCAGGAGTGGTTTTTCCTTAGGGCAGGTGTAGGGAAAGCACAAAGATTTAGCAGAGACACAATTCCCTGCTGGGTCAGGTTCCAGCTGGGCTGGCTGGAGCACGGGCTGTGTGACCCCACAGCAGCCCCCTGCACTGCCCCCTGCCTTCTGCCAGCCCTGTCACCCCTGGAACCTGCATTTCCAGGGGGGTTCTCCCTGCTGACCTGCTGCATGAGCTGTGCCCCCAGCAGAACCTGCTGGAGCAGGGATCCCTCAGCCTTGCTGGTCACTCAGCCACCCCTCTGCCCCCAGCTCCCCCAGCACCCTCCCTCAGACCAGGAGTTCACTTCTGGGATAAATGAGCCATTAGTGGGATCCAGACCAGCCAAGGTCACTCATTGTAAACTTGTTTTACATTCAAGTAAACAACTTGTCCAGAATTTCCTCAAGGACTTTGCTCTCTCTCATTTTTCTGCCCATTTTTTGGACAGCTTTAAACTGATGCTTGGGAGCGTTCCCCGTTGAAAATCAGCACACTGAAGGGTGTAATATGTCCCTAAAATATAAATATTTGCCAGATTGTCATACAGAAATACTTCATTATCTTTTCAGTACATGGGTAAAATGCAAAAACTTAGGTCTGCACCAGCATGAAACACTCCTGAAAGTGTGAAAATTATTGCTTATTTTCATGTTAGCTGGAGTATTAAAGTATAAATCACACTGTTTACATTAACTGATCAGAAGAATTCCAGTTGATGTGAGTAGGAAGCTGAAATTATTAACATTTTTTTTTCTCAACCCGGGTCTGTTAACTAATAGCTTTTTCACCCCTTATCAGCTGCACAAACAACAATGGATTTTAAATCAACTAAATGACCTGTGAACTTCTCCTAAATGGGGGGCACAGAATTTAAGGCAGCCAAGAAAGTTTTGCAGGAGTCAGGAGGGCTCCTCAGAGGGGCACATGTGGAGAGAGTTAAAGCTTCAAACTGCTATTTTCTCCCCCCTTACTCAAGTGTCAGCTGTGATAAGCCAAAATTAACAACCCTACACTGAACCACTTCAAATGAAGGGGAAAAAAAATTTCTTCTTGCTATTCTAGGTATTTTAAGTTGCATATGAGCACGGTGGCTAAATATAGACAGTGACAACAAGAGACAGCATTGTCCCTTTGGGCACATTGAATATTATCTCAGAATTCCCATCTTCCTGGGCTGAGCCTCCAGTCTTGGGCTGGGGCTTTTTTTTTTTTGGTTGTTTTTCTTACTTAGCAAAATGTGTATTAACCCCTACTTCATTTAACATGGAGCAGTTTAACAAAAAGTGTATTTAAAGAAAAAAAAAATAAAATCCTGGTTCTGCAAAAGCACCAGAAAGCTTTCCAATAATTACCCAGCTCTGTGTTACTGCACGTAGAGCAGATGCCTCTGCCTTCAGAGAAGACTGTCACTCTGTTTTTAAAACTAGGAGGGCATCAATATGAAGCTTTTACAGCTTATGAACCACAAAGCCAAGCTGGTATTTTTGGAAGTAAAATTGTCTTTTCCTCCAGAAGTCATGCGCTTCACTTCCAGGTTTCAATCAGAAGTGTAAGGGACAAAATCAATAACTCCAGGTTTCAAAACCCTTCCTAGGAGTGCAGCTACATCATCTGGAAAGCAGCAGACTCACATGAGTCTTTAATATTGAACAGGACCAGACTTTCAGAGGACACTCCTGACTTCTGCAGTATTTAAATACCACTGAGTGACACGAATGTTCCTGCTTAATGTACCCAACGCACTCAGAACATTGACAACACTTCATTTTTAAGCCAGCTTCTATATAAAGTTTAATTTTTAAAGCCATCTATAAATTATCAATGACATCTCTTCTGAAAAATGTCAATTCCTATTCCTTAGGCTGGCAGAATCCATCTATTTTGTGTAACGTCCTCTTCATATTTGAGCAATTTTAAAGCTCTATTGACGTATGGTTTTCAGGGGAGATATTGCTCTTGTAGGATTAAGACAAGTCTTGCTCTAATGTAAGGATGACAATAAATACACACAACTGTTCTGGACTGCATCCCCTGGCTGTGACTCCCAGAGGTCTGAGAAGGGACAGGCCCAAACCCCCATAAACCCCCCAGTGCCAGGCACCCCTTCCACATCACACAAACCCACAGTGACAGGAGCAGGCAGCAGCAGAAACCAGTTTGTATTTAATGCCCTGATCAATCAAGTGTGATCATCATCATCACCAATTCCTGCAGCTCAGGCTCTCGTTTATTGTGACCATGTACGAGGTTGTCACCACGGACCCATCCCCTCAGCCAAACCCTGAGTTTGGTTTTTCCAAAACCATCTGATTGTACAACACAGGCACAATTTGGCACGTCAGTCCTTCATTTCTTCAGCTGCTGGGCACTAACTCTGTGGCTCATTAAAATGCAATCTGGGTTGTTTTTATGCCCTTATGATGTTATGATAGGAAGGATGAAAATAATTTTCAGATGTCCACAGTCATCTTCCAGACCTTGTACAATACACACTGCTTCCACTTTTAAAAGAATACACACATTAAAAACATGTCATCTTTCTTTTCAAGTCTAATACACTCTTTTTGCCAATTTTCATTCCCTCACCAGTAAGTTAATGAGTCCCTGTCTCAGAGGCATCCCCAAAAATCAAAAATAGGTCTCAAGGAAGTTTAATCTTGAAGCAACAATTGCACCACGTGCTTTGGTTCTATATGAACACATAAACTGTCACCAAATCCTCTCACAATATTTGTCATTCAGCAGCAAAACAGACACTGCCTGCTCGTGACTGTAATTGTGGAGCAGTGTCTGCTGGATGCTGAAATCTTGCTTTCTGGTCATGGCAAACATAAATCAAGGAAAAAAAACCTGCTCTATTAAATCTATTTGCTCTGGGAGAAGAGGGATTTATCATCCTGTAAAACAAGTGGTCAATAAGATTCAGAAGTGCTTAGAACAGATCTTGATGAATCGGGATGCCACAGGTGATGCTGAAATTGTATTTGAAAGGAATCCACGAGCAGAAAGGTGAATGCTCTATTTATTTCAGTCTATAGACAGGCTGGGGATTAAAAGCATCACAAACATAGTAGGATTTTCCCTCTGCATCCCCTCGGGGAGAATCCTTAACAGGCTGTCCCAGGGGGCAAAAGCACTAAGAGAGGACACAGGGCTGCCTGACGTAAATCTACAATGGATATTCTTTCCAGAGCCATCACAGAACAAACGGCTTCCAGGAGTTTTTCGGCACCACACAAACCTCGAGCA
Source organism: Polioptila caerulea (assembly GCA_013397295.1). Taxonomy (NCBI): domain Eukaryota; kingdom Metazoa; phylum Chordata; class Aves; order Passeriformes; family Certhiidae; genus Polioptila; species Polioptila caerulea. Next base: position 91,110 of record VYXF01005744.1, on the reverse strand, counting down.
AGTGCAAAATCCAAGTTTCAGCAGCAGCAAGAGCAGGTCAGGTCCAGGGGACCCCGCAGGGAACCCGGAGGATTCCCTATTCCCCACGAATCCCATTAGTGACTCAGGAATGGCTGGGCATAATCCCTGCCCCACATCACATGATGGCTGCCAACACAAAAGGGAGCTCCATTTCTCACCCAGGACAAGAATTTAGTCCCAAAGGACAGAAAGGAGGCTTGAATAGCACAACCACATAATTAATAAGGAAATGAATATAGGTGTATTTTAATGGCAACTTTGGGAGTTATTAAATTAACCACAGGCTAATCCCTTTTTTTTCCGCTGTTTTTGAACAGAGGAATCCAATTCTGCTGCTTTATACATTTGAATGTTGTTCCAGAAGCTTAAACATTATGTGGAATCAACATCCCTCCCTAAGACAATGACCAGCTTTGGTGCAGCACACAAAATTCTCCCCAAATGATAAAAACTCCAATCTCCCAGGGCGCCCAGCCAGCCAGGGGCTGAACTTGGATGGCGAAGCTGCATCTGGTTTCACTTTCCAGCAACAAAACAAAACTCCCAGGCACCATTCATTATCTACGAGGTCCAACACGAAGGCTTTCAAATACACTTTCAGAACTAATTAAATGCTTGTTTAAAGCTGAAGTGAATGTAAATACCAAACTGAAAGTGAACTGATTAACTTGCAGCGGTTTGTGCCTGATTATCTCAGTGAAGAATGAGCTCATGGCACTCCAGCCTTGTGCTGGAGGATCAATTTCCTGTTCACATCAAGGCTGCTGAGGAAACCTTCCCCACATTTGATTCGACTTAAATTCAAGGGTCTGCTTTGCCTTGGACACGGCACTAGACACAGGGAATGTTTTCTGACTGGGTGGGATAATGCTTTGAATTTAGGGGCTAAGCAGTGTCACTTTTGCCGTGAGACTTGGGCCAAAATTCAAGGATGCTCAAAGGCAGCCAGACCTTTCTCCCTGTGACACCTGGGGCTGGGACACCCCAGCAGCTCCTCACAGGAGTTCCACAACACCTCGTTTGGGTTTCAGTTTTAACTCAGCAACACACACTGGTGAGAGCTACTCGTCCTCTGCATCCGATGTGGCTGAGGAGGGAAATGAGATTCATAAGCTGCAGCCTTCATTCAGTTCCAAAGTATTATCTAGTAGCTAAAAAAAGACATCATTTGCTCCTACTACTGTTTCTTTTGCCAGTTCCTTATAAAGCCAGCCTGTCTTGCATCTTTGATGTCAGGAACTCCGTATTTCAAGTCCTGTAGCAATCATAGATTGTTTATTTCTGTGCTTCTTTCACACAAAGATGAAAATTCCTCAATTTTATAAACTCGTATTACAGTGACACAAAGAAAAATCCAGAGGCCACTCAAACTCTCTCTGTGCTGGCCTCTGCCAGGCGAGGCTGCAGCCCTGGATATCAGAGCCCAGACAGATGCAGGCTGAGGGAGAGGTACAACCACAGAGCATTCAAAGGGAAAATAGGAGAGGCCGCCTCTCCCGAGAGCCAGGAGACATTTTTACACAGCATTCTTCACTGGGAACATCACGGGATAAAAAAATAAATGAGTCCAGTGTTTGCACTTCGACAGATATCCAGTTTCAGGCTGTGACAGAAGAGGCAGCACAACCCAAATTAAAAGCACTGCTAACAGCACCCGTTGCTCTTTTATTGTGATTGTTACAAGTCACATCAGTATAAATTTGTGAAGTGTTTTAACACTTTTTCATTTGAGCTTAATTAATTTTCACAGGAGTTTCAGCTTAATTAATTTTCATAGAAGTTTGAGCTTACTTAATTTTCATAGAAGTTTGACGATTTTCCAATTTGTTGTTGAAATCACAACACGAGTTTTCCATATGCAAGGCAAATATAGTAATATCAGCTCAAGAAGTCATTTTTGGACTTGTTTTTGTATTTCACAACCAAAAATACTTCCAGTGTAAACTGTTAACCAAAGCTCTGACAAGTTTTATTATAAATATTCCCAGCCTTAAAGAGAAATTTGAATATATTCACTTAGTGTATGTTCAAGACAGTTTAGGTCTGACAGCTTCAGATTATGCCTCATTTATATGGAGCACTGATCAAACTCGTTAATATGTGAGAGAACTGAAGAGGCAGAGGATTGTGAATCAAACAGCATGAGCAAAGTTGTCGAGGAACATGAATAGCTTATGAGGATTTACTTAAGGTGATAGTTTTCATGGTCCCCCGTGCCAAGGTTTGTGGAGGAGATGAATAAGCAGGGAGGAGGTGGGAGCAGCAGTCCTTGGGCGAGGCGAGCGCTGCCTTAAGCCAAGGAGGAAGCTCTTTAATCTGCCCATAATTCACCCCATGTGTTCCCAGCGATAGGACCCTCTCCACTCAGCCAAGGTGAGCCATTTGACAAGACAGGTAAAGCCTGCTCACAACTTTCCTCCCGTTGCCTTTCACACTGCCAAGTGTTGTCTGTGCCACAAAGGCTCAGTAATTTAAGAAGCGTTCGTGCGGGGCAAAATCAAATCTCACTGTGAAGCAGCGTCTCCTTAAGATTCATTTAATCTTCTGATAACACAAGCTGTGCACACACAATCACTGAAGATGATAATCTCCTGTATGTAACACTAAGTCTACTATTATTCCATTTATTAAAAAGTGCTATAATAATGTTTGGTGCATACATGTACTACAAAGACAAGTGGATTAGGAGATGGAAATTCAGGGTGAATTCCTTACAGCACATGGCTGCCTAATGCCTCCACTTTCTGATGTACAGACATGGCTTAGCATGTTGTGCATGACAGCTCTGCCAACAGCAGCTCCTCCAGCGGGAGCCAGGGGCCCCCACACCTCAGATTTTCGGGGAAGGATAACCTCAGATCACAGACATGCTCACTCGTTATCAGTTGTTCTTTTTCCTAGGTAAATAAATCATCAGCAGATGCAACTATTAAGGAAAAAGGGAGTGCTGATTGATTTGGCACAGACCCTCACATTTCTGACATACAAATCACCGGTTACTGCTGCCCAAAACATGCTCATCAAAGTGACCAAATTTAATCTTTAAGAGCTAGTTTTGAACCAAAAGACGGAGGATTAAGAAATCTCTTATCAGCATTCTCCAATCACCCAGTTCTTCAGAGCAGCTGGGGAAGCACTAACTCAGGTGCTGCTGTGCATGCACAGCCCCACAGAGGGACTGTGAGAACGAGGGAATGATCCTTGCAGAGCGTTGTGTTCCTGTTTGCACGGCCCTGCTGCACACACGGGGGGAGCTGAGCCTCTCCCAGAGCCACCCCAGGCTCCCCAGCACCCCAAGGCCACCGCAGCACACAGGGGACCCTTCCTGAGGGACAAGAAGTGCAATGCTCGGGACTGAGCTGCACATTCGCTCCTGGCTCTGCCTGGGATTTCCTGTTCAGGCCAGGGCACCAGACAGAAATCCTGGGCTGGCAGCCAACCTCCTCCAATTCTGCCTGGACAACATTTCCAGGCCAAAAGGATGGAAGAGAGAAAGAGAGAAAGAAGAAAGAGAGGAGGAAATAAAGTGAGAAGGAAAGCGAGAGAAGAGGGAAAGAGGGAAAGAGAGAGAGAGAG
>VYXF01005744.1:65374-84091 GCA_013397295.1 Polioptila caerulea | reverse complement strand
GAGCCTCCTGCAGCCCTGTCCCATCTCCAGCAGCCCTGCACAAACAGGTTGAGCCTCCTGCAGCCCTGTCCCATCTCCAGCCCTGTCCCATCTCCAGCAGCCCTGCACAAACAGGAGCCTCCTGCAGCCCTGTCCCATCTCCAGCCCTGTCCCATCTCCAGCCCTGTCCCATCCCCAGCAGCCCTGCACTAACAGGAGCCTCCTGCAGCTCTGCCTTTGTCCCGGGCACGGCAGCGCTGCTGCCTCTGCTGGGGCTGCGGAGGGGAAGGTGGAGGGAGCTGAAAGGCAGCTCTATATCCAGTACACACACAGCAATTTGTTACTGTGAAAAACCATCTGTTTCTCGGTATTACAATCCTCAGAGGGGAAATTATAGCTAGCGTTCAACATAAAACATCAATTTAAACCATCAACTATTCATAATTTCAATTCTTTATTGGAAACCAAGGACATAAATGTCAGGGAATAAAGCAATATTTCTTTTATTAACTGTTCCATTCATCTGGCTATTAAATAAAACCAGGACCTTAATAAATAGCATTAGCCTTTGTACTGACAGCCACCCCAACTAGCACCACAATTCTAAATAAAATGCATTCTATTTCTAGTTTTAAAGTAAAAATCAGGATTAAAAAGCATTTCACAACATATGCATAGAGTATTTTTGCAGGGTTGCTGCTCCCGTGTAGTTAAATGCTTTAACAAACAATGCTGGCCAAATAACCCCCCCTCATATTTATCTGCAAGTTTCCAGTCAACCACCTCCCTCCTGATATTCTACAACATTCATATTACTAAGGAACAGAAAGGATTCCAGCACTGATGCTGCCTGCCTGTTGCCAAATGGAATTATTCATTTAATCCCCTGCTCCCAGATACAGAAAATAATAACAATAGTAGTAACATTAAAAGGAGTGGGTGGACGGAGAGTGGGAGAAAGGAAGAATGGCAGAGACAGGGAACGTGTTCTTCATACAGCCTGTCATCACCCATTACTAATGGCACAAAGGCTGTATTTATGTTGACAGTTACAGAGTATTTCTGCAGTTTGGTATTTAAGAGTTACACACAAAAATCCTGGAGTCCAACAGCCTGGGACAGGGAATGCAGAATCTGTTTGTAATTCTGTGGTGTGGGAAATGGAGACAGAGCTGCGTTTGCTGCTCGATGGAGAGCTGCAAAATGTAACTTTGTGTGATTAGGTGAGATTATTGGGGAGTTTCCCTGCACCTTGGAGGAGAAGGAGAATTCTCGGAGAGCTGAGGAGTCCTGAGAAGTCCACAGACTCGCTATTAATGTTCAGATAATTGTCCATTATTCCTCTTTAAGAATAGCTCCCCTGCTCTTAGCACGACCAGCATGGGGTACTCAAGAACACCATTACAGGGGAAAGGAAGCACAGCTGTAATCAAAACAATGATTACTATCACCTTCATTTAAATGCAGAGTGAGAAATGAATACAAAAATATTCACTTGAAAGTGAAAGGTAAGAAATTAACTTTTTCCCCATGGACATCAGAAACCTAACCTCAAAACCAGGAATTACTTGTAAATTTTTTACATCCCTTCAGAGCACACATTAGTTTCTCCTTCTGCATTTAAATGAGGGCGATGGTAATCATTGTTTTGATTACAATTGTGTTTCCTTCCACCCAAAATGGGGTTCTTAAGGACCCCATGCTGGCAATTCTAAGAGCAGGAGAGCTGTTCTTAAGAAGTAGTAATGGACAATTATTGCAAATGTTAGCAGTGAATCCACGGACTCCATTGGTCCCCTCCTCTACTTAATGCAACATTTCCCGACAATTCCTCCCAACTCCACACACAATAAAACCCATCATGCCAACACTAAGGAAAAAACCAGCGTGATTAAAACACAGTTGGCACTGTGGTTAAGATAAAAACATCTTTCTGCTCCTTGTAGAGTTTATTTATGAAGATGGAAGCAGGAGCGTAAAGTCAGAATTGGAGGGTAACAATGAAGTTTATACAGAGTTTTCACGTCTCCTGATAAATGCCTGAAATCACCTCACATCCCAAGTTCAGCACATCTTCTATTGTCTTCAGTCACTTCCACCAGCCTTAAATCATTCAGCCTCATCCTTATTCTGTGTCCTGGCAGGTGGCCACCACCTCCTGCTCCTGCTGCTCGGTTTTCACCACCCTCTTCCACTCCTGGCCCTGCAATCTGTCCCGGTTCCCCGGGAACACGGGTGTGTGCCTGGGCACACTCACACTCCTTACACGTGGAGAGCTGCCTTCCAAATACCAAATGCCTCCTGATTTTGGTGGCTCCCCAGCTGAACACAGCACGACTGAGTTCTGGAGAGGAGGGATTTTCAGCAATATCCTGGTTTGGGGATGATGCTCAGACTCTTACAGCCTTTTTTTCCTACCAATCCCAATCCCAATCCCAATCCCAATCCCAATCCCAATCCCAATCCCAATCCCAATCCCAATCCCACCTGCTTCCCAACACAACCAGGCAGCCCCAGTTGCAGAAGATCCTCCTACATCCCCAAACAGTCAGAAATTGGGCTATTGAGGGCAGGTAACACCCAGGCTCATTAGTCAGAGTTAAGCACCAGCCACAGGCTTAAAACAGAATATTATAATCCAAGGAATTGCTGTGGTACTGTCCCAGGGAGAACTGACAGCTACCAGAGCTGGGCTTTTCCTCCAGGTACCTCCTCTTTGTGATACCTGATGATCAAATTTCTTCTGCAGGTGCCTCCTAAGAGCACCTTTCTGTAAGCACTGGGCAGCAAATGCTACTTGAGGAATTGTCAGCATGTCTAGTTAGCTGAGTTTAATAAGATACTTCATTTCCTTACAGTACCTGCTGCTAGCATTCCCCAGAAAGTTATCAATTCTGCCCTCCCACCCCTTGTCTTCATCAATTATGATCAACGAGCTCCTGAATAAATGCATACACATCCTCAGTCCAAGCAGGGCTGCAGTACACACAGTCAGGATGGATTTACATCAGTGAATTCACTAAATCCAATCACAGTGTCAGTAGCACCACCGAAGACTTGACTCTGCACATTTTTAAGGAGCAAAAATCAGGGCAATCAAGTTCTGTCACACCTTGTTACTGCTGCTTTCAGCTTTCCTGGCCTGTGTTGAGCACAGAGCTGGGCAGAGCCCCGGGATCCTGCTCACAGTGGGGATGCCTTGTGCAAAACGCACAGTGAGATGGATGTGAGGGGAAAGGGCACAAAAAAAGGGGAAGGATTGGTTCAAACATCAAGGATTTAAAAAATTTACTCCAAAATTTAGATACCTGTAGGAAACAAAAGCCACTAGTCATAGCCAGAAGCAGAGAACAAATATGGGAGCTTTTAGAGTGGGAATTTATTCTGAACTCCAAATGAGGAACATTAGGGGGAGGGTTTTGTGAGATACACACAGCTCCAAACAACAGAGTAATAAATTCAGAAAACTGGGAGATTGAGTGAGAGAGGACACAAACCTAAGGGGGAGAGAAGTTAAGCAAGAGCTTGGCAAAATCTTAAATAGCAGCAATTAAAGACACAGGTCCAAACCCCGAAGAGCAGGAGTGTGAAAAGGGCCCAATGGCTAAAGCAGAGCTCCTCCCTGACCTCAGATGAAAGGGATGAAACACTTGGGTGAGACTGCCAAAGGCAAGTATAAACACACAGCATAAACATTTGGAAATGAAATCAGAAGTGTTCCGGCGCAGAATGGGAAAAAACCGGCAAGAAATCCAAGAAGCAGCAAGAAACACATTTTATAAATAAAGGAACAGTGCAATGACAAGGAAAGGGACTCCTGGAAGATCACACAGTGGAAAAGGGACATCAAGAGCACAAGGGATGTCTTTTCACATCAGCTTTTACTACAAGGCCTGTCAGTAGATGGATAACATGAGGAGAAGGGAGGGTTTCAAACTTTATCTGGAACAAATTACAGAGATGTCAATTAAAAGGTTTAGGTATTTTCAGACTGTCTTGGCTTCATAAACTTTGTCACTGTGTGTGCTGAAAAACTGGCAAATCATTCAAGACGTTTGTTGTTACCTTTAAAAGAACCTAAAAAGGCAAAATATACAGCACATTTTTAAAATGGCAGAAAAAGGAGCAGGAGGACAGGGAGGGCTGGACACTTCCTCAGAAATCAAGGAGAACTAACATGAATAACCTGCTCATAAGCACCTAGAGGAAACCCCATAGGTAGCTCTAAATTGTCACCAAAACAAGTTGTTAAAGCAACTGAATTCCTTCTTTGAGATGCTAAGGAGCTGGAAGGACTGAGGGAAAACCAGGAATGCCACAACTGGAATTGAGGGAGGCTTCAGTGAAGCTTTGCTCAGCACAGCCTGCAGGAAAGTAAGGAAACCTGCTCTGGACCACAGAGCAGCACCCAGTGAGAAGTTACCAGCAGGGGTTTATCAAACCCTTTGATGTGTAGGAAGAGGTTCTTGGGGTGTCTGGCCTGGATCTGCCCCACTCCACTGTCCCCAATACCCCCGTGGGAGATAAAGTTATTTAATCTGCAGAGAGCAGGAGCCTGGTACAGCAACTCTGGCAGATGAGTGGGTTACAATTCCAAGGGAACTTCACAAATGGAAAAAATCAACATAAACCCCAAGAAGCACAAAAAACCCTAAACCTTAAGATTCAATATAAATGTTTAATGTAAAAGACTGCACTTGAGCAGGAACAACTGGGTACTCAGCAGTTTTAAAAACAAAAAAAGTCGGGAAAATGCTGGATCACAAGTTGAACATGACTCAACAGTGTCCTTCTGTTTCAAAGGAGGGACATATCGTTCTGAGAAGAGCAAACCCACACAGAAAGCCAATAAGATGTGAAATAACTCTTCTGCTCTAGTGAGTGTTGGACAAAATCTTCCAGCTGAGGCTTTGCTGGCTTTGGGTATTGCATTTCAAAACTGATATCGCTCACTTTGAGAACCTCCAGAGCAGTGGAAATGATCAGAGAGAGGCCCAGGAAGCTTTGTCTGCAGGCAAGGCAAGGCAGGAGGGCAGCTCAGCCTGCTCAGGAACCAGGAAAATGAAAGCAGCTTCCCTGGCATGAGCACAGACCAGGCAAGGAAGGAACAGGGGCAGCTCTGCGATACAGGAGAAACTGGATAACAGAGCACAGAGTGCATCAAAATAATCCCTGGTTAAAATCATCACAAGAATGCTGGTTTGGGAAAGAGGAAATGATGGAAAAAATGGGATTTCAAATGTAAGACATTGCTCCAAAGAGGCAGGTGGCAACAGGTTCTCCATGTCATGGAGAGAGCACAGAGGAAGGAACTAAGGGTAGCATGACTGAGGCTCCAGAGCAGGGCTGTTCTGTCATGGAAAATAAAAGCACCAGGAACAACTGTCTGTGACTCTCCATCAATTATGGATTAGTGGGAGGTTAAGCAAACACCTGCCAGGTACAGCTGATGGACCATGTCACCTCAGTTCTGCCCAGCTTTTCTCCAAAAGAACCGAGCTGAGCCTCCATTTACCACCGTGGTTATTCAAGGTGCTGATTCCTCTGTGCCCCACCCAGAGAAGCTGTTCTGCACACCCTGAGCAGCCCTGGGCAGGTCAGCCAGCACAAACACCAAACCAAGCAGCCCAAAACTTGCAGAGACCTTTTTTTCTGGACTTTGCTTTTTTAAAAGCCTTGCAGAGAAGTGCAACAGAAGGATGAACCTGATTTCCCCTCTGCACAATGAAATGCTTAAACACCTGCAATTATGGAGCAGGGTCCTCTTTTCTCTACTTGATCCCTGCTCACTCCCTGTATTGGTGTTTCCAATCTCCACCACTACAGTGAAAGTTAATTCCTCAAGTACAAGATGAAGCTCATTTATTTTCTCCCAAATGTTCCTTTTTAAAAGCATTTCACATTGCTTGGAGGAAGGCTTTATATCCTAAAATTCATCACTGTGATGGGAGAGTCGCAATTTCTCATGCCTTGCTCAAACAGGAATGATTTCTTTTTTTTTAATTGGAAGAAAAAAATGAATTTATTTGTTTTGAAAGCATTAATGCTCTGAATCTGGCAGGGAAAACTCCCTGAACCTACTTGTTCTCAGCTAAACAACAAATAATTTGGACTTGGACCTGCAGTCACATACAGGGAAGATGCAATGGAAGAATATGCACTTTTGGCAGGAACCAAGGCCATTAAGGGCTGGGAAGCTTCATGCTTCTTTGATACTTTCTGCATTTAATAAACCTGAAGTAAAGTTAAAACAATTGCTTCAGTCACACAGGAAGAAAATCAAGACTAATGGTGCACTGAATTCTAGACACATTTTTTAGAATATTCCATTCAGGGCAAAAGGAACGTGGTCAAAAACAAAGAAAACCAACAAAAAAACCCCCACTAGGTCTATTTTAAAGGTGGGTTTTGTTGTTTTTGTTGGGTTTTTTTTTAAGTAGAAGAAAAACACCTCTAATCTTCTCCATTACACAAAACATGGTTTTCACTCTGGTGTGGAAAATGCATTTCCTTGTAGAGTGTGAAGACATCCTAAACAGCAAAAATCTCATTTTCCTTTGCTTCCAGTCAGTGTTCCTATCTCCCAGGACCAGCTTTAATGGAATAACAATATTTGCACAAAGGGCTTTTTGGTCACTTTTTGTTTCCATCACCTTAATCTGACCTGAAGCTGCACAGTGAGAATTCACCTTGTGTCCTGCTTTGGTAAATCTGGGTGCCAGGCTAGAAACTCCTCCTGTAGATAATTCTCATCATGTGGATGGAAAATTGAATCATTTCAGAGACAACCAAAGTGAAGCTTTCAGAGAAACAACATGTTTAGCACTAAAATGCATTTCAACATGATTTTATTGCACAATTGAAAAGGCTGTGAAAAACTGAACAAGAAGCTGACTCATGTACCTGTATAATGAGAAGAAGCAGCTCCTGTTTGATTTCTGCATTTTGAGCCAAAGCATATGAAGCCATAAAAACAAAGCAGCTCCTTGCAACAGGCTCATAATGAAGCTGGGACCTCCCCTCTCTCTTTGCAAAGCTGCTTTCACAACGAAGCGTTTGGGATTCTGGCACAGACCTTGCTCTGAACTATAAAATCCTGAGCATGATTTAACATGAAAATCTGAGGACATCATGGCTTTTGGAGGCTTCCTCTATGAAGCTGTAATTTCCTACCAGCTCCTTGGTGGGAGAAGAGAGGCTGTGGTTCTTTCCTCCTGCTCTGGTTCAGCTGCTCGTAGGAGAGGAATGGCCACGTTACTGGGCTGTGTATGAATTCTCTCCACTTCCCCTTCCTCTCTCCCCTGCTGCTGGTTATTGTCATCACTGACTGAGATAATACATGCTGGCATTTTTAGGAACACAAAAATATTTATAAAATCTGCCCTAATGACACTTTCCCAGAACTACCTGCCTTCCCTCCTTCCTCTCAAGACCTCTTTGCTAACTGGGTTTTCTGCATTTTCCAGGACCTTGCTCAGCACCTCTGGTGGTACTGCTAATGCTGCTGGGAAGAAAACTCATTTACCTGCTTTTTCCTTCTGAGAAAAAAGCATTCCAGTCACTTTTAGGTGCCACAGTAACAACAGCTGCTTTGTGATCTTAAAATGAGCCTGAGAGATACATGTAGCTCGCTGCAATAAAGGAGGGAGGAATAGATACCCCTACAAACTAACCAGCAGGTTAAAAGACAGGAATTTGAAGTTTTTGCTAACATACCAGCTTTGATCCTGAAGAACAAAAAAAACCTGGTTTACAGAATATTAATAGATGCATCTTCCTTGTGTGCAGGGAAGTGCTTTACAGCCAGCCTGTACCACGAATATCTGTAACTCTGGACCATGTAAAATGCAACATGCAAGGAACTTTTTTAGGCAATGAATTACTGGCCAAGGAGAGACACTGAAGACTCATTCACTTATAGAATTTAAAGACTCTAGAGAGCAAAAGCTTGGAAAAAAATAACCCCACAATGAACCACACATCTGAGCCAAGCTGAACATTGAAGGCACTGAAAACTTAACTCCAAACTTCTGCTGTAGGTTTTCCACAGAAACCCAACTCTAACAGATCAGTAACTCCTGCCATCATGAGTCCACCCCCAAAATCAGAAAAAAACCCCTTCCTTGAAATCATGCCCATTTTTGTGAAGCTCCTTCAAAGCAATTAAGACCCACACAGGATAGGACTGCAAAATGACATTTCATTGGGTGCTTCAAAGCAGAACACACACACAAATTCTACAAGGAGACAACCTCCTAATGAAAGGAGTTGTGAGTGTTTTCTAAATTCCATTCTCTCCCTAATCAGTATCAAGAATCAAAGGTGGGTCACTGTTCCAGGGAAGCCCCTTCCCAGAAAAAAATTTATCCCAGAATTCATAATCCAGGCAAAAACCTCCTGTGACAACTCCAGGAACTCCTGCAAGCCCCTTCCATGTCAGGCAGGCTTTCTGTGAAGAGAGGATCCATTTGACAGAACAAACCTGCTCGTTCTGAGCCACTCCAATTTCAAAAGGAAAAATAAAACATTAATCTCCTGTGCATGTGGTGGGAGCTGGGAGGCCACTCCGGAATCTTCCCTGAAGAAAAGTGCTCTATAAATATAAAATATGTAATTGACACCTCCATGACCCTATCGTGGGGAGCCATTGAGGGAAAGTCTCTTCTCCAGCTGCATGGAAGCAGATCCCATCATCCTTTTTGGTACAGAAAGAAGAAGTTTTCATCATCATTGAAAAGAATGTACATTTTAGGGACATCAATTCAGAGATCTGCCTGACGACCTTTACATTTTGATTAAAGCAGCCTTTTTGTAATTATATATACATTTTTATTGGAGTATTTAAAATGCTATTGAAGGTGAGATGAAGAGCAGTTAAAAGAGAATGAAATCAATATAGTTATCTGTGCAGGTAAATCAGACTATCTTTTTTAAGGTTTCTTTTTTTAACTTTCAGGGTTTGGAGTTTTTGTTTTGGTTGTTTTTTGGTTTTTTTTTTTTAATTTAGCACGAGGTAAAATTTCTGTTCTAAACTACCTAATGTCACAAAATTTCCTGAATGGCACCGTTCTGTATCACATAACAGAGAAGTACTTTATAAAACAGAACTGAAGAAGATGTCAGAAAAATAATTAATCTCATTAAAAGACCTTAGAAATGAGGCCTCTTGCAGGCTGAAAAAGGAAGTGATGCTCAAACCCAGGTTTCTTCAGTAATAACAAAATAATATGCAAGTAATTAGGATTTTGGTGTTTATTGCTGCATGTCAGTATGTTAAGTACTTCCACTATAAATACTCTCAGGATCACTAAAAGGATCTTTTCCACAAACAAAACACATTTTTAAGTGAGCCTCCATATCACTGCTAGAAAAAAATCTGGTTGGCACAAGGACTGGGATTATACAGAAAGAGGAAAACTCCTACAAATTTCAACTGACAAAGAAACATGATTTTAATAAAAAGGGGATTTGCTTGAGAAATTGTCCTTTTATCAGCAGTAAAAGTGCTGCAATTTTAAGATGTTGCTCAATCATTTTAAGATTTTAGGAAACTGTTTGAAAGTGCTCTCTAATAAAAATACAACCAATAATAGAAGGATGTTGTAGCAACTAAAAGGGTATTAAAATTGGGCTTTTGTTAGTTCTGAGTTAAGGAACAATGGCAGGATTAGCAGGAAACTATTACGAAATTAATCTGATTAATGCCTTATAAATAATGAAGCTGTACTTAAAAGGGTCCACAAGCTCCACCATGTCAGAACATGGGTCTAACCCATGATGCAAGACTAAAAAGGAGAATATTTTCCCTACTAATTAAACAGCAAAAACTGAATCCTCCCAAAAATCAAGCAAGAGCAAACAGGGAAGGGAAAAAAACAGTATGACTTGTAAAAACACAATAAAATTAACTGCAACCAACTCCACCCTCCTCATAATCAGCCTCAAAGGAAAGAGCAAGACTTTATTCTCGTTGTGTTGCACACTATCACAATTTTTCCACACACAAATAGCTCTGCCTCTGGTTCTTCTGTCAGAAGGACACAAAACCCTTCTGAGCAGAGGGGTTCTCCTACCAACGTGGGCAGGAGAAGGACAGGCCCTCCACGGTTGACAACACTTTTGGGCACAGCCTGCATCCAGCCCTGTTCAAAGTCACAGACAAGTGGACCAAAACCCATTTTAGTTATTTCAGGTCCATTTTATGGACCATGGTAAAACCCAGTGAAATGCTGTTCATGTCTTCCTTGCTAAAATAAGTCCAAAATCAGTGATCACAGTCATTCCAACTCCAGAGAAGTGAGCTGGGATAAAGCTGACAGAGCAGTTTCCAGTCTGAATGCTGGTCCCAGTACTGAATGAATCTTGGTGGTGCTATTCTGGCAGTCTGGCCCTGGCTCTAGAAACCCTGCTTCTGGGCTGGGGAAAAAAAACAACAAAAAAAACCAAAAAACAAACCACCCCAACCACCTTTTATTTTTTAAAAAGGTAAAGCAGGGTTTGTTGTGAAGAGTAAAATCATAGAATGGTTTGGGCTGGAAGGGAGCTTAAAACCATCTTGTTCCATCCATGGGCAGGGAACCCCCACCAGCCCAGGTTGCTCCAAGGTTGTCCCACCTGGCCTTTCCCCTCCTGCTCACAGTGGGGGGAAGCTCCAGTACTACCCAAAGTGTATTTGGCACTGTAATTGGTATTCAGAATCCTGAAAAACAAGGCTGGCTCTGAACAACACTCATCATAAATGGCAGCTACCCAAACTCACTTTGTGAAAAAATCAAAACCAGGGAAGAGAAAACAATTTGAAAGTTCCCACCATGAAATCTCTTCAGAAGCAAAAGCTGCATTCCTGAAATCCCAGCTGTGGTTCCTCTCCTTTCCCACCCACGAGTGACAACCTCCACTCCAGGAGCTGCCACGCAGAGCCCCCACAGAGCCCTGCCATGCTCTGCTCTCCTGACAGGAAGATGAAGATGAAGATGAAGATGGAGATGAAGATGAAGATGAAGCTGTCCTTGCCCACAGCCACAGCACACCTCCAACCAGTGCCAATCCCCAAATCCTGCTGGCTCAGTGACCCCACAGACACCCCGGGCTCCATCTCCTGCTGACTCCCGGGCAGGGCTCAGCCTTGCATCGCCTCTCTGGGGTCACTCAGCCCCAGCCCTGGGCCCACCAGGCTGCCCAGCCAGGGCAGGGGATGGACACAAGTCACACTTCTGAACCCACAGACCCCACTCTGTTATGGCAGCTTGAGGGGGAACTGCTTCACAGCTTGCAAGCACCCACCCCACGAACACCCCCCAGCTCCAACTGAGCCTTCAAGGACAGAACATTCGGAGCTGGAGGGACCCACAAGGATCACTGGAGAGTTCAGTCCATACCAGGGCCCAACCTCTGTTATCAGCACCACGCTCTGAGCAGCTGAGCCACTCTCAGGGCATTGTTTAAAACGTCAGGTTAAGAAGAGGAGGGAATCCAAGTCCTGCTCTGAATTATCACCAAGTTACTGCCAGGACCCCAAAGAGATCTCTGAACTTGCCTGTAAGTCATTATTTTCCAATGGGATACAACTGTGTTGGCATTTAAGAAGATCTGGAGGGAAGGTAGTGTGAGGTACTGAATATGGCCAATATTCAAGAGATACTAAAACTGCAGAGAAGTTATTCCTGCCCCCACAGAATGGGTCAGATTAAAAGGGACCTCACTGAGTCACCTGGTGCAGCAGGGCCATCCCAGAGCACATGGCACAGGGCTGTGCCCACACAGTCCTTGAACACTTCCCAGGAGGGAGACTCCACAACCTCTCCACTCAAATGCTATTTATTTACAGCACTCTTGAATATCCAAGACACCACCTCCATCTCAAAACCACCTCAGTATTTTATGTAGCCTTCCTATTGTTTCTACAGTTTGCTTTACAGCTCCTGCAAAAATCTCCTTCCAGATAAAAGCCATCCATCCTCAGACATCATTCAAGTGAGTTCACAAAGGAAACAGTCCAGGCAAGCAGCACTTTGGAAGTTGTCCCACGTTTCCAATCTGAAATGCTGCTGCTGTTTGACCAAGGGTGGGACACTGTGGTGCTCTCAGGCCATGGCTCTGCAGGGAGCAGCAATTCCCCCCTGCAGGAGCTCCAGCACTGCTGTTCCCAGCTTGCAACCCACACAAGCAAATGCCTTCCTTAAAGGCAGCAGGGAAAAATCATCCTCTGATAGGTCATCTCAGGATCCTGCAGATCCACCAAGCTCCAGAGGGTGTTTTATATTAGCTTTGTATTCTGGAAGTTTGGTCATATTCTTCCTGGTCCTTGTCCCACCAGTGAGAAAGGTGAATCTGGTCAATGAAGAAAACTCTTCAAATTATGAAGAATCTGGTAAATTATATTAATAGCAAAAGAAGAAGATGCTACAGTTACTGCATGAAAAGGACAGAGGGATGTGGAAATGTTACTTGAGAATACTTCCTGAGAATGAACATTCTTTTTAAAGATGTACCCCAAAAACACTTTGCTAACAAAGCAAATGTCAATAAATGCACCAGTGGCCATGCCCAGTTTGGCTCTGGGGTAGCTTTAGTGAGGCTGATCACCCCCAGTACTGTCACCCCATTTAAACACAGGTCTTTGACAGCACTGGTCTAAATTTGCTTGGAAGGAACTGGGATTTTACAACACGAAATTACTCTGAGTCATGGAAGGCAAAAATTGCAGAATGCCACTTACCAGAAAAAACCCCTCCTGGTGCCACATTGCTGCCTCTTTGGGCATGGGCCAGGTGCAAAAAGGAGGAGGTGTAAAGGGGGTGGGTGTATATATATGGGTGTGTATATATATAAAGTCTATTTCTTTACAGGGTATTGCTGTTGTGCCAATCAAGAAAAGTGCAAATATTTAATTTTGGAAAGTTTTGCAGAGTAAGAATTTTGCATTCCATGCCCATGGAATTCATCAACTCTGGCTAAGGACAGAGTGAAAATCCATGGTAGTTACAGAAGTTATGGCAGTTTCATTAATGACACTTATAAGTCATAATCAAAGTATGAAATTTATTTTTTACAGTTGGAATTAAACCAAAGTATTAATCCTAAGGATGTTACCTGGGAACTCAAAGCTACAACTATAAAAATGCATCAGCAAATGTGTTTCAATGAACTCCCAACACAACCAATCTTCTTGTCAAAACCACTATCTACCACTGAATTAAAATACCCAATGATCTGGCCCTGGAGCAAATGTTTGGAGAAATACAGGGGAACACATTCATTCAGTTCTCCATATCAGATTATTAATAGGTGACAAACCAGGAACTCATTATGGCACTGAAACAAGTTTAGGAAGAGATAATCACATTAGCTGAATCCTCACAGATAAAAGCTGGATCAGATTGGCTGGGCAGGATCTCAGAAGCCAGAGCATGGCAATTTCTCCTGTTAGAGCCCTCAGCCCAGTCAAGGTGTTCCAGAGCACATCCAACAACCACAGATCCATCCTCAGGATGGGAAAACACCAGAGGTTACCGAGGCTGTGCCTCTGCCACCTGCACTGCAACGCTGAAAGCTGAGAAATACTTTGAAATGCATTATTCTGCCATTAACTCAGCAATTCCTGGCCTCATTGCCTGTAACTCCCTGTATTTGGTTGTGGATGTTTGAGAAAACTGATTCAAGGAAGCCAAAAAAAAAGAAAGTAACTAAATATAGAACCAGGTATTTGTTTGGAACCAGATATTGACAGGACAGCAAATGCAACACTGAAAGGTCCCATAAGCCAAGTGATGGAGAAGAAAATGATGGGATTTTTGATTTTAATTTGAAGCATTGAGTTAATCTCCCAGCAAGAACGTTCATTTAAGTGCAGACACAGTTTTGATCAATCTAAAGATGATATTTTTGGGTTTTGCCTCCCTTTGATCTGTGTTAAACAATATTAAAACCAAGCACAACTCCAAGCCTCCTCTATTTCCACGGTATCCCTGCAATAATCAGATGAGAATTTTCTGGGATGATCCGTAACTCTCCTTACAATGGCAATTTAGTGGAGCCAAAATAACAGAACACAAGAGAGAAATGACAGAATAAGAAGCAGAAAAACGGTGCAAAAGCAGCGATTTTGCAACGGGGAGTTGGGACTTGCCACCTCAAATTAGTGGGAGCCGTGAAGTGGCATTAGTGACAAGGGGAATGCAGTAATTGGGGTTGATTTCCTGGCGCTGAGCCGAGCGCTCTGGTGAGTTAATTATAGCTCTGGAGGGAGCAGGGACACTTCCCAGTGGTGCAGGGACACCACGGAGCAGTGACCTCCAGGAATTATGTGAGAGGCAGCAGAACTTTCCTGCTCAGCCCATGACGGGAAATCCACGCGGAAATTCAGAGTTAAAAGGGATAGGAGGGAGGAGAATACTCAGCCTGTCAGGAAATAAAAAAGGGTCATCGTTTCACCTACTAAACAAGTCACTTGTAGCCCAAATTCAACAAGATTCTTATCACTAACCCTTGATTTTAAGCAGTAGTATTTAATTAATTTGGCAGAGCTACACAATGCCTTCCTGAGCGATATCCAGCTCCCCTCTTGGGTTCCTTCTGTAATCATTTCCTTTGATTAACTTGACTGTATTTACTCAAATTAACCCGTGTATTTCATACATGTTGCAACAAATTAGAAGAGAAGAATTAAAAAGCAGCCTGCCAACTTAAAAACTGAGCAAGTGGAACTTCTTGAATTAAAGCAGACAGAGTTATTAGGTGATTATTATATGGAGAATGTTCAGAAGAAAGAACATGCCCTTTCCATTTTCATTTTGTATTACTAGTGATTACATGATATATCTTAAATTATAATTTGAGGTAAAACTATGATTAAAAATAATTTAAATATTGCACAACAAGTTAATTGCTCTGGAATTTCTTCATCTTTGTTCCTGTTCTTTGATTCAAAGATCCTGTGCTCAGGGTATCTGATCCAGGAGTCTCACCTGAGGTGGGGGGCCAGGATCCTCAGGAACTTCCCTTTGTGGTGTTTCCCAAACAGGGACAAGGGGACAGACACCTTTAGGTGCCACTTTTACAAATCCCACATTTGCTGCAAAGCATTCCTGCGTGCTCTGGGGCAGAGCTGCATGGCAGTTCCCCTTTCCCACAAAACCTTTCAGAATTAAAAAGGAAAAACAGAATAAAGGAAATGACCAACCCTCTCCCAGCCATCAAATCTGGGTGAAGTACAAGGAAGAAGAGGTGGAAACCAACGCCTGCGTGGTCACTGCCACAAACCAAATGGGTTTAATCACAAATCCTTGCGTTTTCAGGATTAGACTGACTTTCTGAAAGAGCCAAAAAAAGTCTTCATAACTGAAGTTATAATTCAGGAGATGTCCACCTTAAAGCCATAATCTCTCTTTGCACTGCAAGTGGGGAAGCTTTTAGAACAGAAACCACCTCAGTGCATCAGTAAAACCCTCTGACAGCTCGGGTTTAATTCCACAGCATCACTCCAGCAAAGGGATCCTGACCCAAACCCTCAGGAAATTCAGATCCTCAGCCCAGAGCTCTCCTCAGGCAATTTCCTTCACTGTGGGATGAGTTGTCTGGGAGCAGCCATTCCCAGTTAAAACTTCACCACCACATCTTCCTGTGAAAAGCCATTTTGGTCACCTGGAACTTGAAGACAGCTCTTTTATGAGAACCTTTCCCTAAAACCTCTGCTTGGGGAATACTGCACTTCCAGCTTGGAGGCCAATAACAGGCTTACACATGATAAGATGGAGCCAACCCAGAATAAGGCAGTTGGTGAAATTCAGGAGTCCTGTTAGGACCTGCTCACTTCAGTCGATGAGAAAAGCAAGAACTTGAGGCAACTTTCTGCAGCTGGGGTCAAATTAGGGGAAAGGAGAAGCTGTGAGCTTGGCTGAGTTTTTCAAGGCAACCACAGAGAATTGGTCTCCTCAGATGAAGCAAAGAAGGAATAAAGACAGGGACTCTGCCCCTGTGCAAGGGGAGAAACCACCCCGGCTCAGGAACTCTACTGGAAGTACCCCCTTTCAATTCATACAGGGAGCTTTATCCTGCAGGATCTGGCTCTTGGGAAACCCATTACACAAACATGTGCCAATAATCCCCTGGAGGATTACTGATCACTTTGCCAGTCTTTAACTAAATACCAGACTTTTAAGCACAAACAGATACAAAACTATCTGCAAGCAAGGTGAGAGGACATGGGCAGTGCAGGGTGAGACCATCTCCTGCAGCAGCACTGCAGCTTGATCTGCTTAAACCAGCACAGAGATTCTCCCCAGAGGTTTGTTTTTCCAGTTTTTCCTCTACTGTGCCTTTCTACTTTGCTACTTTACATGGATTTAAGAGAACCAGCCAGAATAAGTACAAGCTGGAGTATATAAACTAACTTCTTGTATAAATAAGCCACCAAAATTACTCAGAACTACTGACCTGACAAAAACAATACTAAAACTTTAACCATCTCCATGGAAAGAAAACACCCCCATTAATCTTGCAAACAAAACAAAACAAAACAAAACAAAACAAAACAAAACAAAACAAAACAAAACAAAACAAAACAAAACACAACACAAAAAAGCCTAAGCTGTTAAATCTCTGGTAAGAGACAAACCCATAAGAGACTCATGATGAGACTGATCTGATTAGTTGGAACCACTAAAGAATTGAGGAAAGAGATGGTCAAATAAAGAGGCCAGGCCAGGAGGAAGCACTCCACTTGCCTGAGAACCAGATTTTCTGTGCCCAGTTGGTTCTCAAAACTCTCCTCAGCCTCACTCACCATTCTCAAGAGAGAAGGTATTGTCGTGTCCTGCAAGCCATGGGAAATTCCTCATCCTTGCAGATGCAATCTCTTGCAAGTGGCTGGTTTGTACAGCAGTCAGTGCTATGGCTTGAGCGATGCTGTACAGAGCTCCAGCCTTGGCCAGGGAAGGGTTAATTACCACTGAGGGTCAGCAAATTAAAAAGTTTCACCCTGCAGGCATTTGCAATCCATATTAATGACAGTGCCTCTTGCAGACAGGTTCTTAGAAAGCCCTGTTTGACCCTTCCTGCCCCTCAGCCATGGGAAGAGAACGAAATAAAATTTTGTCTCAGAGCCAGGTGCCAGAACCAGACCCGTGGGACTGGGACCTGTAAGAATTCTGACAGGACAGCAAACACAGGCAATGAACACTCAGAACACACAACTGGTGCCATCACCCCTGGCAGAACTTCCCTGGCACACAAATGTCCTGGATGTGAACTCTTCCCCTGCTGATCCCGCTGCCATCTCATCCCCCTGCTCAATAATCAGGAAACTCCAGCTCCTGCTCAACATTTCTCCTCCAAAGGGAAGTGTTTTTGGGAACTCCAGCCTTGGTTACCTCTATTGCCAGGTCCAACCTAAGGACCAGGATAAACACAGAATATTCAGGGAGTGTTCAGTAGTCTCAGGAGAGTTTGTTTTGAAAGTCCAAACAAGATTTTCATGATACAGATTCAGTGATTTCTTCTTCCAAAAGAAAGTGTCAGGGGATTTGGGGCAGAAAGCATTTTACTGGCATCACTGAGGATAGATTTGAAACAAAACAAGGTGAGTGGGCAAGAATCTACCATCAGCCATTAATATAAAAACTTAAGAGGAAATTCAAAGTCAACAACAAACCAACAAATTCTATACAACAAAATACCAAATTTATACAACTAGGACGTTTCCTCAAAGTAATTAAGGTGCTTTCCACAATGAAATGGATTTAATATTTTTGGTAAATCCCAGCTTTTATAGATTATCAACCCTAAGAATTTAATTTTGAAGAAAGAAACTGATATTGTGTGGAGAACAACCTGGGTTTTACTGTTCCCACCAACTTACCATGAACCACCTCCTAATTAGCTGATGCATAAAAAACACAATAGAAAGGTGCAGCTGAAATTTTAAAAGCCTGAAGATTTACTGATGGCAAGACCACAGATTTCCAACAATCTGTTTGGTCTGGAAGGTGTTTACCTACAGAGGATTTTAGTGTTTATGCAGAAAGCATTTTACAAATATTAAAGCAATGCCTGCTGCTCTCCTTCAGACAGACTCACTGTGTCACATTGTACACAAAAATTTGGCATTTACTCCTCACTTCAGCAGAACTTACAACACTCCACGAGAGTTATTGAAGAAAATCAAGATACTCATACTGAAAAACGTTATTTTGTTATCTCAGTATGTCAGAAAATGCAATTTTACACTGAACAGAAATACAAAAAAGGGAAATAATGAAAAAATACACACTTTAAAAAAAAAAAATGTTTAGACTGTTTGACCTTTCCCAGTCTTCCCTCACAGGAAGCAGTCTATGTTGTAGTACACCTAATTTAATTTTATGTTTCTTCCTTTCTACTCTTAAATACTGAAGAAAAACAAAGAAGCATCATAGGGCACATCTACCATTGCTGAATGAGCATGACACACCTCCCCAGCAAAAACAACTCCTGTTCCTCAGAATTCTGGGAAACTATTTAGGATATTTTTAGAGTATTGATAAGTGAATAATCTTTGGGTGAAAGAATTCCAATTAAGGAGCAATTGTTTTCCTTTCTGGGAATTTGCTGGTACCAGTCTAGGAACTCCACCCAGGGGCTTTGGGAGTTGTTTTTTCTTACTTAGTCATCCATCTTTGGAAAGTCTCCAACCAAAAATCCCGACCTGAAAGACCCTGGTTTTAAAAAGATACTTTTCATTTTATTAATCCACTAAGCACC
>VYXF01005744.1:22170-65361 GCA_013397295.1 Polioptila caerulea | reverse complement strand
CCACTAATCCCCTTTTTTTTTTTTTTTTTTAATCCACCCGCTGCTGTTAAGAAAAGCCACCAGAACTCCAAGCAATAGCTCTGTTTCAAGGATTTAAATACCTTTCTCTTATTTTGGCTCCAGAATGTTCAGCTTATAAAGTGACTGCACTGGAGACCAAGCACCAAGGTTCTTTTTGCTCAATCTTTTATTAAACAAACACCATTCTGCTGCTGGCACCAGTGATTGCAGATCACTGTATAAAATCCTTACTGCAAACACAGGATTTGGTCCTAAACAAGAAGGGGGGGAAAGGGGAGCAGCAGCAGAGTAGTTCCAAATCCATCTCCTTGCCATTTGGAACCAAGGTTTCACTGACATTTTCAAGCCAATCTTTTGGTTTTTACAAGCTGTCAACACAGGAGAAAACGTGCAGGTTTTACTAATAGACACTTCAATATTGTGTCCAAGGGTCTTAAATAATTGAATTAAAACCCAGGATGGTTCAAGCACAACATATCTACCAGTTATCCCTTCATTATCTTCCTTAGTCAATAAATGCAGCTGTTGAATGTTCTGAACTTTAATTCCCACATTAGATTCTGATTCCTGGCACAAATTTTAAATGATTGAACAATATTAAAGCATGGAACACACTAGGTTTTATGTAATATATAAATTATAACATATCTAACAACAGGCAAATCTTTCCATAAGACTGGGTTATTGGAATACTAATTGCCAATTTTCCTACTCTGAGAGCAAGAAAGAAATCAGTACACTGGTAAAATTAAATTATTCCTTTCAATAAAAAAATACTTTATTTCTTAACAGCAGAGATTTGGCAATAAGATTTTATATAACATCATTTACACCTGATTGTATTTCACTTCCAATTTTTTTAATCCTGCAAGGTACAAAGCAAATACTTACGAAAGGGACATGCAGCCAGTGCCAAAGTCTCAATTATAGCCTTTCCTATTTGGCAGCAGCAAGTCAGGACTTGTGGGCCTTGTTCTCTTCCTTCAGATCATTGCTGAGGGAAGAAAGAAATCTGGAGATGCTGCTGGCACTTCAATATCTGCTTATCCTCAAATGCTGCAGATGACGCTGTGGATGATGCCAGGCATCAACAGGGGAAAATCCCCACGTTCTCACCCTCTTTTACAGAGCTGAAAAGAACACAAACCATCCAAGGACGAGTACTGGCAAAAGTCAGATTACAAGTGTTCCAATTTTACCTTCTGTTCCTTCATGTTGCTCTCCCCATCCCCATCTTCCAGGGTCACAGGTATAAAGTAGGGATGTGTTTTAAAAGGTTACACTCCATTAGGATTGTGTAATTTAAAGAAATAAGTGCAGAAAACAGACAACAGTGCCCCCGAATCCCTGAAAATACCAACTCTCTCTCTGTGTTCTAAAGCAGGAAGGTGTTTAAAAAAAAGAAACAGAATGTGCCTGAGAACTTGGTGTGTGATCATTGCAGTAATAAGAGGGATTTTTGGAAAAGTTATCCATGTATTTCATCTGAGGTTTGGGACTAGACAATCTCTCTTTTAAGGCCACAAAAATGAGTGTGCTATCAGGTTTATCAAAATGCTCATTCCCTCTGAAAGCTGCTGCTGTTTCTGAACAGCAGTCCAACAACATGCACCCTGCCAACTAATCTATCTGCCCAAAATACCTCTAATATTTCAAAAGCTCACAGACAAAATATGTTGTCTCTTGCATCTTTTATTACAAAAAAATAAAATTAAAAGGTATGCAAAAATCTTTTTCCCCCTTGTTTCATAATTACACTGATTTTGAAAATAGAACAGCAATATTTAATTTTGGACCAACAACAGGTTTTAAGAGTGAATACCCCACAAGACATGCCATCTACCCCGACATATTTTACGCAGGTATTGCTCACTTAAAAAATTCCTCATCAGTTGCTATTTTCTAAGACTTATTTATATGTACTCACACATCTAAAAATGTGCCAACACTATTGCTGAGAGAGAATTCAGTGGAAAAGCCTGTCCATTGGAGGGAACCTGTAGCCCACTTGCTCCAAGGCACTATCACCAGTTTCATCTTGAGCAGAGCTACTTTTAATGTGTGTACATACACACAAATATATCTATGCAAATCTGCACACAGAGAACATCCGAGTGCCTTTTTGCCAGCTCGCAGTTGGAGAATTCCAACAGAAATTTACGGAAACAACTTGAATTCACAGATTACTTTCTTTAATAAGTAATCCTGAAGGCTGGGTTTGGGTTTTTTTAGAGCAACTTCTCACTTCTGGGAGATCTGCAAGCAGCATCCCCCACAGCAGATGGGGTGAGCACAGAAGCCTGTGGAGATGCAGCTGAGCATCCAACGGCGCGGCGCTCACACCCTCGCTCCTCACACCCAGGGCTGGCCCAGGACAAAGGGCTCTGCCACTACAGAGCCACTATTTTAAGTGTAAAGACACTCATTTTTGGCAAATGCTGTTAGTGATCAGTGGAGCTTTTATGTGGCACCATCCACGGGGAAGGAGCTCTCCCGCACTAATCTGGCTAATCTCCGGAGCAGGGGGAATTTATTAAAAATGCTGTTTAGACAGACAGGCTTCTCTGCAAGTCTGCTACACAGGCTCATCAAACTCATTAAACCCAGCTTTCAATCCTAGGCTTGGGAGTGTAATCCCTTTAAGAAACCTGCTAGACTAGGCTGAGAGAATAAAAACAGGGCAGTTACTGGAGAGAAAGGTGCACGAGCGCCGCTCGCCTCGTGGTCAGTGTGGGAGATGGACACCCCAACTTCCTGGGCTCACCTGGGACATGCTGCTGCCAGCACAGGGCAGGGAATAACGTCCTTGGACACTACAAACAGATGTTGTGTCTTCTTCCTCAGTGGCAGGAAGGATGCTGACCTGCAGCAGCCTCTCCTAAATCCCTCCCCCCTTGTCATCCTTATTACAGGAAGGTAAAAGGGCTGGCACAGCACAAAACTGGTGACTGTCCTTCATGGAGGAGCAGGAGATGGCTGGAGTGCCACCTCCTACTGGCAGAGGCAGTGTTTGGATGGGCAAGGTGAGCTCTCATCCCATTCCACACTGCCTTGGAAAAGTCCTCCATGGGAGCTCTAAAATGCTGGGTCACCACCAAACGTCCCCAATTACTGACCTTCACCTCCATGCACATGTGTCAAGCACTTGGACAGCTGATTTCCAGGTCTCCTCCTGCCTACAAAGCTGCTGTTGCCCATGGGGAGCCTGGAAAAAGCCCAACCGAGTGCTGAGGCTGTGAGGAGGCAACGAGCAACAGTCCAGACATTGTATTTAGAGAGAGAAAAGCAAAAGCTGCAACCTGAAAAGGCTGCAAGATGCAGGAGTTGTAGAGAGAGGTTCTGTGCACAGCACAGCCCAGCAGCAGGCTGCCCTGGGGAATTCTGCTCAGGAAATCAAGGCACTGGGATGTTTTTTATCACCCCTGCCCTGAACAGAGGGCAGGACTGCAAACTGCTGGGCACCTTGTGTCCTCTCAACTGACCATCAGCTGAAGGGCTGCAAGAAAAAAGCTGTGGCACGGAACTGCAGCCTCCTGATTGCAGTGCTTTTAGGTAAATACAACAGCATGTGACTGCAAAATGTCACCAGGAGACTGGATACAAAGCTTCCTAGCACAGTGACTAGACAAAATGTAACATAAAATGAAATTAGAAGGTTCCCTATGGGGTCAGAGCAGTAAAACTGATTCTGATTAAGTTGCATTACCAGATAGAAGCAGGATCTCAATAATTTACAGCCAGAGACAGGATAAGTGTCCATTAGTATTAGTGTCTATAGATGTACACTTTCTATTTTTCCACATTTTTAAGGCCTCTGAGACCATGTCTGGGCCTCCAGCTTTTCCTCTTCCTGGCTCCAAAGCATTGAAGTAAAACCCCTTCCCCCCAGGCAGAAGAGGAGCCTTCCTCATTAGCATCCTCTCCACCCCCAAAGGGTGGGGAAGGAAGAAGGCAGGATTATTTGAAGTCAGTCTGGACACAGTAAATGGTCTCTAATGGTATCAAGAACACAAAATTCAGGATAATTTAAAAAGTTATGAGGTTGGGCATGATCCAAATTCAGATGAGCACAGCACAGCAGGATGTTCTGCAGATGTGTCAGTGACTCTTAAGTTTAGTAGTCCCTGATTTTTTTTTTGTTTGTTTTTAATATGCCTTTCAGCACCAGCAATCTTGGGATGGACACACTTGAAGCCAAACCAAGAAGTACTAAAGGAAATAAAAAAAAATAAGCCAGATCAATCCTTACAGAAACCTGGGCTCATTATATTAATTGTGTCTAAACCTCCATCAATGTGTTCTTGGCCATTTTCCCTTGGAGAACCAACAAAGAGTGGCTGCACTCACTTTGTGCCTCCTCCACTAATGAGCAGCCTCATGCCACTTCAATGCCTCTTCCCTCCCAGGAATCATTACCTCAAGAGTTAGGACTAATTTGACAAAAATCTGTTCTGCACCATCATCCCCAGGTTCTGGAGGTTTAAAGAAACCATTGAAGCACTTGCTGACAGGTCAGAACAGCTCTCCATCAGTCTCCAACAAAAACAGATGAGTAAGAACATCTGGGGAGAGGTTTGGACTCTTTCTCTCTTCAGATAACTGCTTTATATTCAAGGTATCTGCACTTTCCCATGTACATTTTTGAAAGGAGTGGTACAAAGTTAACTCCTCTTGCTTCCTCAAATTCCAGAGACTGAGATTTTTCAGACTGTGAGTACAATGAAATAAATAAAAAAGATCAGAAAAGGAACCCCAGTGGTGGTTGTTCTTTACCAGTTTTGGGGTGGGCAGGACATCCCAGCAGTGGTTCTCATCCCCTTGGGATGCACTGGGATCACCTCCATGTCTTTTACCCCTCCCTGGTGCTTCTGAGAGAGCGAGGAAGGAGCTGCCAGACACTCCTGCAGCTGATGAGAGCAGCCACCCAAGAGGTGGTTGCCTGATTTTGTGTATAGAGAGCTTGTAAAGCACTTTGGGAAGCTGCAGGATGAAAAGGACTATATAAACGTAAGATATTATTATTATTAAACCAGTGATCTGACAAGAAGAGACAGCTCTTCAAATCTCTACAACAGCTTGAGCTGAAGAGATCAGGGAGTCCAATTTGAAAAAATAATAATTTGAAACGAATTGGAGGATTAGAAGTGGCAGCTCTTTTGTGGATTCTCCATGGCAGGTAAATTTAGTAGGCTACTTTAATTTTGCATCGTTTTAACTCCTGGCAATGTCCTGTGCATTGAATCTGACAGAGAGACAGAGTGTTTGAAGCTGTCGTGGCTACATTTTAGTCTCCCAATTTTACAATCAGTGTTTGAATCTGCTACTACAACTCTGGGTACAGAGATCAGAGGCTTATCAAAGAGGCATCCATTTCAAAGACAAGCAGCAGCTTTGACTTCATTCCTTCAATGCTTAAAATTCCTGAAAAAGCAGATGAGCATACCACAAAACAGGTCTGAAGGAAATCTCTCTATCGGCTGTAAACCTATTTCAGTATTAATTTTTTAAGGATCTATTTTGGTCTCAAGTAAAATGAGTGTGTTTAGCAGAGATAATCCTCTCAACAGGTGAGCTTAATATATGCCTTTTCCTGTGACTGACTGAAAGAACATTTTAAACTTATTGCTTTTTCAAGCATTAATTGAAGAACTACTTCAACCAGTTAGCTGATTTTGTTTAAATCTTTTTTTAGACTAATAATGCCTTCCCTTTCCTAACAAAGCAGCACTTCCTTTCTTTCTTGCTGCCCTTATTTTACCTGCACCAATGAACCAAGGGCACCGTGGGCAGCAACACGAGCACTTTGCAGTAAGATGCCAGGGTCTAAATGATGGTGTGGCTTTACTCCACACGCTGGAGTGCTGCTTTCCACACCCAACTCCTGGTTTTAAGCTGAGTTTGAGCATTTACATGAGTGATAATATGACTGATCAGCATGGAAGTGAACCTGGGTGATTTTCTTCCTTCTGACCTCACACACACACTGCTCGTCACTGAGACCATTGCCCACTCACTGGAACCAAGTGCCTGGTTGATTTTTGCTAGAAGGCAAGAGGGGATTGCTCCAAAGAGGAGCAAACCAAAGTGGTTTGCAAATCTGCTCCCAGTTCCTGCAGCTGAGCACTGCCCAGCCCAGGGAGGCCCAACAAAGCTTGTGCAGGGAGCAGTGGATGGTTTCCCACAGATATTGGAGAGCATCCCAAAAGCAATGGATTTACTTTCACTGGGAGCACTGGACAGAGTTTCCCAAGGATCAAGGGACAGTGTTTGCAGGTAGCCAAGATGCAGGCACTGGAGGGCAGGATAGGCTGGCTCCTGCCCGGGCAGGGCAGGCGAGTGCAGCCCCCAGCCCACCTCTGGCTTCTCCCTGAGCCTTGCTGACTGACCCACCCCAGTTCTCCAGCGCCTCATCAGCAGGACTCAGAGGCAAAGGGGATAATGAGCACCAGGTTAATTTGCCTGATTAAACCTCGGGAGATGTGGCACTGGGAACTCGGTGCAGCACAGTCCCCGGAGCCAGGCCCAGCCAGCATGAAAGGAGCCGCCTGCTGCCGCCAGCCAGGGAAGGCATTAAAGCTGCCTTGGAAAGCCACGGCAGCAGC
Organism: Polioptila caerulea; assembly: GCA_013397295.1. NCBI lineage: Eukaryota > Metazoa > Chordata > Aves > Passeriformes > Certhiidae > Polioptila > Polioptila caerulea. The sequence goes on along the minus strand of VYXF01005744.1, from coordinate 58,738 downwards.
CTGAGCACAGCCCCACTGCAGGCGTGGGCCTGCCCTGGAGTGCACAGAAGGTGCCCAGGAGTTGGGCTCAGAGCGCTCCCGACAATCAGCGCCGAGGCCTGAACGCGCCGCGGCGCCACCGGGACACGGCCTGGGATCAAATCCAGCCTGGAACGGGCAGAACGGCAGCAGGTGCCTCTCCTGACAGCAGCTCAGCCAGAGCGTTCAGCCCAGCAACGCCAGTTCCTTCAGCAGTGTTTTATTAAAGGGTCCTTGGAGCCCGCGCACGCCTGGACACACTGACAAACCTGACATATTCTTCAAAATACCTTAAATTACTGTTATTTACCCAGGAGGAGACAAAACACATAGAAAACCACAGCAGAAGCTTTTTAGGAGATGTGATGATGCTGTATCTACCTTATCCAGTTCCACAAACCCGACTCCCTTCATTTACAAACTGAGCATTTTTCATTGCTTTCGCCATTTCAGAGAACCACGAGAAAACCATTTTGGGGCAGAAGTGTCCCAAGTTTGGGTCCTTTAACAGCTTCAACCTTAATAAGTAATAATAACAGAATCATGGGATGGGCTGGGTTGGAAGGGACCTTAAAGCTCATCCAGTTCCACAGGGACAGAGACACCTTGCACTATCCCAGGCTGCTCCAAGCCATCCAGCCTGGCCTTGGACACTCCCAGGGATGGGGAAACCACAACCCCAGTGTCCCTGGGGTGACCAGAATGAATCAGTGATGTCTGCCCAGCTGTCCCAGTGGCAGTCCTGTGCCAGGGTATCCCAGCCCCAGCACAGAGCTCACTCCCAACTCATCCTTCCTGCTGAACACTGGCCTGGTGCTGCTGCTTCCAAAGAAAAACTCCCTTTTTAAAAAGTCCCTGTATGTTCAATAGATAAATAACCACCTCTGCACTTAGAAAGTGCAGAACTATGCCCATAAATAAGCATTAGTGCTTCAAAAATTGTGAAACCACAGCTTTATGGTTTTAAACAGAGACAAGGTGGAATCCTGAATGGTGGCAATGCATTTCAGATGAAAGCTTTCAAGGAGATGAGCAATAGTTACAGGAGCTAGAACCTGAGTAACTACAGTTGCATTAAATTATTCCATCTGCAAGTCCATTAAAAATTGTTAATGGTTTTGTATGGCTTTGATATTTATTGGGTGGGTTTATTCCTATGTGAGTCATACATATTTATTACCACAGGCCAGATAATGGTTATTAATAAAACTTCTTTTATTTGCATACTGTCTTGATGCTGCCCTAAATATTTACAACTGGTCTATAAAATATAAAGAATCCTCAAAATTCTAAATAGTACCAGGGATGCATCACAACTTTACTTTTTGTACTTTATTACTTTTTTTGTGTTTTGTTTTTTCAAAACTGGGGAAAAAAAAAAAACCCTCAGCCTGGTAAATCCATTTCTTTCCTCAAGTCCAAAAAGCACTAATTCTTTCAAAGCTTTAAAGCACTCTTTGTGTGGAGGAAGTGAGAGGAGATCCAAAGTTAAAGCAGGCTGGTTTTTTATAATTAAGAAAATACTTATATTTCTACACATAATTATGAAAAGTAACAAAAGCTCAGCATTAAAATAGGTCCACTGAATCCCTGGAATTGTGCCTGCCAACTAAAACACCTACTATGAATTTAGTAATGGGTTATGCAAACATAAATTACAAGGCCAGACGTTTTAAAAGGAAAAAAAGGTGATTTATTGTCACACTGGAGACACGGCAGGATAGAAGCACAATTTCATTTTTCCATATATTCATCAACACTGCAGATGTGTTAATGCAAAAAGAATTCCAAAATAAAAATGACTCTCAACTGCTCTAATTCTCATCTGTCATTTAATTTACTTTTAAATTGTTACCAGGAAGCATTTTTTTGTTTTAAGCAAGCAAAACACACTCAAAATTCCTGGAAGAAAATGGGCTTTAAGAGCATTTTACAGACATTTCTCCCCATAAAAATCAAGACTTCATCCAGAACTGACTACAACAGAGTGGCCCTGCAGAAACTTGGGGCATTTGGGAGGGTGTTTAATAGAAAAGCTTCAAACTATCATTTCTACCTTGGCCATTTGTTTTGTGAGTATTTTTACTCCCCACATTAATAGTTTCTGGGTTTCTTTCAAGCACATCCAACTATTCACTTATCCACTGTCAGAGCAACAAGAATCTCTCATAACTGGCACCTCCTGTTCAAAGAGTTCTTGGGGACAGCATTGTGATTTTCCTGAGAACAACTTGTTCCTTTAATTACACCTGAGCTGGTCCAGCAGATGAGCTGAGGGTCACAGAACGTTTGCTCACAAAGCAAAAAAGGAAAAATACTGATTGAAGATGTTTAATTATTTCTTCACTTGGTAAATACACATAGGGAGGAAGAGCAGGGATACTGATGCCTGTTATTTTTGTAACTCTTGAAAATAAGTCAAACCATTACTCAGAGTAAATTTAGAAACTTCAGACTTGCTTTGTGAGTGATCTCCGTATAAAGTCCAAGTTTTAGACTTAGCTTACCATAAAACAGAATGCAAGAATGGCTGGTAATTGTAGGTACCACAGTGAGAAAAATCTCAGCTATTTCAGCTAAAAAAATGACAATATTTTCCCTTAAAAGCCAGTCAATGATACATCAATAAATCACGGTGTATCTTAATGCACACTGCATAAAGTCCAAGCATTCTGCAGGAGGAAGGATGACAAATGCTCTGTCAGACTCTGTTTTTTTCCTTGAGTTGTGACCTTGAAAAGGTTCTCCCTCACCCCCAACCTTCCCCTGCCTGCCCTGGCCACTTTCCAACTGGGTCAGCCCTGCAAGGTTCAGGCAAAGGCAAAAACAGACTGTTTGCTTTGCCTTCTTTCAGCAGAAACTCACTGCAGCATCAAAGGCTTAACAAGAGAGATTAACTTGTAAATATTTGCTTACAAGTGTGTCCCTTTGTAAACCACAGTAATACCCCAAATATCCCCTTTTCTCCTTTTCTGCAATGGAAAATGCTGCACCCTTGGCATTGCTGAAATCCAATACCTGCGACCAGTGCTGGCAGAAGAAAAGTGAATTCTTCAGCTCTCGAGAATGCTCCACCAGGAAAATGCTCAAATGAAATAAATCTGCATTACTCACAGCAAGTGACTTCAGAGGAATTCATTTGTTCAACAGCTCTAATGAGTTTGGTTGCATCAGATGTGTCCCCCTCTCTTGAACATTTTTGGAACTCCTGAATAAAGTAATTGCCTGTATATTTTCAGATTTACAAAAAGACTTTTGAGGTAAATGTGTCACAGAAAATTGATTTAAGGATATCTTGAAAGCAAATGGAGAGAGAAACAGTAACTCCACATGGGCTGGGTCATGTGGTTTCAGAAAAATGCTTTCAATTAAACTTCTCTGCCTAATAACACACAACACAATCCTGACTTCTGCAGGTCAGGGGAACTCTTTTCCTGGGTTTCAGGCCTTTACAAATGCTGTTTGAAAACCCTGAACTATGAAAATCTTATATAGCAATGATCCCCAAAACACGGCCTCAATTGCTTCAACAACTTTCTCCAGCCCTGTTATTCCCAAATAAATTGCACAGATTCTGCTGGGAACAGCAAAGGTTAAGACAATAAAGACAATTATTAAAAAAACAAATTAATGAAGTTTACTAAGCACGGTAGGAAAGGTCAATGGGGGTCAGTTTTAGAAGAATTCTAGAAAAATACAACTGTAAATTATAATTTAGTGTCTTCTCACTTCCAATAAAAAGGCAGCAAGAGATCATAATACAGGAATAGATGTTAGAAACACTGATGGGTTTCCTGTGAACAAAGGGAATATGCTAAAGTGAAATATGTATTAAATAATCCACCCAGGATAAGGTTAGACCTGATTTAACCCCTCTGACTGCACATTTAAAGATCTGGAGATAGATTTTATTACTTTTCTAGAAAAGTCACATCATAATAATAATAATATGTCTCCATTTAGCTTTTAAAATACCAAGCCCATGTAGTACAAATTATCATAAAAATAATTTACCTGGCAAACAAAGCTCTTAAGAATAAAATTGTGGGAAGGTAGGACATGGCAACTAATTATTATCCTAAAGGAGAGGTATTCATCAAAGGGGAAAAGGAAGAGAAAATTGGGAGGGAAAGGGAAAGAAGAGGAAAAAAAGGAAAGAAAAAAGGAAAAAGAGGAGGAAAGTGGGGAAAGAAAAAAGAGGGGGGGAAGGAAAAAAGAAAACAATAAAAGGAGTGGAACAACCCAGCTGTAGATGGCAGCAAATCAATATTCACCCCTCTGTACACAGACACTGAGAACATCAATTATCCTCAGACAGACTGTGTGTTTTCAGTAGATTTTGTTATTATTTCCACTTTGTCACACAGACTAGACCAAAGTTGATTGTGCAGAGTCATTGGGAATCAACATTACCCACAATTCTGAAGATCCTGCTCTCATTTCAAGAACTAATTCAAGCAGCAGAATTATTTTATTCTTTTTTACCCTTAATTTAATTATCTTTTGCTGTAGAGACCAGATATTTCAATAGAATACTCCAGATATTCTGGAGACAAAGAATTTAACAATTTTGTGCTTTGCAAAACTGAGCTCTTCCACAACTGTCTGGATTTCCTTTAGTTCCTTATGACTTGCAATTCTAATGATATTTTTGTTTAAAAAGCTTGTGGATCATGAAGATATGCATCACCTTGACACACAGCATGAGGAATAAAACCATTCCTTGTGTAACAGAGGATTTTACAGGCACCTTTCTCTCTCTTTGGGGCACTGCAGAAACTGTGATGGAGCAGGATGGGGATGACAGGGTTGGTTTGGGTGACACTGATGGAAAACAGCTTTGATGCAGGCAGGTAAATGTCATTTATTTGAGATTAACCAAGGGCTCAGGTCAGCAGGCTGCCCCCTCCACACAGGCAGTGTTCAGGTTTATTTTGTTTCCCAGCACTTTCCCATATTCCATTTTCTTTGTTGGAGAATTTATGTTTCTGTGCTTATAGAGGTTCTCCCACATCCTTCCATAACTCTGCCCACTGAACCTTTAATCTGCTTTACAGGATTCAGAGGGGAATTTGGGCATTTAAAGGTAATCTTGCCTTTCTCAATCTCACCAGTTATGCTCATTTACAACCCAGAAACTGCAAAGGGTAAAACCAGTGAGGAATCACCCACCCCATTTACCATTTTATCTATCAGGACAAAAAAAAACCTAAACAAAAACAGGGCCTACAGCAACTTCTGTCTCTAAACCTGGCCTTTATGCAGGCACCTCACTCTGCCTGATTTTGTAGAGCTCATGATCTCCCATTCCAAAATTAGTTGTTATTTAATTTCCCAAGAGCAGCTGACCCAGGCCTCCCAGGCTGGCCTTTTGTCTGGTGCCCAGTTTAATGACCCCTGCCTCAGGTGAGCCTGGTAATAACCCCACAGCTCAAAATCACCTGGCCAAATCCTAGAGAAAAGCAATGGAGAGTTACAGGTAAAACAGGCTTCAAAGTGGAAACATTAGATAAGGCTTTCAATGTTTAAAACAGAAATAGGTAAGCAAAAAGTGGTTACTGAAGTAAGAACCTGGGTAAAAACTAAAGCAAGGTTATCAGCATTAGGAACTACCTACACTTCATGCCAAAAATTATGAACCTGTGCACCTGGACTTTATTTAGAGACTAAAAAACCCCAGCTCTCAAAGATGGTCATTCAGACATTCTGTTATTCACACCAGAATTGATGTAAGAGGACAGGATTGAGTAAAACAAGAATTGCACAGAGGTTAAAATACCCCAGAAATACCACAGTTGGTCACAATAGTTCGAGATTTGTCACTGTAAGAAAATAATCATCTGATGCAGGCTGGCAATTCACATGATATATTTGGAGATGTCTTCCAAGTAACAGTCATGTAAAATTGATGTTTCAAGTAATCTCCTGACCAGTCTCAGCCTTCCACAGTAGCTGCTCAGGGGGAAACAAACTGAGACTGAAAATACTCCAAAACATGCATGAGCAGCAGGTCTGACATGGCCTCCTAAAAGGTGTGAGGAGGTAAAGAGTATTTTTGCAATAACAGGTTGAAGAACCCTTCCTGAAAGTTTCTGCACAACCACTGCTAAATTTTCTGTTCACATAAAGTTCCCAAACATGAGATACTTCTTCCCAGAGTCATCTCCCAGTATGCCAAGACAGAAATAGCATTTTAACATTTTTAAATACCAAAAAGCCCTAGGGTCATTCCTGCAAACATGAAAACATTGTATTGCTTTTGCAGCAATTTGATAATTTGCAAAGGAGGCAGAAATGACCCAAATAGATCTGCCACGGTTTTTAAAGTAAAAAGAAACAGAAGTATCCTCAGCTTCATTAGCAATTTTTTGAATCCTTTTCTGCTGCACAGGAGGTAACTTTCAAGCTGATATTACGGAAAGTCTCAAGGCAGCAATGAATAGGAAAGTCAAGGCAATCCACACTTGTCTCCTGATTTATGGTGGGACTGGCAAGGGCAGAGGAAAAGAGATGCTGGCACAGCCTAAACCAGGGATGCAGGCAGGGTGAAACACAAAATGGAAAGTACACTTCTGAAACAGATTGTTACATTTAACAATTCCATCCTTGTGGCTTTGTTTCTTCCTTTAATGCCAAGAAAGTTGTTACTTCATCCTGGAAATTTAAATTGAGCTGTACACTGGGTTATTTATCTGTCTGAAGAACATTCTGCATCCAGGCTGGTTTTCTACCACAGAACTCTTTTGTTGTGAAAAAGAGCACGTTGGATGTTTTGGGAACTTAAATGTATCAGTTTGGAGATGCCAGTGGCTCCCTGTGCATTCCCTGCCCACCTCAAGGATGTTTCCCATCCTGGGGAGGTTTCCAGACAAAGCTGCAGTTACTGACGCTGCCTCCTGATTTCCAACTTTCTCCCAAAACTGCTGAAGTTCTGAGAAATGTTCACAGACCTCTCTACTTTTTGGGAGTGCAGAAACAACTGAAGGTGAACGCACACTGCACAAGCTGCAAGTTCTGTGTGAGGAGGAAATCCAGTGCAGTTTTCCAGCAGGGATAGCTGGACACTCCCACCTATCACACCAAATCCCTTGGACAAGACAGACCTTCCACATCTGAGCTCCCTCCATGCCCCTGGGGGCAAAACCACATCTCAAGCTGGCTACAGCTGCCTATTCCTACAGCTCAGAGACTTCCTTCTAATGCTCTGTTCCCATTTTCGATCTTTCTCTGTCAGACAAAGTAGAAGTTGCTCTTCAGAAACAAAACTGCAGATGAGCACCATGGCAGAGAAGGTAGACAAAGAAAGAACCTAAAAAATCCATGCAAGGTTTTAAAGGAATGTGGTTTCATAGGGGTCCAAGGACAAAAGATAAGGATGTAGAACCTAGCAGAGATCCCAATTTCCTCAAACACTGGGGATGTTCAGAGTGTTGTTTTGGATGTAGCCCCTGAATAAATAAAACTTGTGTATTCTGGAAGAGAATAGAGGCTACAGAACTGTAAAATAATATTTAAAACCTTCCCATCAAATTATTTAACTTCTGTATCCTCCTTACTGGAAAGGACTAACTGCATATCATGTCCCACTATATCTCTTAAAGTAATTACAAGAGGATCTATTTGCCTCTGAACATTCCTCTCCCACTGAGTTACCAAGGTGCTCTCACAATACACTTTAAAAGTGTGGTATGTTGGGGGGTTTTGCTTCTCTTGCTCCACAGAAATAAAACCGGCGTTAAGAAATCCTCCTGAAATCTGTAACATCAATTGGGAACTGGCAGCTACAGCCACATTCTGAAGAATTTGTCATTTCCCTTATAGGAAAAAAAAGGAAGGGAGCAGGAAACACGTTAGGTTTTGTAGCACGAACTTAAGCTTCTAGCAAATAATTGAAAATGTGGCCCGAGGAATCCACGGATTTTCTGGATTCTGTACAATTTCCTATACTCTCCGTGTTCTTTCACTTCTCTCCTTCCTCCTCTTCCCAACAGCTTGCACAGGGAACCAACTCACCCTCTCCCAGCTCCTGAACTCAAATCCTTTCACTCCTTTTAAAAAGTCCTGTTCCTTCAAAGGCGCAAAAATTCTCTCTTCTCCCAAGAGAACTGACTTCTGCCCCACAAAGCCTGCTCAGGGCACCAGGCAGACAGCACTGCCCCTTCCCCAGCAGAGCCTCCTGCTCCCACCTTCCCTCCCTCTGCAGCCCCAGGAGGCAGAGCAGCATCTGCTGCTGCAGGAGCAGCAGGAAGGTGAGGAGAGCTGCCTGCTGCTTCCCTGCCAGGAGGAGGCTTGGAAGGAGCTGGTGCTGGCGGATCAGTTATCTGGAGCTGGCTTTGAAACGCCACAACATTCCTGGGTGAACAGATTGCTGGCAATCAGCAGGGGAAAAAAATACCCAAATCCACAAAACAAACAGAGGAGCCAGCCAGCCCTGAGCACTGCTCTGCCTTCAGCAGGGAACCAAGTGAGAGGATCTGTGCCTTTGAGGGAACTGCACATGCCTGTGCACACACACACTGCTCATGAGGAGCTTACACTCTCCCAGCTTCTCACACATAATATTCACCTTTCCCAGTTGTCCCACTGGTTTCACCCCTGCAAGTTTTACCCCACACCTGTGCTCCATGCACGTCCTCCCAGGGGAGTTTGGCTCAGCCCTGACCTTGTTGTGTTTCCAGTGAAATCAACAGCGAAACATAATTTGATTTTTGATGGAAAAATGAGCATCTTTGAAGTTATGCCCTTGATATAGATTTATTTAGGCAGTGAAATGTCACTTTCTACATCCAAGTGCTCCGAGAGTTTGGATTGGTGAAGAGTTTTTTTTTTTTTGCAATTCTCCAGGTTTTACATTCTTATATAATTTAGAGCAAGCCTGTTTGAAGGCCGGTGTTGATGCTTCCTCTAAAAACATCAATCCACATTTCAGTATTCACAGAAGCAAAAGCTCCCTGATGAGGAAAACATCAGAGATAAGCGGGTTTAGATACGGACCTGGCAACACAATACATACAAGAAAATCATAGAAATAAACCATTAAGAAGAAATCACTTCCACATGCCTAAGACTATCCACTAGAGCAAGAGACTGGGACAGTTTTTCTCCTTACCTCTGGAGTGTTTTTCTTGAACTCACGACTTTGCTCAATAAGTTTTTTCCTGGACTGCTCACTTTCATCTTGCCGGTTCGCCAATATTGTTGCTGTGGTATCGAGCTCTCTCTGTTAGAAAAAGAAACATCACCAAACAAAAAAAGAAAAGAAATACAGTCAGAGCTCTGTTTGTCACAGAAATAAAAAAACCCAACCAAACTCCTCATAGATACATCGTGTTATTGGGAATATGGAGATGGGAGGGCTGGGGAGGAGCACAGAACAAGCACAAGGCTTCCAGAGATCTGACCTCCTGAATAACAGCAAATGAACCTCTGCAACCTTTTGGATTCCATCTTGCAACCCAAACATCACCATCTTTGTCTAAACTATCCATGGCTCCACCCCAGCATTACAGGACAGGAGCAATGGCACACAATACACACCTCCTAATAAATTCCCAAGTCCAATTTACACACCTTGAACATAATCAAATCAGGTTTATTTTCACTTGCCTGCTATTTAAAGACACTGGTTTTCCCCATTTTGAGTTATCCTATTATAAAAATTTAATAATTCAAATATTGTTTAACTTTATACTTGAATCTGGACTGGTTATGCTTCAATCACTCTTATGTTATCTCCTATGACATGCTGTGTATAATTCCATACTGCCACTGCAGTGCTCTTTTCCATTTAAGTCTTGCCTTATTTGAATACAAAATTATCTTTTCCTATTCTTGGAATCTATTCCTCCAAGGTTATTAGCAGGTATCTCCATTTCCTCTCCAAAATATATCTTTTTTAAAGCACCCGATGAATGCCAAAGTATCTTCCAACAGTTTCTACTGAGCTGAAGCCCAGGTCCCACTGTTTTCCAGCTTCTTCCAAGTGTGTTATCCCCCCCCAATTCCTCCACTCAGTGCTGTGCCTCCCAATGTCACCAGAATAGACTGAACAGGTCAATAATCAGTGCCTGAACCAACAACACTCAATCCTCTGTGCCAGTTTGTGCCTCTTCTGCAGAATTTCCACATAATATGAAAAAATAAAGGCAAACCCCTCCAATCACCTGCAGACATTGTTCCCCAAGTCACTGGGAGAATCAAGAATTCATAAATGAAATTTGGCACTGTTTTATCCTCTTATTCATTCAAAAGGGGAAAAACCCAGTTATGACAAAAGTTCATGAAAAGTGAGAACAACATGCAAGACTACCTTCACCTCATCCCTCTGCCAAGGTGCCCCCAACCTGCCTGCAAAACTCCCAATATTCCCCACCAGAAATTTGCCACACTTCTGGAATTTGTTCATAACTCAACCACCTGTAAGGGACCAAAAGCACAGGCCTGGGACTGTCAGGTCTAATCCCAGACCCCAAATAGGTGGTCGTCACTGACTTGTTACTAGATACAAATACTGCTGCCTAAATACTCTGAAAAAGCCTCATTCCTAATTTTAGATACATTTTTGAATGGGTAAATCCTGGATGGATGGACATGTGTCTTATGTAACTCCACAGTTTTGACCTCTGGATGGAAAATAAAAAATCTTTGAGTTCTCAACTCAAGAGGACCAATATTTTTTTACCCTTCAGGTTTATTAGCATAAAATTAAGACTTTTTAAATAAATATTTGGACCATAGTTATCCTAATCCTTGGAAACCAGCTCAATATGACAAATGGATTTGAAGCCAAGCAGTGTGCTGGAACCAGTGACCTAAATATTGTCACTGAAATGCTTAAAAATCCTTCTATATCTGACTTTGAGTAAAGAAACAGGCCAATATGTCCACCAGATCTTGGTTTGGAATTCTGTAACATATGTGAAATCTATTGCAGAAAAGTGGGAAATACTTAACAGTTGGATAAACCACATTTGAAATTCATCCCAGCTAAGTTTATGCAAGAAAAAAGAGCAACAGAAACCAATGTGGTTAAGCAGAACTATAAAGAGCAATATAACGGCTAAGCAGAAGGCTTTTAAAAAATATAAACAATCTGGTACGGCCAGAAACTTGGAAAACTATATTTAAAAAGGAAGCACACATTTAGAGCCAAGCAAAGAAAACACAAATCATGAAGAAAGAGGGAATTTCAGTGGAGCAAGGATCCAAGAGCTTTGGCTTCTGCTATCGAGCGCTACCAAGGAACCTGAGCAATGGAAAAGCAAGACTTCTACAGACCTGTGCTTCCAAGCTGAGAGACAAGAAAGAAAACTGATCAAAAATAAGTGAATTTCCTATTTTGTGTGACAAGGCAGTAAATGACAGAGGGCTTTCTCAGCCTCCCTGCCTGGCTGATAGCGGCGCATTTCCCATTCCCTTCGGAATTCCTTCTGGGACAGGTCTGATAATTCCTCCCCACAAAACATTTCCTTCTGTGACACATCAGGCACAGACGTTGCCAAGGAGAAGTGCCAGCACACCACTGCACTGAGCTGTCTGACTCTGGGGGCTGGAGCCCACGAGCTCCAGATCTTGCACTGATGAGCAACTCTGAGCCCAAGATGCAATTCCAGCAGGTATCTAACCCCATGATCTGATATAAAATAAGGTATTAAATCTTCAAGCCACAGCATAGTTAATAAGACCCAAATCAAAACTGTTTGGAAAATTGCTAATCTTTTCTTCCCTACTTGATCTGAACCGTGTTCAATGCAAGTTTCATTGATTTAAACCTAATAATAGATATAGGATTACAACCCACAAGGACTAATGGCAGATTTTTCATACTTTTGTGATTTAATCTCATGAGATAGCTCAGTCTTAAAAAAAAAAATAATGTGGCCAATGCATTGTTTCTGCAAGTAAGCTCATTTTAAGGAGGAAACAGTAACCTCAGTATTTCAAACCTGAGTACTGTGTAACACAGCCATAAACACTTCCCAAGCCTTGCAACCGCTACGGACTAACAAGTAAAAGGAGATGTAATTCTGCACAGAGGGAAGTGTGTTGGAGAGTCAAAAATAGGAGCCCATGTCTCAGTATCATCCTTCACACCTTTGAAATCAAAAGGGCTCCAATGAAAAGCAAACAAAAACCAGGGCTCAAAGGTGTTGTGGCGGTGACCTGGCTATGGAAAGGATTCAAAGGCTGGAAGCTTCAGTTCCACTGATTCAACACAGCCTAATGAACTTTGTGGCCCAAAATAGCCACCTGCAGAAAGACAGTCACTGCTTGGAGCACAACTTGAGAGAACAAGCAAGACCATTATCCCTCCCCCTGCCCCAAAGTCCCATCGATTTAGGGCAGACACAGTTCAGAGATAACTAAAGAGCTCTCTCCAGGGCTTCTACTTCGACCCATTTCAACAAATTTACTGGGGGTGGGAGGGAGGCAGTGGGAGGAGAGGAGACAAGAAAGTCTTATGCTCCTAAGTGTGGGAGTCATTAGAAGCAGTCCCCAGAAAACAAACATTAAAAGCTTTCTTTCAGGCAGTACAGAAATAAAAAACCTAAAACGAGGAGGGTCAATCCACTATCCAGTGTAAAAACAATCACCTTGGAGTGAATTTATGTTCTCTGGACTCAGGTGCTTCCCAGACCCTGTTGGACTCCCTGTTCATGCTGCCTGTCACCCCACAGTGACCTGGCTGCATGGGACCCACCAGAGCAGAGGGAGCCAGCTGGAAACATCCCCTCCATCCCCTCCTCACTCCTGCTGCATTGAATCAGCCCTGCTCAGGGCCCAGCTGTGCCCACCAGGAGCTGCACCACTGCCACAGGGAGGTGGGAAACAGCAGCAGTGAGGGGGCTGGGGATGCCCCTGCCTGGCTCCAGCCTGCAATCAGGTTCACCCCAAGTAATTACCAAACTGCAGGCTCACTGCAGGCGGGTTTCAAGGTTGTTTTCCTTTAGAGCTGACACGTCTGTGCCTACCAGATGCATTCTCTGATAATCGCCCAGCAGCAGGTCTGCACCACTGACCAGCACACCAAGATCTTTCCTTTCCAGGATAAGAAGATTGAAGTCAGCCCTTTCATGCTTGAGACCTGTGAGCTGCTCTCAAAGTTGAGTCCTAAAAATTACTCACTTAGGAAAGCAATTTCAGAAAGAAATTGAACGTTCTTGGCTGGTTATGAAGTTTCTGTTCTCTCACCCACTTCTGACAGTTACTGGCCACTGCCCCACCATGGGCATTTCACAACCAAAGAAACCACCACACTTCAGCACCCAATTCCCCTAAAAGCTGCTCCAACAACCATAACCAGTCCTCAGCCTCTGCTTCAAACCAGAATTCCCACGGCCCACCCAGTAGAGGTTACAAAAACCTGTAATAACCATCTATAAGTACTGTGACATAACTGTATCCCAAACTTTTGTCATTCTCCCATATTTGAATGTTTAATCCTTGCTGCATTTACCACAAAGCTCCTACAGTGGAGTAACTTTAAGACAAACTGATTATTTCCTGGGAGGCTTTCAGATATGGATACAAAGCCTAAGCTGTGCCTATGAAAGCCTTAAGCAGAGATTAACACACACCAGGAAGAATTTTTTCCTAGAAAAGGTGGTCAAGCATTGGAATGGGCTGCCCAGGGAGGTGGTGGTGTCCCCACTCCTGGAAAGGTTCAAGAAACACCTGGACATGGCACTCAGTGCTCTGGTTTAATTGTCAAGGTAGAAATCAGTCCCAGGTTGGATTCGATGATCTCAGAGTCTTCTCCAACCTTAACAATTCTGTGATTCACCATAAACCTCATTTTACTAATTACAAGGACCAACACAAACCACAACTTCATGTAGATTAGGAATCTTCTACAGTAAATGTAGCATTAACCACTTCTCCCAAAATCCTGTTTCTGTGTACTTAAGGTAATTCCCTTTAGCACCAGTTCAGTTTCCCAGTCTACTGATGATCTGCTACTGAAAGGAGTTTTCAGAAGTTTCATTTCTGTTTTCATCCTCTCACAGGATTGCATTTGTCAGATCTATCAAAGCTCTCACTGTAGCTTTTTGCAATTTTTAATTTCCTATTAAAGGAAAATCTCCGGGTGCCAGGACGACACCAGTGTGGAGGGCTCTGGCACAGCCCTGCACATGCACAGCCTACTTGTCTTGGGGAAATTTCACATTTCCCTGACTGCTCCATGAGGCAATCCACCCTTCAGTCTCAAAACTCCATCATCTGCACCTGTCCAGAAGTCAATGTGCCAATTATATTCCAGAAATATTTCGGAAATTCTAAACTGCTTCGCAAGCTTGGTGTGTTCCTCTGGAAAAACAAAGCCACATTCACCTGATAAAGCTCTAGATTGTGACTGGGGGAGACACCACAGAGCTGACACTGGGAATTTTTATTAATGTCTGTTTTGACTGTAAAAGGCCAGCCCCAGTTCTAAGCTGAAAGAGCTTAGAAAGGTAAAACATTGTAAGGATTCTGTGAGCAGATTTGGGTCAGCCTTGCTGTAAAGTCTTTTTCTAAAAGAAGCAAAAGGAAAGACCAGACAGTTCAACAAGAGCACAACATCTCAAGAACCACAATTTCATCTTACAACTCAACAGTGACTGCTGAACAAATAACAAAGACCAGAATACCTGTAATTTACCCTCCCAGAGGAAGGGGGAAAATAGTAAAAACCACAAGCACTAAAACACATTTCTAAGGAAGCATTTTGCCACTTGGCAAACTGAAGCAAGTACCTTTCACACGCAGAATTAGTTAGAAAATTTCAATAAACACATTTTATTTCTGCATACTGAAGTAATTTGACTCCAAGTAAGTGTTCAAGCAAGCTTTAACTGGAACAAATTGAGGGCTCTATGCAATGCTTTTGGGACAGGGAGTCAACGTGTGTGGTGGCCACAGCATAGAACAAAGAGAGCAAGAACAAAGGTGCCAATGGAGCCATCAATAAAATTATCTTAATTAGCAGGCCACTAAAAAAAAAAGGAAAATGTAAAAAGAAAGGGTGTTGGGGCCTTGTCTGCTCACAACAACAGTCAGTGCCACAAATATAAGCAAAGTCCATCAAACTTTCTTGCAAGAGGGGAAAGGTAGCACTGGCTTATCAAAGGAGCAGAAAGAACCCACAAAAACAATGATGCCAGCAACAAATGCACTGCAAGGGGAAAAGCCTGGCAGTGCCAGAGCCAAGGTGATTATTCCTGTCTTTTCTTCTACACATTGAATTCAAAACTTTTTAGAAAATGCAAAGAACTGGAGACCATCCAATGCCAAAGGTCAGTACTGAACAAGGCTTTTGTCTCACCCAAGAAAATAATGAAACATTGCCTATTTGTTTCAAAAGGTAGTTTTTGTTCTTCCAGCATTATTTACTCTCTCTTTCCATCCTCCTCAAACCCAGGTGCAGGATGACTGCACAAGTCCCAGGCCTGAGGATCTCCAGCCCTGCTCACAGTGGCATCATGTGGGTGATGTGCTCTGACCTCTCTGCAGAAATAAGGGTCAGGCTTCATTCACAGCACCCTCAACCTTCCCCCCAAGGCTCCTCTCCTCCTCCTGTTCCTCAGTTTCTACCCCAGATAATCCCTTTGTTCCCACCAGGTCCACTCTCACCCCAGCCCTACAGCAGCACCATTCACCTGGAGCACTGGGTGAGCTAGAAACCACCTGGAGGATGGATTTTCCCAGCCCCAGCAGCTTTCCCTGCCCTCTGCATCTCCTCTCCCAGCCTCCTCCCAAGCTGCTCCCCCACAGAAGCTCCACAGTGTGAAAACACCAGCTTCCATTACCTCACCCAAGGACCCGGCACAGAATCTGTCAGCAAACCCACTCCACCAGTTACTTAAGGCTCTGCTTCATTTTGCACTGCAGTTCATCACACTTAGGAAGGACAAAACTTTGCTAAAAGTGAGTGTTTGCTGGGGAGAGGGCTCCCTTGGTTTTGCAAGCACAGCACATCCCCAGGCTGTGGCTCCTGTCCCGCTGGTGCCTACAGCTTCACCCACTTCCCACCCCATCATTTTCACACTCTTCCACTTAAAAGCAAAAGTTCAGACCGGCTGCTTCGATACCCACAACAGAAAAAGCCAAAAAGTAGTGAGTTAATTTAAGTGTTGCTGCAGTGAGGCTTCCCAGAAGGGAGGATTTCAGAAGGATATAGCAAGGGGACAGTGGGAAGTGGTGAGGGCTGCTCAGCTTGGAGCAGTCTGCTCACCCACCATCCACTGGCTGTGGTGTAAAATCACAATACAACCCTGGGAACACCTGCTCAACTGCCCTGTGCTGGCTTTCTACACATGAAATGAAGTTCATCATGTACGTGCTGGTTAATAACTGTGAAAGAAACAAAAAAAAAGCCTCAGCTTAGTATTTGTGACTTTCAGGGCAGCTAAGGGTGCTGGGGATTCAAACTGCATCTTCTGCCAAATAAAATAAATTATGGGAGAGCAAAGGAAACTCACTGCTGTTTGCATAGCCCTTGCCTGGGCAAGACTCAGGGTAAAGTCCATCTGCTGGAGCTCCTGTCCTGCTGGCTGATCAAAGGCTGACCAAAGCACAAAGGCAGTGGATACACTGACCACAGCTCTGACCACACCACAGCAGCCAATCCCCCCGTGGGTGAAGGGGCCACCAAAAACACAGAATGTCCCCCATGATCTGGAGATGATGGCACACTGGGGCCCACAGGGCCACCAAGAACACAGAATGTCCCCCATGATCTGGAGATGATGGCATGCTGGGTCCCACATGGCCACCAAGAACACAGAATGTCCCCCATGATCTGGAGATGATGGCACACTGGGGCCCACAGGGCCAGGCTGCCGCTCCCATCCCCGCCACTTCTGTCACAGCCAGGAGGGGCAGGAGCAATGTCCCCTCCTTAGCCTCCACACACAGGGACAGGGAGTGGGGAAGGACACGGAGGGAAAACCAACAGCTCAGCCACGTTTCTGACCCCAGCAAACTGGGAGCCAGGACATGCAGAGCACACAGGACCCATAAAACACGTCCAGTAATCCCAGCAAACCAGACAGGAGATGCACAGGGCTCACGGTCCACACGTGAAATCTTTGGTAGACGATTTTAAAAAAGAGTTTTGTCCCTTAAATTGGAAAAACATATGAAACAAAAGGCAATTAACTGATGAGTAAGTACAAACTGCTCGTGCCACCTGTGTGCAGCAGCCTGTGCTCAGGGCCAAGGGCATTACGCTGCCATTTTGTAATAACTCACCTTCAGCAAATGCCTCACTTCCAAGGAAGATCAGCTTCACGAGCTACATTAAATAATCCTTTTGACCACAGATCAAAGTAAAACGCAGTCTTAAAAGAGTGGTTTAAATATCAGAAAGTTCAGCTCTAACTAAGCTCTGTTACACCATTGAAGGATTGAGTTACTCCCGTTTGCAGCCTAAGCTGTGCTGGTAAATGAAGCATGACCAGGCTCGAAGCAGGACACGTCCTGTAACACAGAGCAGGATTTATAACTTGCTATACAGGTTGCCACCAATAAATCAATAATATATACACACACACAGGTGTGTTTCAGCCTGAGTTCTGGGAACTTGCTGTTTGGAAAAAGAAAAAAATAAACTCAAGCCTTTTTATTTTTGTTCTAAATGAAAATGAACTTGTTGCTCAGCTTTTAATCAGCTTCTCCCAACTCCTAACCACGCTGTCTTCTAGCACAAAAATTCACCATTTTTATTTGATGAAATGTGTTATTAATTTTAATTTTTTTAACAAGGTTAACCATTACAGACTGAGTCCATCCCAGCCACCACTCAATAATCCTTCAGTCCGCAAATGCAATTTCCAATCTCAAAGCTACTTCAGCTGTTTCCTAACATTGGGATATAAAATATTTACCAACAAAAGTATAAATACACATCGAAAAAGCAAACCTAAAAATACTTTTAAAACCACATTTCAACAGAGTAATTCCTTCAGGGATGGGAAAAAATTACCATGGACTTGAACTAATCACCTCATGTTTTGCTCCATTCTCATGTTTTTGGGCATTACAGAAATGGGATAATGGATGAATTAAGTATCCTACCATGACAAATATGGTTTGGAAAGATGGGGCTAGGCATAACTTGGAATTTTTTGTTGTTATAAGTTTAAAATCCTAAACCACAGGCATGTGCACTAGGGAAAACTTATAAAATATATAATGGAAATGCTGTCCAAGAGGCCCCCTTCTAGCAGGCCCAATTTCACCTCCCCTTTTATTTTACTGCTGATCCAGGGACACATTTAAATTCTGATTTTTTCCTTCGCTGGAGGTCTTTGCTGCCTGTGGAATTGCTGCTCAGCAGCCCCACGGAGCAGCGGGCACAGGACAGGGACACAGAGGAAGCTGGATGGGGAACTTGTGTTAAGAAATCAGAAGTAACAAAAACAAGATCAGAAGAAAATTACTGGCAAATGAAATTGCTGTTTGATAAACAATTTAAGCAGGAAGAGTATTTGGCAGAGGGTTTCCAGGGAACGGTCCTTGACTCCTGACTAACATGCTTCCTCCCTTGGTCTGAGTTTGTTGACTTTCTGGGCATTGCTGTAAGGTTTAGGCAGTTTCCCATGATGGGAAAAATACAGCTTTTTTTTTGAGAAGTTGCCTGTGAATGCAATTGGTGGATGTTTTCTAAAAAATTATAGATATAAATAGGAAACAAGAAAGCAACAATCTCTTTATTTAGGCTTTTCCTACTACTAAAAAGTCCCATTTAGGCATCTTAGTATCCCTTCTGATCTAAATCCCAAACACTGACTCAGTTTGGCATGACAACACACGATGAGAAATGTGTATGTGGCATTTAAAGCCAATAGCAAACGTGACATATCTTGGACAACTAAAGAGAAGACCAGATTTTGAAGCCTTTCAGAGATTTTTTTTACAGGTTTTTATGTTTAAGCAGGATGATTACAGTCCAGCATAAATAGACAGCAAGCCCACTCCAGGCTGAGCTGAAATCAAGAGGCAGAGGCGGTGGAATGCAGAATGCCTTTTCTAGGTGTTTCCCAACAACATATTGCAGTACTTGGTTAAGCTCATTTTCTGTGACATGAAAAGGAAAATAGCAGAATTGACTCATGAAGTAAAATTAGCTGATGTACAGTCACAAGGAGGCTGGATTGGAGCTGACAGCAGCCAGAACTGCATTTAACAAAAACTAACATGCTTCATGCTAATAATGGTGCTGGTTCAGAGCCACAAGGACTATTCTCTGTATTTTTAACATGGTCTGACTGTTTTTAAATCAACATTTCTAATAGCATACCCTAAACTGTACATCAGGAAATATTTAAAGACCTTCCAGAAGTGATGTATTAAGAAAGGCATTTATAAAATCATTTTTAAACACTGCAAATCTGGCATTTGCAATCAGGAGATGCCACCACGGAGGCACCAAGCCATGGACAGCCAATATCTACTTGCTCCATGATCACAACTAAGGGAGACAGGACAGCTAAAACACTTTTTTAACTAGGAAAAAAAATAATGTTTGGTGATAGTTTACAGAATTCCTCCACCATTCACTGTAACAAATCACCCTAGAATGAAAACAACAGATTTAGCTGCAGTGGCACTGTCAACCTCGCTATGATACACTGGCACTAAAAAGTCCTTAATTTTGGCTATCAAATACAATTTCAATTTCTTGCACTTTAGGGCAGTAAAAACAATTCTGTGAAGACTCTGTGTTTACAATCCCGCAGTAAAGAATGCAGCTGTCTCAATCAGTGCTGATTGTCTGTTAATTAGCTCAGTTTTACAAGCTGATGGAACAGATTACTTCATTCCCTCCCCACGCTCAGAAAGAAACTACAAATACACTTCTCTCCAATACAGTAATTTTTGCTTCCCGACAGTTTGGGGAGGTAGATGATGTACCAGGGACACAAGAGATCTCGTTACCAGGAAATCATTTATGTTTGTGTCTTGGCCAGGCACTCTGTCATGCAGTGATTTTCAGTCCATATATAAATACACAAACACACCTCTCTCCTGGATGGGAACTGAAATAAAGAGCACCACTTCCTGATAAAATGGAAATACCTCCCCTCTCTTTTGCTGGGGCTGAAACCAAGGAGATGGTCTTCAAGGTGCCTTCCAACCCAACTGATTATCCTAGGATTATCAGGGTCCTTTAGGGACACAAGTCAGTCCTCATGAACAATCTCCTATCTATATTATGCATTTAATCAGAAACACATTTTTGACACCAAGCCAGTACTGAATTTTGTGACCTAGAGCAGCAAACTGCAGGTTTTTAGTGAAGAGCCTGAAGTTGCTGCTGCCATTCTCCATCCCCATGTGCTTTTCCAGCAAACCACAAATAAATGGCTGGATTACCTCTGAGCTGCTCTCTCAGATTCACTGCCTCTAGTACCTCCATCCTTTATCTAGACACTCTTGAAGAGAAGCCAAATTTTAGCTTTCATATATGCAGACAAGAGGTTGGACACCCTCATCCAAGTGCCAGCAAACACTTCTGCTGAGAAAACCGATGGAACACTACAAAGCCCCAGGCCTGACAATATGAAACCGATCCAAAAATGCCTTTTTTGAGATGACACAACATGCTACACATTGTATCATACAACAGAGGTTTCACTTTGAAACTGTTTTTCTTTCTTGCTCAGTTTAGATCCTTCATGATTAGGAAAAGATGAAAAAAAAAAAAGATGTAACTAAAGAACATCTATGTATTTAAAAGAAAACTCATTTCTGGTGTACATGGAGCTACTAAGCTTATTGCAAAAGCAGCAAGTGAACAAATACGAAGCTCGACAAAACCAAGGAATTTTCAGACCACCAAACTGCGTTTTGGCAGTGTATCTGAGTGATAAGTACAAAGGATAATCTAAATAAAACAGTAATTTTTTTCTACACAAAGACATCTGTAGACATCTGCTCTAACAGCACCAACCCAGAGAGCCTAAAACCTCTTAAGGATTTTCAGATTTCAATACACACAAAACGTGAGAGTTTAATTTTTTTCATTATGGACAGGCATCCAAAGCAGATGACTGAGAACACCTTGCAGAAAATTCTCTGAATCCCCAGAACCAACACTGGGGGAAGAGAAAGCCTGAAATGCAGCACCTCAGATTAGAGATGTAAACCTGGACAATGAGAGAACCAACACCAACCACCAGCAGCTAATGCCTAAGTATTTTTACAGCTATTGTCTTTCACTTAAGTTTAGCTAAATCATATTTCTCAACCCTACAAGCACTTTTTTCACAATGTCTAGCAAAAAGATATTTAGACCACGATCCTGGCTTCCCAAAGTTCTTCTGCAGACCAGAATAAAAATGGAGGGGAGGCGTGTGTTAGGTTTTTTTGGGAGGATGGTTGTTTGTGTATTTTCTAAATAAAGGTTTTATTCTGATACTCCTTTGGTATGTTTTGTTGTCTGTCCCATTCTGGGAGCTGCCTTACTCACTCAGACCTGAGGACACCTGGCTGGCTTCACCTCCAAACACCAAACAAAAACACCTTTGCTGAACATGCAGCATCAAGTGCTGCATTTACATCCCTGACTTTTACTGCTACTCCAACGCTTCCTTGGCTTTCACGTGCCAGGGCACAGACAGTTACAGCCCTGGGAAGTTTCATCAGAGTTCCTCTTGATCTGGTGCCATCCCCTTGGCTGCCTGGCCTTGCGACATCCCAGTTGCATCCCATCTCTTCCCACACGGGGAGGCAGAGGTGTGAGAACGCCGGGGACCAGGGCTTGGGGCTGCAGGGGAATCCAGCCAGGCACCCACAGGAATGTCAGATTCCTGCTAGAAAACAGCAAACAGCAGTTTGGGAGGGATAGCTGGCTGCACTTTGATGTAAGGGGAGCCCTCAGTGCTGTCCCGTGCATCGTCTCCGCGTGCGGCAGTCGCACAACTCCAAATCAATCTTTGATCTTTGTGCTCCACGGGCACTGACCCACCTGCAGCTGCAGACCAAGAATCCCCAAAGGGCCTGCCAGCCTCTCCCCGAGCTCCCTCAGCACCCAGCAGGACACTGCTTAGGGCTGAACCAGCTCAGGTTTGCTGTGGGATGGACCCCGAAAGGCTGGGAAACGTTTGGGAAGAAGCACAGCGTGTTACCTCAGTTACTTCTCCAGGGCACCACCATTACAGGAGCTACAAGGCAAAACATCCACCTACACACACTTTCCTATTTTTGTGTAAAGCCTCACTTGATCTGCTGCTCTATCCTCCGTGCTCTGTATTTGATACATTTCTAGACAGATAGATCATGCTAGAAAATTGCCCACGATAAGGGGGAGAGGGTGAGGTTGGGAATTATGCTTTCAGAGCAGTACAGTTTCTTCTGTGTCTCTGCCCAGACAATAACAGAGATAGCAAAAATCCCCAACATTTAGGTGAGAAATAGACTCCTCCTTGCCCACCTATCCACAGGGACTGCAGCAGCCCTGCACTGCCAGTCCTGCTCCCCCATTACCACGGGTAGAGGATATTTAGAGAAATGATGCAAAATGCCTTTCCTTCTTTTGACACTCCTGCAGTGTGCCCTAAGCTTGTGCTTTAATCCAGCCCTTTGTGGGTAAGGAATAAAGCTACTGCTGCATTTTTATACTGACTACGTGCATCAGTCAAAAAAACAAATATACCAAGTGCCCTAAATAGTCAGCCAAAACAGAATGACAAAATTACGCATTTCTTCTGTCATTAGATGCTCTCCTTTGCCATATGTCTAAGGTAAGCAGAATGCCACCTACATAATGGATTCAGCCCTGAAGTAAGGCTGGACTGCCGAGGCTGGTGAACCTGAGGTAACACTCCATCACTTATTTACTGCATCTCTAAAGCATTTCAGATTCTAAGCTGAATATATATTTCACACAGTACCAAAACTTTTAAATATCCACAGGAAGATTTCATTTTTATAGGCAATAAACATTAAATCTAAAGGACTGGAACATAAAAAGTGTTTTAATACCATATAAATCACCTTTCCCTAGACAGAATAAATCTCTGAAGGTTTTAAGGACTGCAATATAAATTTTTATGGCAAATTATCTACATAGGAATTACTTGCACGAGATGCACTTTCACTTCTCCCTCTCATTTGCATAGTGCTGACAATCTTTTCAATCAAAACGTTCAATCCAATTTGGGAAGTCCAGAACACAATGTGCAGCAACGCTGGGCTAAATGCTGGGTGCTTGGTTCCTCCTCCTCCTCTTCATCAGGAGTCTTCCAGCTGCTGCTCCCTCTGTCAAAGAGAGGCTGGCTTTGCACAGGTAACAACACCAATATGTAAAAATTAAGGCTTAGAAGAGTAGCTATGTCCTTGTGCAAAGCATTTGCTGACTTTACTAACGTAGGAGCCTTCTACTAAGAGCTCATGTCACACTGCAAGCAACCCTCTGCTAAAGCAAGGAGTGACCCAGTCTGAACTGGGAGGGAATGAATGGAGGAGGAACAGCCAAAATCGTTCTTTGGGATGGTCAGAAGGGGCACTTTCATTGCAAAGTTGGTACAGCACTGGGAGGTCACGATGGGGGATCTGTGGGGAGCCCCAGAGCTCTGCTGGGACGAACACACAGCACGGGAGACAGGCCCTGCTCCGGCAGGACATCAAAGCATCCTGCTGGAGATTCCTCCCACCCAACATGCCCACAGTGGCAGGATCTCCAAAGGAGTCCAGAGCAAGGAGATGACACCTTCAGCCAGGTTTCATGGCTCTGACCTCCAGCCAAGCAGTTGATAACCACAGGAGGCGAGAGGCTGAGAGTTTTTCCTGGTGAAACAGCAAGAGCTCACTCCCGAGAGCTCCTGCCCTGGCCTGTTGGCACAAACACTTCCTCATGACTGAAGCACAAACGTGCACAAGATGTGCAATCCCTGAGTCTCCAAGCACAGCCATCCTCAAAGGACAGGCTCTCTAGAGGTGTGGTGCACCACTGTTACCAAAAATACTCAGGTTTATTCACCGTTTCATTGCAGCAAAAGAATGTGCTGACAAGGACTCTCCCAGAAACGGCCAGAATTAGTTCTTGGAAAACCTCCTGTTGCCTTGGAGCCAGGCCTGAAATGTGCTCAGGACTTCACCAAATCCTCCCCTCGGGGGAAATCAGGGTATGTACAAAGTTAAAGCACCTGAAGAACAGCAAAGTCACAAGGGAAAAGAAAAAAAAAAAAAAAAAAAAAAAAAAAAAAAAAAAAAAGGGGGGGAAAGTAGGAAGTTTGCAAAGAAAGCTAAGAATAGCATTGCTTTATTTCCAATGTATATTTCCCTTAAAAAATATTTTTGGTACTTCTGTCCTACCAATGAAATTAAGATAACAGAGCAGAGGAAGAAACACAAGTTGGTTCCCAGACGGTTTCCTATGCTTCAAAGGTATTTATTTAATAAGTACCATGTATGGATAAAATGAGATCATCAGCCCAGTCATAAGATGGTTCTCCAAATTTTTAATGAAGCCCTGCAGTGTGTGATTTACAGAGTGACGGCTGGTGCAGGCTGACTGCAGGAAGCAGCAGCCCCAAGTGCCAGAACGCCCCGAGACTCAGAGGGTGGGAGATTTCTGCTCCAGAGGGGAGGAAGAGACCACTGAAATGCATGGAAGGCAGGGACTTGCAAAACAAAAAATGACAGGGTCATGTCCGAGACAGAGTTCAGGCCAANATGCATGGAAGTCAGGGACTTGCAAAACAAAAAATGACAGGGTCATTTCCAAGACACAGAGTTCAGGCCAGTGAAATGAGGTATTTGCTTTCTATCTGATGAAGGAGTGAAGTGACATAAAGCTTTCTTCCATATGATTTCACAAGCTTTTATTACTTTCCTGAATTATCTTTGAATCTAGAGGACGGAATATTATTTTCTTTTGAAATATCAGGTTGTTGTTAGTCTTCCCACTTGTACAATCCACAAAACCTATTAACATTTTCAGTAATTAATGCTAATACTTGAGGAAAAAAAAGCCATTGTGTTAAGAAATGCTTTAACAAGATCAAGAAAGAAAACAAGTGCTTCTCAGACTGTACATAATTTATTTTGCTACATAATTATTTTTTTTCTACAAAAAACCAAGCAGGGACCACGTATCACTGTGTTCAGCACTCATCTTGATTATTCTCTTTTCTCTTTCCCCACAAGTGCAAATTTTACAAAAACATTTATTTTCTTCACCACAGAAAACTAAACACTTACACAGAGATCAGTTCCTCTCTGAACTTCCCTTTTGGGGGTAGGGAAAAAAAAAAGGGGGGGGGAAAGAGCTTTTGAGCTTTTCTCTGCCATACTCTTAAACAGTTTGATAGACAGATTTTTCTTTTTAATACTTATATCTAATATATCTAATTTGGCCCCTGCAAGGATGAGTTTCAAATGCTTCAGGATCACAGATATTTCTATTTGAGACCCAGAGTGATGCAGCTTTGCCAGGGGGATATCAGTGCTGGCTCATCTGGCTCTCCAAACAGTGCAAGGGCACTTGGATGAGTTCAGCACACAGGAGCAAGAACCAGGACTTCACTTTTAGTCAGGCTGATGAGTTTAATCATACTGGAACCAAGACATACTGAACTGGAAAGTCTGACTCAAGTTGTGGCTGCTTTCCCAAACAGATCATGAAAGAATATTCAGCCCTAAACTTAGAGCAGCTCAACTATGTATTTTATAGGATATTTATCTATGAATCAGCAGATCACAGACTTGAAGGCCAGACATTCTTCCCACTCCAGCCTTTAGTTATTTGATCAGGAGAGCCAAGAGAGAACACACTGAAGAAGTTTATACCAGTTCTTTTCAGAGGAAAAAAAAAAGAAGAGTTAAAAAAATTAAAATAAATAAAGAAATCAGCAAGCCTGAAACTAGCAAATACAGAAATTCCAACAGGAAGAAGCACAGATCTGGAATGCCAGGGCAAACCATGCTTGCTGTTTGGGGTGGGGTGAAGGGCATCTCCAAAATAACTACACCTTCTAAGTAGGCTGAGCTCACTGTCAACCCCCCTGGCTAAAGCACACAATTAAAAGGCAAGAAAATTCCTTAGAAAATGAATAATTTTCAATATGAACTGAAAGCTGGACAAAGGCTGGGTACAAGGGTCAGAAGGGGCCCTCCAAGCCCACAGAATTCACAAGAAGTGTGGAGCACAAGCTGTGCTGGACAGATGTGGCTCTGTTCCTCCAGCCCCTCTTCCTCACATAAACTCACCATATTCCTTCACCATAGTGAGGGTTTTCCACCCAGAAAAACCTCACAGGAGCAGAAAAAATTAAAATCCACAGACCATTGTAGACCCTGCTACAATCTGGCAACAGAAGGTGGCACAGACTGCTCAGCATTTTGGGAAGTTGTTTCTGTCCACTAAAGTGTGGTTTTGGTGTTGTAAGCTGGAGTCATTTGAACTTAAACCTTGCTGAAAATGGATGCAAAGCTCAGCCTGCCCACAGGCCCCCCCAGCAGAGGGGAGCACTCAGTGTGTGCATGGGGGGTCGCAGGGACCAGGGCTGTGCAAAGCTGGGCTCCAGTGTCCCCAGCAAGCAGCAGAGCTGCAGTGAGGGCCCCAGACTGGGCAGTTTGGGCACAGCAGGACAGGCCAGAACTCCAACACTGGCACCTTCCTCGGTTCCTTCCCCTAAAATAAAGTGGGTGTTTGTGGCAAACTGCAATCCAAAGCCTAAACCACAAGGCCTTTCTGGATGGTGCTGACAAGACCAGAGCATCTGCTGTCAAGTTTAATGAGTTCCCCCAAAGCTACACACAAACCTCATCTGTAAAACAAATTTTTTTTCCTTCTGGGTCAGTTCTGCAGTTGACTTTTCCACAGACTTTGCCCCTAAGAAATGCCTCAGCTGCAAAGCAGGAGGAATGGAGATGCCTGGCATAAACATGAATGTGCTGGGAGAGGATTCTGCTGCTCTGAACTTCAAACGTGTCGCCCCCATGGAAAGGATGAAATTTTTAATTTCAATCCCAGTTCTGAAAGAGATAAGGTTTGCAATGCCATCAAGACCCAGACAGGACACCTAGTGACTGGCATGGTAGGTCTGCTCAACCAAATGATCAAACTCCATTATTCCTCTTCAAATACATGCAGTGACTTCTCCCCAAGCAGTTCTCCCACATGCAGCAGCCCAAAGGTAACATCCTCTGGTTCTAAAGAACAACCCAAAGGCTTCATCCCCTCCCTACACACCATGGAACACCCCAGACTTCACAAAACATCACAGACCCAGCAAAAACAACCTCAAGTCTCCCTGGCACAGCCCTGTGTTTGGGATATAACATGAGGATTAAAAGTTCTTGCTAAGATTCAGGGCGTGCTGTTCGGTACTTTTAAAATACACATTATCATCTAAAGAAACCCATCTTTCTGTGTGAGTAATGACACACTCTGCCCTTGGCCACCTTCCAGCGCTGGGCTGGGGCTGAGTGCTCAGCCAGGGCTCTGGGGATGAGCTCCTGGCCAGGCTCAACCCTAGATGGCACTGCTTATCACGGCTTGGCACGCTGCTGCCGCCCGGGCCGTGCCAAAGAACGCTCCCAGCACACCCAGGCCATGCAGCACAGGCACACACCGACCCCTCAGCACCTGCAGGGCTGCTGTGCTGGGCACGGGGACACAGCAGCAGCCCCAGAGCAGGGACACAGCGTGGCTGCCACGTCCCAGAGCTGCCAGCCCCCTGCACAGGGCTGTGACTGGGGACAGCCAGAGCTCAGCCCAGCACAGCCCACTGCAGAGAGATGCCCCTGGAGAGCAGCTTGGTACCCGCCCTCAGGACAAATATCAAAGGGGATGGACTTTCTAGAAAGCCCATGAATAAGCTCCCAAATTATTTCTTAATAATCCACTAAAAAGTTACCATCACGAACTGTAACAACTCTGATATTACAGATACTCCAACAATGCTCTGTTCTGTACAGCAGAAGGTGCTGGAGCAATATTATTTTAACTATATTTTACTCAAATACATGCCAGAATTATCCTAAACCACTGTGAAAAATTAAAACTAGACTTGATCACGGCTATTTTCAGAATACCCCATGACTGGCTGCTGCTTTTCAGGTAACACAGTTACAGTCTCCAAGCTAATCCCTCCTCCTCCCTGCTTTTCCTTTTTAAAATAGTTGTTCACTTTTCTACAGAAGCAAAGGATTTTGTCATTTCAGGACAGACTCTGGGGTTCTCATTATTTTCTGCAGAAAACTCTGAAGTAGGAACAAACAAATCCTCTCCTGTTGCTGCCCCGAAAGGATCTCAACTCCAGCTGACAGCACAGGGCTCTGCCCTCCAATTTGCAAACGTCCCCTCATCCCTGGGCAGCAGCACCAGCAGCACTGGGCACCATCTGAGGAAAAAGGGAATTTGTTCTTCCCCCATCACATGCAAAAATTGAGAAAAAGGGACTTACAGTGATGCTTTTTATAACCTGTGATGTTGTTAAACTGTCAGAGATTATTATAATTTCAGACAGATTTGATAATAGTTTTGACACAGAAACACAGGTACTTTTTTGTTTTCAGGAGATTAGAAATGACAAATCAACCCACTGTCAGTTCATGGTTTTGCCTCTCTACTCTGATTTATTTATTTATTCCTACTGTCAGTGAGCCAAGCACTGGGGAACAGTATCTGTGAGGGTGACCCTGTAAATAGGGGGGCCTGGGACTTGCTGGAAAACAAGTCAGGAATGCTCAGTGCTCCCCTCACATGTTCCTTACCCATCCTTCCTTCTGCACTTCAACATCACCCTTCAGCAAGGGGGGGTTGTTAACAGCAAAGAAATCTGCTGAGGAAAAGGAGTTCATTACATTCTGGTTCAGTATCAGGTTTAGCTGCCTGTGTTTTAAGTGCCAAATTTCAGTAACAATTCCCAGTTTCAACTTGCACAAAGTCCTTTTAAGGTCCCCTGTCTTCAGACACGCTGAAGGTGGCCATCAAATAGTTAAAGCAGTCCCCAAATACGGCAGGGAAGTATTCCAAAGGCTGATAACTGACAGAGCAGTTTAGAACTGAAGTTTGGGAATTATGGTGAAGTTTTAAGGAGCTGGTTTACGTTCTTCTCCATAAAACCACAAAGTGGATTGAGTTAAAGTCCTTCCAGAGAGCAGGGTGCATTCACAACCAAGTCAATATCCCTCTTCCTCAGAAAAACTAATTAAAAGATGAATTGGCACTACTGAGCTCTGGGGACAGGTTTAATGATCCAACTTAAAATATCTGGTTAAAGGAGATATTCTGTTTACAGAAAGATCCCAGTTTCTTGAGTTTTATTTTTTCCAATAGTCTCACACCTACAGTAAAACATAACCTCAGCTCCCTTCATAATTAACACTGGAGTGACTAAGTCAGAATTTACTAAGTTCAGAGGAGGTGCTGTTTCTAAGCCCTGTTTACAAGAAAGGTCACCAGATTTCTCTGATGGTTGCCCAAGTGACCCATTCCCTTACAACACCGTGTGGCAACCCATGGCCAAATATAAACTGAAAGTATGAAACAAAGTGGACTATCTCCTACTGCTTGTATCTAAATCAAGAAATACAGTAAAGTCAAGCAACAAAGGACAAGTTTTTCATTTGACTAGAGCACAGACAAAAAAGGCATCTTTAAAACAAAAGAAAAAAATGGCACTAGATACACATCACCTAGCAGGAAATCCTGCCAGATAGCATCTGCTATACAAAACTGGGATTTTTCACTGCAACGGCATCATTTGCAGAGGTTGTCTCAAAAAAAAAGAAGATCTTTGAAGAAAAATAATGCTATCCTACCTGGCCCAGTGCACTGCACATTGCAGGGCAAAGGGAAAAAAAAAAAAGAAAAGGATTGCTCTGACAATTAAAAAAAAAAAAGTTGGTTTTTTTTAATCCCTAATGCTTTATATTTCAGGGTAAGAATGTGCTCAGTTTAACTACAAAGATAAGGAGAAGTTGAGAAACCTGTTTACATTTCTGCCTTTGCACAACCCTGTGCATGAGCAGCCCAGCGATAGTAACGAAAGTAACTCGTCACAAACAGCTCGAGCCTGCCAGCCACGAAAATTAATGGGAAGGCAAGGATTTTCTTTTGATGTTGGAAAGACTCCAGTAAAAACTGGTTTGTACATGGGAACATGGTGTCAGACTAGAAGAGAATCAGCTTGTCTGACTTGTGGTTTTCTTGACAACATTCATCTTCTCTTGGCCTGATAGAGAGCAATTAGTGCTTGTCAGTTGAATCATGTGTTATTAAGATCATTCAGGCATTTTTTAATTATGATTACCTAAACAGACAGCAAAAGAAATTCTCAAGCAACTCTAACAATCCACTTCCTTTTCAGATGCTTCCAAGTCTTTTCTCCTTTAATGTTTTAAGAACACAGAGCTGGATTTTACCTGCAAAGACCTCAGCACCTTTTCCATTTTAAACACATTAAAAACAAAAAGGCACTGTAGCCTAAAATCCGTGCACTATCACTTTACCAGATACTCTGAGTAATGACTTTTTTTTTTTTTTTTTTGCAGTTTAAAAGTAGATCAGTCTTCTCTAAACCCAGTAGCTGCTCTATACTCCCAGACCTGTTTTAGAACACCTAAAACAATGCCTAATAGGTTTAGAAAGATGCAGCATTCCTAATACTCTCTTCTTTCTTTCACCATTGCAGATTTCCAATCAGGATACGAACAGTGTCAGGAATGACATCATTCTTGGGTGGTGTTTCAAACTCCTCCCCAAATAAAATGGTTCCTTATCACTGACTTGGACAGTTTCTCCCACTGTAAAGAAAGCTAAAAGCAAGACAAGACTAGACATAAAGTTTCTAGTTATTTAAATTCCAGGTATCAGAGTAATTGGGTTTTATAGACTTTGCACAGATGAGATCAGGACAGCTTCAGCCCTAGGTTTGAGCTTAGAACACCACTTTTAGAGCAACACTATTGTTTCTTCCCTTCGGCATTTCTCCCTCCTCTTTTTTAGGGGATTTTTTGAGTTCCTAAATTAACATTTCCCTTTTTTTTTCCCTGCTTGCTGCAAGCCTTGGCCCCCAGAACTCGCGAGCTCTTCTTGCTGTACCATCTGCTCCTGCACGAGGCCAGCCAAGGGCCTGCACGGCAGCATTTGGGAATTGGGAAATGAAGGTCCCAACCCAGTGGAAACCCTGAAATCCCCCTGAAGCACCACTCGGTGCTCTGGTGAGTTGTGCATTTCCTGTGCACGAGAAGCTGTCTTAAAAGGAACACACATTTCCAAACAAACAGGGTAAATATTTAGCGTGCACCTTGATTTTAATAAGCATCAAAATCCTGCTCCTAAAATGAATGATATTCAAGTATCTATTACCAATTCCCAGGAGTACATCTAATGAAGGATCCTTGAGGATTTTTCTTTTTGGAATGATTCTTCACATTTGTTTGCAGCAACAGCAGGAAAACAGAACAGGCACAAGATGACTCTGCCTGCATCAACACCATATTTAATACAGTATTTAAGGGGGTGAGGTTTCACACGGGGAATAGCCAATATTTTGGGAAGAAAACCGATGAGAACAGCCAATTTCCTGGAGTGGAACAGATGCAAGTTAATGGCACATATTCTAATAAACACCTAAAAGCTTATTAAAATGGCAACTGGGTAGATGAAGGATGAAGGGACTACTCGGCACATGCAGAAAAAATAACAAACTAGAATTCTTAGGATTATTTTAATTTAATTTTCGTTCTCTTATGAGCCCTGCTTCCAGTATATTACGTGTCTCATTCTTCCATTGGGGAGAATCTTACAGACTAGTTCTGAGGTACTGTGGAGAAAAAAGGAAATTACTCATTTTTGGCTCAGCTCAGAGCAGACCATTATTTGCAGGTTTATGAACTATTATGGAAATATAAAGGCTGAAAAAGGTAATGCTGACCAAACCACTTAAATCTCCAAGTACAATTGCTGATCCCTGGGAAAGCAGACAGAAGACTAAAGCGACATCCAAGACTGCCATCATCTTGGTTTCTGTTTGCTGGCCAAGTTTGTTTAAAAAAAAAAAAAAATCAGCATTCTGCTTCCTAAATTAAAAATCTGAGTGAATCCTTTTGCTGCAACAGCTGATCATTATCCACAGTAACTACCATCATCAACATCAGATTGGATATATTTAAGGCATAGTTAAATAGGTCTGAAAAAACTAGAAAGGAGAAGAAACAGGAGTTTTTACCTTGGATTCAGCATCCCTTAGTAACAGGCTATTCTGAGGAACCTGATGTCCCCATTTCATTACTCAGCCTGAGCCTACCTTTAATAACTTCTCCTACTCATGGGTGATATAGTATTTTTATACAAGGTTTGCCTTTTGCATAGACTTGAAATATTTATACATTTTTTTTAAAAAAAACATAGGAATAAAAATTTCCTGCAAGATGCTACTTTATGGTTTAAATAATTTAGGCCTATGATAACTACACCTAGAAACAGTGCACACATGAAAGTTACAGAATTATTTTTTTATTTAGGAAGAAACTACTCTTGGAATGACAGCTTCTACCGAAGCCGTCAAAAACGTGTGTTCAGGATACTCAAGTCACTTAAATTCTTATTTCTAGAACCAAGGATAACATTAAATATGAACAGCAAGACAACAATTTAGCTGTTGCAGGGAGTTTCTGGATCAAAATGTCTTGTAATTTTTGGTTAAGATCTTTCTGCTCTCTGCAAGAGGGCTAAATGACAAAGAAACATGCTCCCATCGTTTAAACACTGTGCTTGGCAAACAAACACACACACAAGGCTCTTACTCAGGGCTGTCAAACCAATTTTGAGTCAAAACCTCTGCAATGCTGTCCAGTAATGCCACCTTTAAGCAAACTGGTTCTTAACACAGTGGTGGGGTTTGATTATGAGATAAAATTCCTCCCTCTGTCTTTTCCTGTAAATATTCACTCCCTTTGGCTACAGTAAAACACTTGAGCAAACCAGTTGTTGCTGAAACAAATCACATTGCTCAGAAATTCCTCATTTAAGATATAAAGAGCTGTGCCTGATGTTACCACCCTCAATGGTAAACCCAACTCACCTTCCCTTAATTAAACCCAGCTGTAACAAATACTTCCACTCCCTGCTCAGAATGATTTCTGTTCTCCAGAAAATTGCCTAATCTTTGCTGTCATCCCTCCATCAGGTTCTTCTAATCTTTCTTACAGAAATTACCAAAAGGATGTCCGGTATACAACAGCTGGGAATCCTACAGTCTATAATTCTACTTTTCCTGTTCATCAGGCACTTTTAGTTAGTTGTTCAGTATCTTATTCATTCTTGTTCCCAGTCCTCCTCCTCCTGCTGCCGCAGATAATCCACTGATGTTGATATAATCCACAAATACCATCAGTCACATCAGTTTGTGCTGCTGCCTTGAGTGCTGCAGCAGAACTCTCCAGGATGCCACTTAGATTAGCCCAGGAGGTTCAGGCAATGGCTCAAGGGCAGCCACCTTGCTGCTCATTTAGGGGGGTCAGAGCCCAAGCAGCTCCTGCCCGCCCCGGCAGCCCCGCTGGCGGGGGATCCGAGCACAGCCCAGCTCCAGCAGCTCCAGCAGAGGCAAACACTCACTCTGGATTATTTTACGCACACAAATCAATCCCTAATTTTAACAAACCCCGTCAGAAGGTCTGTAATAAAGTGCACTCTAAGAACAATGAAGTTAATTTGATACTGTGTGCTGATTTACGTGGAACAAACAGGACCTTAGACTACAGCGGAATATTTTTGTTTACAAGGGAAACAAGTCAGCCCGAAGCCTCGAGCACTACTTCTATGATTTTCACCAAATTCTCTTGGCAGCAATGCGCTCCTAAGGTGGCAACCAACCCCCAAAAAAGTGAGGCAAGCAGAGATAACGGAAAAAGATAAGAGACATTTTTCTTCTCTTGCTTTACGCTTGCAGGAGCTGCAGCCCATGCACAGCTCCCTGCCTTGAAACTCCACTGCACCACAACAGTGGAGAGAACTGCATTTAAGAAAATGTAATTACAAGACCACAGAGAACAAAAGAACTGACTAGGAGGCAAAATTCTTAATGCTGGTGATGCCTGTGTTCGTGGTGTGAGGCAGAGTTGGGCTCTGGGGTCAGGACAGCATTGGAGAGAACTGAGGGTGAAGGAAAAGCTTCCCTGATGTTGCCATAAATGCCACCCTGCATAAACATGCAAAAAACATCTGCTAATCCCATGCTGATTCAAAAATATAGTAAAATTATTCACAATTTTCAGCTGCCATTTATTACATGCTTTCTTATTTTAAATATTTTTAGTTATTTTAAAATGAGCGTTTTGTAAGAGTCCAGACAGATCCTTCTCAATAATCTAAAGGATTCACTTAAAAAAGCACAATTATTCGAGCATTCCTCAAGAATTTTAAAGTATAGTTTCACAGAAAAAGAGAAATTCATACAAGTAAACTTCTGAGAAAGTACTGAAATAGATTTGGGGTTTTTTTTTCCCTTCCTTCCTCTTTGTAGAGGGCAGAAAGGAGAATTTGTGCATTGTGCTTGCCTGAAAACTTGACACCAAATTTGGAAGAGGTTCAAATTCACCTGTTAACCAGCTACAGCACGAGATGTATGAACACACAGAGAAGCCTTGTCCCAATTTAAAAACTACTGCTTTCAAAATAATTTGCTTACATATATAATTTATTTGCAGTGCCATCAAGAGCAGCTAAGTTGAGGCAGGCACGCAGAGCTTGCTTTGCAGCCTTCTGGTAGGTATAATTTAGCAGTCTGAAAGGAGTCCTCTAACTAATTTTGAAATGTTAAGCACAACCTCTTGAAATCTAAAGAAAACAGTGAAGCAAAGATAATCAACAGAAGTATTTCTTTCATAGCTGAGAATCAGCCAACTCTACTTCAGCCCCACAAGAAACTCCACTGTATTTTACAGAAAACCCAGAAATTGGAGCAGTATAGAATAAATGGATGGTCTTACTGCTAAAATGAATGACACCAAACATACCCACCAGCTAAAAATACAGTAAGTCATCTGAAAATATATGCCAGGAATCTTCACAGCACCCTGCCCTCCACCCTAATCCGTCCCCTCCTCCCATGTTACTGTAAAAATTTAGGCAGTTTTTAGGGTCTGGGATCCTCAATGGCTTCACTAGGATCCACAGATGTTCCTAAAATGTGTTAAAAAAAGAAATCCAAGTAATTAAATATCTGAGTCTGTGTTTTCTTTAATAATAAATGCTTCTGCCAAAACCAGAATGAATTCTAAGGATGACTAAAAGCCCTAAATATTAAGGG
Source organism: Polioptila caerulea (assembly GCA_013397295.1). Lineage (NCBI taxonomy): Eukaryota > Metazoa > Chordata > Aves > Passeriformes > Certhiidae > Polioptila > Polioptila caerulea. Next base: position 23,471 of record VYXF01005744.1, on the reverse strand, counting down.
CATGAAGCCTGTCACTTTACTGTATTTATATTAAAGACTGAATCACCAAAATTAAAATATTACTGAGTTTATGGGAAGAAGCCATTACTTACTCTTACCTAGGAAACACCAACCAACAAATTCACATCTCCCACTGCCAAAGAAAAAGCATCCAATGACGGGGAGCATCGTTTTATTCACTACAAGCTGTTACTATTTGAAAACATTTATTCCTGCCTTGCAAAACACAGGACTCAACTCCCTCATTTTTGATAAAACCATTCTAAACCTGTTCTAAAAGGGCCCTAGAATGAAAACTCTAAGCATGCAGCCAGCTGAGCTGTAAGAACAGGCATGAAGGGTTGGAAATTTTAGTCCCTGGTATGGGACAATAGCTGGGCAGATATGGAACAGCCAGATCAGCTCTGCAATTTATTTTTATGAAGAGGGGGAAAAATAGCAAGGCAGAAGAAGACTGGGAAAAGAAATAGCAAAGATCAAGACCAAAGAAATGTAAAGTTTGGCAGGGAGAAGGGGCCAGGTGGCAGAACATGCAATGCAGCAGCCACACAGGCACTGAAGGACCTCGGCAGCAACTCCAGTTTTGTAGCAAATAGAGGGAGAGCAGAAAAAACAACTGCGATTTGCAACCTGAGTTAAAATAGAGGGAAAATACATTCTGTGCTGTGAACAGGGTGAGTTTAAAATTAATGCACAGTTCCCATGAAAATTACAGATTTTCAGAGGAACAGATCATTTTTATGTAAACAAGTGGTAATATAAAAGTCTGAACTGACCTGCATCACCATTACTCATTTGCACTGGAGGAAATGGTGTTTTCCTTACTGGAAGGGGGGGGGGAAAGTAAAGAAAAAGACAGCACATCCTGAGGGGGAAAAAAAGGAAAGGGCACCTCTTGTGCTAAGTATTATTAGAAAATAGATAAGCATTAAAGTGAGTTACAGTTGGACCAAATAAGCAAAGAATACCTTTAAAGGCTGCACAGCATCACAATACTATAAACAAGTAATGAGAAAGAAATAGCTGATTTCTGAAAAACAGGCAGTTGTTCTCAGCAGCAGACTTTTATTCTTCACTTTCTAAGCCCAGCTCAAAGCACACAAACTCTCAGATTACTCCATACCTCTTTCAAAAGCAGTTTGCTGTAAGAATCATCAACCCTAATTCTTTACACTATTCCTGTCTGATGACAAAACCAGCAAAATGCTTGGAAATGGCAAAGAATGAAGGAATGGGGCAATACCTGCGGGATGTGATGCAAAGCTGATTAAACTTTTTCAGCTGGAAATCAGATGGGGGGG
>VYXF01005744.1:843-19773 GCA_013397295.1 Polioptila caerulea | reverse complement strand
CGGCCCGCAGCGCTGCCCACAGAGCCCCACGAGCAGCGCCGCCCCGAACAAGCCCTCCCTCCCCAAACCTCCTCCCTGGAGCCTGCTCCAGGCTGCTAAGTAGGTTGATTTTCAAGTATTTAATATCCAGTCGGATATTCAGCACTCTGGGTGGGAAAGTGGGGGGGTGGGAGGGAGGGAGGGATAAAAATCAGGCTCTGTCATCGCTCCCAAGAGCGACTCTTATACCCACACAGCCAGTTGGCACCAGCCAACCGTATCTCTGAATTTATGCTAATTCTGTCACTCATCATTACCAGCCAGTCACTCCGAAACCAGCTCTCTGGGAAACACCCCACTTAGACTCTATCCTTCCTGAGGAAGGATGAAGATAAATTTTAAGGACTATTTTTTCTTCAGTAAGGCTGGAACAGAGCTGAAGTTCATGAGGTTGGTAGAAAAGGACTGTTCGAATAAACACATCACACAAGCACCTGTTCTTTTCAAAGACTAACTGTCTTTTCAAAACTAACTGAAACATTTTAAATGTCTGTGAGCTAAGGCCACTTTCACCAGACACATTGCTCCCAACCATCTGACTTTTAGAGTCAAATCACCTCAGCTGGCTGCTCCAGGACCATCAATTTGCAGGACTGCACTCTGAGGTCAGCTAATGGCCCTGCCTCATCCACGCACGATTTAGGTGTCTTTGTTTTCACAGAGCAGAGGATCATTTCATCAAAGCTCTTACACAGCCACACTCCACTTTAAAGTCATGTTTCCCTGTAATCTGCACATCCCCCCAGTGAGCTCCTTCTCCAGACATGAGTGTCCCCACTGCATCCCCTGGAAAATGCTGCTTCCCACCACATCCCACCTGCCCTCGCTGCTTTTATCTGCCCTGAGAACAGCTATGCACTACCTCTCTCTTGCCAAGTTTGTCACCATGGACAGCCATCATCTCTGTGATCCACAGGGGTGGAACTGTCCTGCTCCACAGCAGCCACACGATGGGCCAGGACTCTCGTGCCCAAGGGAAGAGTTCCCAGAGCTGGAGGTGATGGATCCAGCTGGCAGCTCCATCACAAGGGCACTCTTAGGAAATTTCCTTCCTGTTTGGTAACACACAAACTTCTCTGTGTTAAGAATATGAATTGTGTACAGAGTATTAACTAAAGCATTGATGAACTATATGGGGAAAAGCCTGCAAAAAGACCTGTATACACACACAAAAAACTGTGTGACTATTTGGATAAAGTGCCTCCATGCATGTGGGATAGGAAACATTCAGAGATGCATGAACCTATTTTATGTCTCATCTCAGGAATGATCATCATGCCAGTGTCTGCAGTGGAACTGAAGCAAACTCAAGAGACATACATGTTGAAATCACCACCAGTAACTCCTACAGCACTGAAATACTCATTAAAGATTTGCCATCTAAATACTGACTTGCACTTAACTTGTCAGATGTCTGATGATCCCAGAACAAGGCAATACATCCATAATCACCAATTTCAGTGGTCTGTAAGTTTTGGACTCAAAACACCAAGCACTGGGGCGTGTTTTATTTATATGCTCAGTGGCTATAGAGCATAATCATGTCATTGTTCAAACTGCTTAATCTGTCTCAGCATTTAAAATTAAAGTTGAAAAGAACCACTAGTGCTTTTAACTGTCCTTAAATTACATTAATTGCGTTGTTAAGCACTTTAACAGCCTTATGAAGGCTGCTAAGTAAATCACTGCTCAAAAGTAAGCCTGTACAAGCACCTCCCAAGCTCCACACAAAGGACAGAGCTGTCGATGCCCCAACCTGAAGAATGAGGATCTCCCTCCCATACTTGAGAAATCAAAGCAGAGGCTACTTTTACCCTTTGCCCAGACAATCTCTATGTCAGCATCAACTGCTGGAACATCGATATACCGTGTGCACAGAGAGCACTCAAGTTATGCTGTCATGATTCTATTTACACCCTGTCCTGCCAGCAGGCAACTCATGTCATGCACCTGCATACAACAGAAAAATCCCCAACCTAGAAATTTCTGCTGGCAAAGGATCAACAGGCTGTAATGAGCACTGAAAACAAACTATCCAGCCTTCAGCCAGAGCTCACTGATCTCTGCCTGGACTCTTGCACAGGGCTAAACCTACACTGCTCCATGAGCCAAGATGTCACTGCCAGGGTCAGCAACAGACTGAACAAAGTCAGTGCTGGTGACCAGAGACTTTGGATTTTTAGATCTACAGGCTCTCTCTTCGGGATGTGCTTTCTACATCCCATGTAACTGGAGAATGTACAGGTGTGGTGGTCAAACAACTCGACAGAAGTTTCCTTGTGCATTATAAATAAGCACACCTGTAGCGACACGCAGAACATGGAATTTGCACAAAATAGCAGCCAAATTCTTACAGCAACGACAGGCACGAGCTGAACCAAATACAGATCAGATTGTTTTAGGAACAGCAATGATATATAAATATATCTCTCACATATATATAATCTCACACATATATATATCCAGAGATACTTGATATACCGAGAAGAAACAATGGAATGGGATAAAGCAATCTGAAAGTTTCAAGCCATCTGTATATATCCGTGCTGAGTATCAAACCATCTGTATTATATTCTTAGATCAGCTAAAGCAAACCACTGGCACCAGTGCCAAGATTGGCAGCAGAGACGATTTGGACTGCCACCAAGGAGAACGAGCTACCATGCCTTTTAGAATAAATTTTGTAGCAAACACCAAAAGGGTTGATCAACACAGATTATCACAGCTACAACAAGCCAACTAGTTTAAAAAACAGCCTTTGCCATCCCACAGTGTTTGATTTTATGCTGTAAGATAAACTCTACGCCTAAAAAGGAAATTCAGCTTCTCAGTGTCCCTGTTCTGCAGGGAAATGGCTCAAACCCCTCCAGCAGGTTTGGCACAACAGGCACCTGCTCGAGGGGTCCCCAGGGCCTTACCCCACAGCAGCGCCTGCCCGAGTTCACAGCCATGTGCAAGGACACCAAAACCCCACACGAGTCAGGGGAGAGGCAACTGCAGCCCAAACTGGACCCTCAGCAGCCTTTTCTGAGGCACTTCCTTGGAAGGTCTCCTGCTCCAGTGTGGGACAAGGCTTCCTTCATTTGAAAAACTCCAGCAGTGACCCACACTCATTTACTTCATCTTCTCCAACCCCATCCTACAGCACCCCACTTGTCCAGGAAATTTCATCAATCCTTTGAAGTCTAGCCTAAANTGGAAGGTCTCCTGCTCCAGTGTGGGACAAGTCTTCCTTCATTTGAAAAACTCCAGCAGTGACCCACACTCATTTACTTCATCTTCTCCAACCCCCATCCTACAGCACCCCACTTGTCCAGGAAATTTCATCAATCCTTTGAAGTCTAGCCTAAATTTCAAAGGCAAAAATGCCAAAATATCCGTGAGGTTAAAGTTGCTGATGTAAAGAACATTGGCTAACCCCAATAATTTTATTTTCATATTTTAAAAGAGCCCAAAAATAACTATTCACCACCTTTTCCACTGCTTGAGATTTTGAGAACAACCCGCCTACCAAAGAGTGTAATTCTCTTAGCACTAAGAATTTTGCATGGGTGGAACTCTTTAGCTAAAAGTGATGATAAATAACACCTCCTCAATCCTGCAATCTCCAGAAACAGTTTACAAGAACTAATACATTAGGTTGATTTGCAATGTTAAACTAGAATTTCCCAACCCTCTGATGTCCACCTGAAGGATGCCAGGGGAGACATCGAGATCAAGGGAGCACAACACGAAGTTCACCTGTCTGAGGATCTTCCTTCCTCTCTCTCCCTTTGCTGCTGTGGGAATATCTAACTCTGTGTACGTTTCTGTGTGGAGAATTAGCAGATCTAACACATTGCCACATCCTGAAAGCTCATCCATCACCCCTCCAACAGCCTCACAGGACCCTCGCTCTGCTGGGAAGCACAACACCAGCCTCAAGCTGAAGGTACAACCCTCTAATGACAGATTTTTTTTTTTCAGCATTCACACAGCACTTAGGTGTTAAATCAGCAAAATTAAGCAGCATTTTCTCAACCTTGTGTACAGTTTATGTACAAATGCTGCTAATTGATAAAAAAACAGTGTACACAGGTTCAAGAACTTGCCTGCACATTCTTCTTACCTCTAGACCTGCCATACAAAGGCCCACACACACTTCCATCAATGAAATGGGTCAGATTTGATTTTTTTAAACTTATGCAAACGCTCAATGCAGAGCACCTTCTTAGGAGCCCAATAAAGGTATCAAAGAACAGCAGAATAATATCCTTTCCCCAATAAAACATATTTGCACTTTGAACTATGCACATTGTTTAACTCCATTCAGAATCCTATTATGAGAAACTTATTTTATGAGTCTGCCAAGAAGCCTGGTTACCAGAAGCATAATCACAGTAAGCAATAAAGGCTGACATGGAGGATATTTCTAGGCAATTACAGCAGGTGTTTTAAAGGCATAAAGCTGCAGAGTTATAAATCTATTTAGAGCCACAAACAGAGAGAAAGTAAAAGGCAACCAGAAGGTTCAAACTCGCATAGCAGACAAATATTGTTCCTCTGCCCCTGCAGAAGGTAGAGGCTGCAGGAACAAGTCCACAGTGAATTTCAGCAAGTCAGAAGAAAACAACAGAAAATGCTGAGGTACAACAATCACTGCAAAATGAATGTGGTGCCTTCAAAGGAGGATGCAGCATACACACACACACATATATATCCATACATATATACAAAAGGTACAAAGCTCCAAAAAATCTTGTCACTTAAGGACCACTAGATCGCTTTTAAAATGTTGTTTCTTTTCAACTCAATTAAGCAGGGTTGCACGTAATGTCTCCTGTTGCATGAGGAAGTTTGAAAAGACAGTCTAATGGGGAGATGCCTACAAAAAGTAAAGTTGTAGATGTGACAAGTGCTACTCAGACCTTACAGAGACTTGAGCCGTATCTCCAAAGCAGAATTGGTGGAGGGAACTCGGGGAGAGCTGACTTGCCAACACAACACGTAACTTCACAGAACGATTGCCGCTTATCAAAGTTGCATAAGCCAAGAGACAACACCAACTATAAATATGACTACCAGCTATTCCACACAACCCCAAGCGTCCTGCCAAGCCCTCCTTCATGTTCTCTCTCACACAGACAAAGGCCTCAAAGCCATGGGACATCTGCCAGGGAAACAAATGAAGTTAAAAAACCAGAAGAACATGAACATGTACTAACCTAAACTTGTGTGTTCTTTCTTCCCAATTCCTCCCCCAACACCTCCCCCTACAAAGACGATGTCTCAGTTTACTGTATTCTTTTCCTTCTCCCAACCAGTCTTAACTCTTGGACCAATGTTTTAAAGTTTCCCTACCTTTGAAAAAATAATGTTCAGTTCTTAAATGTTTTGCCAGATCTGGACCACACCCTGCCCTCTCCCAAAATCTTGGTTGTTTGTCTCCTATTGCACATAATCAATTATAGCCCTTTCAGGTTTGTATTTTGCATGGTGGGAGCTGATCCAGAAAGGAGATTGTGCTTGTGTGAGCTTGTGTGTTTACACAAACACACACACACGTACACACACCTTGACAGAACTGTTTTGTCTCTACAGAACTTTAGGGGATTTTCCTGAAACGGAGCTTTCCACTTGTAAGCAGACAAGCACTTGATAGCAAAAAAGTAGCTGAAAATCTGACTCTTACCAGGTTATGCAAATCACTTAAAATACAAAAGGAAAGAGCAGAACCCCCATCATTCTATCACCACAAGAACTGGGACTCAATCATAAGCAATAACTACAGAAAAATGCACAGAGACACCCAGCAGACCTCTCCAGTTGTGCTGTACATTTCCCCGTCCCCGTTCTTTTCCCCAGATTCAGTGTCAGACACCAACTCGGATGTTTGACAAAAAAGGGATCCGGCAGATTGCCCACCAGCCGCAGCGTGTGCTGCCAAGTGAGAAATACAAGCTTGGAAACAGGCTCGAGATTCCAGCCAGGACAGCAAGGCTCGGAGCATCACACAGTGACATAACTGAGCGTGGTGGGGAGAGGCTGCAGGGGACGTGGGAAGTTATTGCATGAAATAACTCTGCAGTGCATGCAAAGGAGCTGTTTTCAGTACCCAGCAAGGCAACTTCACCATTTAGGATTGCCAAGAACTAACTCCAGCTTTCTTCTTTCTGATTTTTCTTTTTTAACTAAGTCAAACAGCTAAATCCCCTTTATGACTCAAATGTGCATTTTCCAGCACAACTTTCCTGTGGATGTTCTGTACCTAAATTTTCTTTTTTAGCTACAGTAAAGTGACAATCAGCTTTCAGAGCACTTGGCAGAACAAGGATCACCCTGGGTCTAGTTCACAACTTTGGGCTCCTACAACATTGGAAAAGAAAGTTTGCATCCTAGAAAAGACAAGAATCATCTTGTTAATTTGTTTGGTACAACAGTGTGAACAGCACATGTAGACAAATACTCAATTTGTCTTCAGACAGTTTTTAGAAGACAGACATTTTATCAGCGGATCTGTTAACACTTTCCTTCAGAAAATATGTTTCGCCTGCCAGCAAACAAACAACAAAATAATGTGTCATATCTGTAAAAGAGGGAGAGAAATAATCAAGATTAGCTTCAAAGTGTTGCAATAAAACAACAATAATCAAAGGCTGGAACAGGAACTCATGTTTCAGCCCTGTGCTCGCTAGCTCACATTTGCTCTTGTACCCTGCAGTACCTGCAGACACGGTGGCATTACACGGTGATTCTCTCCAGTTCTGCTCTTTAACAACAACCAAGGGAATGTGATGCTCAGGAACCCAGCGTGCCGTGGGCTGGAAGCCACTGCTGGAATCCAAGGCACCTCACACAGGCTGTGCTACACCCAGATGATCCCAAAAGGCAAATCAGCTCCACGCTGGGAAAGGCACCCGAGTGGTGCTGCTTGTTCCAACCCCTCTCATTTCAAGAAGCACCACTGTAACTCAGTGACTCAGCCACTAACTTAAACTATGGGGAAAAAATGCAAAATTATGTTCTCTTTCTGTTTAACTTGACAGAATAACTGCTTAGTTCTGTATTTTGATTTCAGGGGTACAGAAGGAACTTTAACCAGCAAGCATTATGTGGAAGCACTTTTGAGTGAGGCTTCCAAGATCCCAAAAACATTTTTAGTAAGCTCCATAAATTGTGGTTCTAATTAAGGATTACATTTGGAGACTAAACACCTCTTTATTTGAGGGCAGGGAGGCTTAAATCTTTTTGTATTAATGCTGAGCTATATCATCTGATATTTTTGCTATGACCAACCTATAAAACCTGTCAGCTTCACTCAGTTTACATAGGGCTTTAATTATGTTTAACTAGAATCTGAATGATCTAATTACTTAACATCTTACAGCACAAACTACTGAGGACATCTGGTCGAGCAACTGGCAAAGGAGTCAGGGAAATAAAACCTCTGTTGTGTACCCTGCTCAGGACCCCTGCAAACAGTTCTCCCTCCAGACAGCCTCCTCCTTCCAGCCCACCTGAAATTCCTGCTGCCTGAAAACAGCTCTGTGAGAACAAATCATCCACCAGCTCAAAGAAAACAGTCAGGTGAAGAAAAACTTTTAGTGCCATGAACAGGATGACAGGACTTGGAAGAATTTTTAATATTTTGCTTTGTTCCTTATCGGGTGAAAATCCAGATCACGCTCTTGGCCTCTCTGGGGCTCCTTCTCCCACCATTCTCCAGGAACTGAGACATGGAGGATCACCCCCAGCACAAGAACAGTAAAACTGGTGCCAGCTCACCTACTTCAGTGCCAGCAGGAAGCTCTCCCACCTGCAAGCCTTGAAGATTTTAAAGTTTTTAACCTCTAAGGGAGCAGATCTTTGTAAAACCAGGGAAAACTCCACTGGGGGAACTATGAAGTCACACAGAGAGCCCTGAGGTTAAACTGGGAATAAGCAGCAATATGAGCTGGGGATCCTTTTGGCCATGAACACTTAAATGGTTTCCATAATGTCAGCCCTGGTCAGAGTGTTTCCTTTGGCCTGGCTCCCTGCCAGGGTGATATCACACTTCATACCTGAGCACTGTTCAAAGGAAAGGTGCCCAAAACACAGGAAGCTGCTGTCGTGACCCACACTGAGCAGACAAGCTCCCACTTTAATCTCTTCACCTTGAAACCACAGCACACTCACCCAACACATTAACCTGATGTGGTCAAAGAAGAAATAAAACCTGAAAGTTCTGGTTAAAAACCCAGTGAAAGCTGGTGTTTTCTGTCTTTACTTTTCCTTGACGAACAGATGGAAACCAGCAATAACCATCTGGGTAAAGCAGCAATAGCTGTAAAGCACAGTAATTCCACAAAAATACACTAACAAGGTCACTTAGGCGTTTCTCTAATTGTCTCTTGCCCGTGACCTTTTTCAAAGATCTCAGATGAAAAAACAAAACCAAAACAACTTATGAAAGATCCTTTGGCATCTCTGACAGCATCACAATTTGATTCTGTATCCTGGGGAAATTCCAGTTGAGGAACAACATTCTGCCTTCCCAGATTTCCCCCCTGCTTCCCCCCGACCTCCCAGGAAGAACATCCACGACAAAATTGATTATCCCTCAACGAGCAGTAAAACTAAACCATTCCTGTATGTGCAATGCAGCAAATGTTTTGGAATCCTTCAAGATCAAAGGCACTCTATTAATAAACTTATATTTTTATATTCCTTGCAGCTGAAAAATCCAATTAAAACACTACAGTGACCTTTTACCAGAGAACGACTGTCACAGTGAGGACAGGATCAGAGGGCACCCGAAGCAGGGTTCCAGCAAAAATGGGATAGACAGGGAAAGAGACTCTTGCAGTTGTTTTACTTCAGTCACTGGGGTGGTAGAGGGTGGCCTAATTCAACAGGAAGATCTGAGAGGCTTTTATTAGGTCTCCCAAGTAGTGTAACTGACAGTTAAACAAACAAAGTGTCAGGCCTTAAGTCAGCATTTAGAAAGTAAATTTATAATGAAGAGCTGACAATCAAGACACCGTACAAAGGGGCTGCTGCCAACCAATAACTTTAAAAAAAAATAAGACAACTAGATATGGAATGAATATTTCTTACCACTGAAATTAACTTCACAACTGGTTGGTAAAATGATTACAGCAAATAAATAGGGCACAAAACACTCTGAAGTGTGACTGCAGTTTGCCACGACATCCCTGGAAGCCAGGCAAGAGCCCTGGATCCCAGCCCAGCAGCAGGGGCTGTGCTCCCCACACCAGGCGTTCATTCCCCCTGGCTCACCAGCTCCCATCTCACCCACCTCATCCACAAAGCCAGAGTGCACCCAAAAAGTGAAAACTAACACACAGAGCCATCATCTCCTGGTATCAGGACCTTTCACATGGGCAGAAAAAAGCCTCTAGCCCCAATTCTGCCATCACCTTTCACCAGTGAGGATCCTGCCAGGTATCAGGAGTGCAAAGCCAGGACCTGGAGACACAACCACCTTTGGCACACAGGCAGCAGCCAAGCACAGAAAGCATCTCTCCAAGCCCAGCAGACTGTGCTGGATGGCCAAGAAGAGAGTGCTGCAGTCCCAAGGTAACTTTTCAGCCCTTGCAGTGCCGTTAATTTTTAAGAAGATGGCACATACAACAGCTCTGGGGCACAGTGACCACTTTCTAAGATCCTGAAATCAATCTGAACTATTAAATTCTTCTTCTAATCCCAGTTAAAGTAGGTTTTCACAGTTCCAATTTTAGACTTCAAGTTCTATTTACAGGACAGAAAATCCCAGATAGTGACACTAATCAAGTTTTACTTAGCTTGGCATATTAAAGAGCTAACTGTTCTCAGGATATGCCAGAACATCTCAGATGCTAACTTCTTTTAATTTATCATCTAAACCAAGCTGATCACAGCACAGTGTGTGTGATGTTTTAATCATTTGTGCTGTATTTAACACATCACTCCAAGAAAAAAATCCCACACAGTTCTGGTCTCACTAGCTGATGGCCTGGAGCAGAGCAAAGGCCTCACAAAGAGAAAAATGTGTATCACAAGTAGTACAGAAGAACTCAGCTTTTACAATAAAACTTTCCAGCTGTGGGACTGACTAAAACTCTGCCTGCACTTAAAAGAAAATGTGAAACCACCTCCTCCTCATGACCACAGAAACAGCAAACCAAGTTTTGGACATAAAACTGAGAGCACGGCTTAGTAGGACAGTTTAATTTGATTCAGATCCTGACCTAAACTAAGGAATTAATCCCCAGTCCTGCAGGGGTGAAGGACTGTCAGTAACACTGATGGCACCCAGCATCCCACAGGATCAGGAAAGTACAAAAATACAATTCTTACAAAGTACAGAATGAATTCCTCTAGAACAACTCTTCCCTCCTTGCTGCCTGCTTCATCCTGGGAAGCAAGAGCACAGCACCCCCTAAGCTCACCCTGACATGGCCACAAGTATCCACTCACCTTTGGAAGGAATGAAAAAGAGAAAGTCTGAGTTTCAAGTGGTAATTAGGAGCATAAAGTACATTTGCCTAAGAAAACAGATGTGCTGTGAACAGAGGCAGAGAGATGAGCTGAGGACACAATATTAGCAAGCTGCCCTTTTCCAGCATCCCAAGAATTTCAAAAGCAATGCTCCACGCCAAAGAAAATGTGCAGAAACCTATAAGCAAAAGGAAACTAGAGCTGCTGAAAGAGGCAGGGCAGAGCTGGAAGAGGGAAAAGGAGGAGAAACCAGTGCACTCCACTGTATTTTTTAAACTCATGAAAAACTTGCACTCACCTAAAAGAAACTAAGGCTACAATTGTGTAAACAACTCAGCACAGAAGTCTCTCCACAGAAAATCAATCGCAAGACTACTGGCTCCTTGTTTTTAAATGTTTAATATTATCCCATCCCCACAATTAATATTAGAGAAGCAGCAATGCTCATAGCAGACAAAACCAAACCAAAGCTGGGTTCTGTCAATACTAACACACACAGATCTGCAACAGAAAAACAGATATGCAGCTCACTGACAGAATTAACATTCTCGTGTTTCAGATCCTACACAAAGGGTACATTTTATTTATGGAAGAAAATGAAGCAAACATCTTTAAGTGACAACATGATACAAATTTACTTTGACATGAACATGCAATAAAATGTGTAAACACCCAATAAAAATAAAATGAAAAATAATTACAGACAAGACACAAGTATAAATTTTATTGAGCTACTGTGACAACATTTGTGTGTCACATCAACGAAATACCAAGAAAACGAATGGAGTTGATTAGAAACATGAGATAAAGGCAAAGACAAGAGGCTGCTGGACTGGGATGGAGAGATTCAGCTTTGCTCACAACTTAACCCTGGGCTGGGCCAGAAAGGGCAGCTCCTTCAGCCAAGCTCAGCCAGAAACTCTGACTACACACGTGCTAAAAATGCAGCACAGGCAGCAATGCTCCCTGGCTGTTGTGCTAAACAGGGATGGAGTTTATCCCCCTCTGCCGAGCTCAGGGAGCCAGGAGTGCAGCCCCACAGCCCCCGTGCAGAGCAGGACTTGAGCAGGACATGGATATTCCTGAAGGCACAAGCAGCACAGACACAAACCTCCAACCCCACTGACAGCCCAAGCAGGCTGCTGCTACACTGCAAAGCCTGGGAAATTCGGATAAAAGAGAAAAGCTGATGTAAGAAAAAGTTTCAAGCCACCCCATGCCATGTCTTTGGTGAACAATCCATGTCAGCCTCCAAGCACAGGTCCAGCCCTTCACATAAGAACATCTCCTCCCTCTGGCCATCCAGGGGGCTCAAAGGCTCCCAGGTACTGTCCTTAAAACCACCAGAGCATGGCTTGGGATGGAAGATCCTCCTTGCCCCCTGGCCTGCCCTGCTGGAACAGGGAGCTGTTTCAAACCTTGGGCTGAAGCCTGAAATGATGCAACCACAAACTGCTGAATTTTTAATTCAACATTCATATCGCTGGCTGCCTGTAATGTAAATTTTAAGCAGCCTTCAATATACAGAGAAATCTGAAGGGAAACTCGATAAATTGCACATTACACCAAACAACAGGGAGGTATGTTTTAAAGTAAGAGTGTGTCTATGTATGAGTACCTCTAGATTATAACTTTATAACCAAGGGCAAGAAACATTTTTTCCAGTGATTTAGTACCAATCCTTCTCAATATTCTTTTAGGACAACCAACAACTCCGTTCTTTTTTCAGATTCATTTCTGTAGAAATTGTTTTCAGCAACAGCCTGAAAAGCACCTACAAATCAGCACATGCTCTAAGTGAGCCATTTATTGAGAACCAAGGTGCAGAAAATGTGACCACTGAGTCTTGTTTATCCACAAGACAGAATTAAGTAGCAGCAAACCCCAACAGTAACTGCTAACTCACAATCTCGTATCTCAAAGAGGGGCTGGGAGCATTATCAGGGTTTCCCAGAGGGAGAAGCAAACCAGTGGAGGCAAGGGACGTGTTCAGGGAGCCAGGATGGGATGGGGCAGCTCCTGACAGTGACACTGCAACTCCCAACTCATTTGAGAGTCACTGCCCCCTCCTGACTGTGCTCAAACTGAATCTGAAGCAGTTCAAGGGTGCCAGCACAGCCCCACTCAGCACTGCTGCCCAAGTGAGTGTTCACACAGAGATGTTTTGGGGGGGCTCATACACACCAGCTTCAGCTCACCCTCGTAAGAGAAATCTTTCGTTTTCTTTAGAATATTGATTCAGCAACACCTTGAAACCACAAACACCTAGCAGAGATACCAGCGAGAGCAGAAGCAGCAAGACTGAACCTATCCAACTTCCATTGCACCTCATCATCTGCTACACTCCCTTTTGGCTTTGCAGTTTTGTTTCCACAGGAATAAGCCAGGGCATTTCCACTCAAAACACAAAAGCTTTTGCCACCTAAGATATGTCTAGTCTGAGTCTTCATTTAAAAAAATAAAAAGGAAAAAGAAAAGTCACAAGCTATGAAATTCCCTGGGTTTTTTGCCCCCTTTTCTATTTTTCAGTGAGAACAATGAGAATGTTTCTCCTGTTCATAATACCTGAAAATACCATGCAGGTGGATAGAAAGCTACCAGGATTGTCACAGGGCAACACTGAAAACCTGCCAGCACACTCTGAAGTCACACCATCACCTCAGTATCTCAGGGACAAATTTCCCAGGGTGTTCCCACAAGGACAGCCTGGAGACAAAGCCCAGGTGATCCTTCCACAAGGTGAGCAGGTGCAGGTGAGCTGGATTTGCTGGCAACACTACAGCCAGGCACTTGTTGGGAGATCCACCACAGTGCCCTGTGCACTGCCCAATACTCATCTAAAGGCTAAAATAAGCTTCTTCTCCCAACTGCACTGGGTTTCATTTCCAAGTCCTAGGTCTATGCTCACTCCTTACCTCCTTCCTTCTCCACTTCCCTCTATCCCCTCCACTCCTTTAAGCAGTGTCACTTCCCCCACACCACTTGTTTTTATTTTTACTTCCCTCAGCTTGTCACACGTGAGCCACAGACAGAAGCCAACACTTCTCAGCAAGGCAAGACCTCTGCAAAGTGTCAGAAGTGCTCCTGCACACACCCTGCCCAAGCCCATAAAAGCAATCCCACGGTGACGTGACCGAGCAGCAGCACTGGACCATCCCAGCTCCACAGCTCCAGGGATGTGATAAAATGTTGGCAGGAGTCAGCCCATGGTTTGGTCTCACCTCCAAACCCACGTGCAGTCACACCTGGGCTCATCTATACAGAATCTCTGGGTTCAGCAGGAGGAATGGCCTCGTTCCTGTGGAATCTGTACAGCCATTTACCCATATTTGAGCCTAAATTTTCCTATCATTCACAGAAAGCTTGTGCTGGCACTCCAGATGCTGCAGTCTCCAGGCTTGCTCATTCACTAAGGTACATTTCCACACAAAAGAGCAGAACCACAGGATCTGCTCAGCTCTGATGCCTGAACTCCAGTGAAAAGCCTCCGAGACAGCCATGGCCTACATCCGTACGTGCCTCAGAGTGCTCACAAAGGTGGGGGGGATTCAAAGCATCTAAACACAGCAGCTTAAAACACTGCTGGGCATCTGCTCTGGAGCCTTTCAAAAATGAGTAATCTTCACCTGTGTCTCCCCAGAGCAGATCAGTGGGGTCCATGAGCCACGGGAGGAGGATGAGCACCACCCCAGCTGCCCTCCCTGCTCCCTGGGAAAGGCAGCACAGCTCCAGCCCCCACAGAAACTTCCTTATTACCCCAACTGCCGACAGAGGAAGCAAATTATTGCCAGGCACGGGGGCAAGTGAATTGTCAGGGAGGCAAAAAGCTGTTAGACATGAGGGTGACAGGCTCCAGCTTCAAACCCCTGCCTGCTGTAACACACACACAGGAGCTGGGGGGCACCTCCCAGCTTTAGCACCTTCACAGCAAGAATTACCTTTATTCAGTGTAAATGTTTAACTCTGCTAAGTCACAGGAGGGACCAAGCAACAGGACAGTAAGAACTGCAGACAGAACAGAAGCACAGCCGGGGTACAGGGGTGGATCTGCTGCTAATTCCTTACTGCCTGATGCTTTCCTGGAAATCCATGTACTGTTGGACAGCAATGGAGACCTTTGTTACATCCAACAACCTACAGCCAACTGCGTTTAATCTTTTATAAAAACTTCACATCCACCATTCTGTCTGCATTCCACATTCCTCACAACCCAACCAGTGCAATAGCCTGTATTTGCTTCCTTACAACTGCCAATAAAGGCAGAAATCACTGACTTGCATTGTCAAACCAGAGACAACAAAAACAAGCTGAGAACATATGTCACAAGATGAGTAGGATTTCTCTTATGTTCACTAATTTAAGGACACTATTTCTGACTGTGAGGTCTAAGTTTCCCCCATCTTTCCTGGTACATTCAACTCCACGTGTGAGCACTCCAGTACCAGTCTCTTCACCCAACACTCCTTGTCTTCTGCAAACAATCCCATTTCAGCTTTCCCCCTCTCATCCTCACATCTTTCTCCCCACTCCCCATTCCAGCATAGTGGACCACTGTCACTCTGTTCCCAATACAGAAAACATTGTCTTTTCAAGGCCTTCCCACAAAGGATATGGGAAAGAACCAAACACGTGCAGGAAAACCTGGATACACAAGATGGGAACTTACCACCCTGCTCAGGTAAAAAGACCACAAGCCAGTGCACACTGCCTGCTTGGTGCCTTAAAAAATACCAGTCATCCACAAATGTGTCTGTTCTCTACCCAATAAATAAACTGCCTTTATTCTCAGCCTCAGCGTGATCAAACTGAAACTCTGGGTTATGCATTTTTCTACATCCACTTTTTGCATTACAAATCAGCTTGCAAATAAAGAATAACTGTTCACTGGAATTTTAGACTGCGTGTAATTTCTCCTCTAGCAAATGTTTCATCCATTACTTATTTGGTATTGTTAGACACAGCCAACCAGGGTGATTCTTTCTTCAGAAAACTCCCAGCCATTACCATCTCCCAAATCCTCCCTTCTGCACTTCTCAATACATCATCCAATTAACCACAAACTTGGCATCAGAGCAGAGTGACCGAAGCATGCGCTGACTCTGCCACATTTCTGATGGGCATTATTCCATTGCAGGGAGAGAACAAGGGATAGAAGAGCTCTCAGAGATTTATCCCCAAGGAACAGGACTCAAGGAATCCTATGAAAGACAAGTTCTTGTGCCAGAAGAACATCAAGGGCCCTTCTCCTGGTATGTCACGTGTGGTGGGTGTCCAGGGACATCACCCTGAGCACCACAAGCTGCCAAGGGGAGCAGGGACTGCTCTCGGAGTGCCCTGGCAGCAGTGCCCTGGCTTTGCCATCCCTCCCTTCCCTGCACTGCATCTTCCTGCAGGAACACCCAGCTGGCTTTCAGCACACCTCCCCGAGCAGGGGAGGGGAGCACAAACGTGGGTACAGCAGCTGGACACTCTTCTCCACAGGCACACTCAGCTCCCACCACAAACAGAAAACCACTGAAACAACTCTGCAATGACCTGCACAGGCACACAAAATTAAACACTCAGCCCTGATCACTAATTCCACCTCTGATGAAGCAGACTGACTCCTTCACACATCAACTTGTGCTCTGGAACCATCAGACCCAACTAAAAGATGCCAACGACTCCACCTGTTTCTAATTCAGTAACAGAAATACTTCAGTATCAAAAGCTGCTCATAATAAATTAGTTTTTCCAGATTTTGTTACAGATTTTATAAGATCAATGGTTTACCTTAAACAATTAGTCACAGCTTCCACAGAACTAATACTCCATCCTTATTTTAATCATATATGATGCAATACCAGGATGAGATTTTAAAAAACAAACACATTAGCAAGCTTTGCCTTTAGATTTTCACTCCCCAGCTTGATGGTAACGAGTTCTGCCATTCTGCTCAAAAGCACTAAGAAACTGTACTTTTCACCAGAGTGTGAGCCCGTCCTAAAAAGCTACAATGACATTTTGAGAACTTGTGTTTACTGCCAAAATAACTACACATAGTTTAAGTTTTCAAAGGGTATTAACTTCTTCCAATTGTCCTCAGATCCAGCTCAGAGCTGTGGCTCAAGCTGCTGGTCAGAGAGCCCAGCTGCCTGCCCTGATATTGATACAGACACACATATTCAGAAATATTCAGCAAGCTGTCAGGGAGAGCTGCATGCTGTGCCCACGGGAACAGCACGCTCCTTTTCCTGCTCTCCAGACAAAGGTTGTTTTTAGAGTGAAGGTGATGGTGACACCAAAAACTACAAACAAACCAGGACCAGGGAACAGCAGGTTACCTTCACGCTGCTGAACTGATTCCCATCACACAGCTGCTTCCAAAGGGGACGTGCAGCTCTCACTCGAGGGCAGCAGCATCTCTCCAGTGATTCCATCTGCATTTACTGCCAGGGTCTGTTTGCTGGGAGCGCTGCAACTCCCTCCCCATCAAACACGGGTCCCTCTACCAGCACACGGCAAACTGAGGCAGCAATGCTGTGCCAATTCCATAATTTCTTTGGGAATCATGCCAGCCTTTACAGCAGGAGAGGGTTCATGTTCAGCTGTGTGCCTCACAGGTACAGTCTCCAGCAAAGAGCCCCGTTTGATACCTGTAGGAAGCTGCCATTTCTGCATCTCATATTCCAATTGTGAACAGACCTTTTTGTTCTTTAATCCAAGTTTCTGAATTATTTAATCCTGTCTCCAACAATTGAAACATCTTTCCCTATAAACAAGGGGTTATTTAGCGAAAGGAAATAAATAATTTAAAAAGTCAGACCCTAAAGTGTTCCTGGCTCTGTTTTTAATTAATATTGATACAATCTGGAGAAACCTGCTGCTTAATATTACCAGGCAGGTCGAAGCTCATCAACAGTTAAATGTCTCCTTGGAACAGAAGGTGGAAGAGGAAGTTGGGAGCAGCTGGGTACGACTGGGACTGCCCAGTCCCAGCTCCTCACAACTTCTCATGCACAGAGAGCTGCAAAGCCCTCACAGCCTGAGCTACACGAGCTGGAGTTCACAGGGCCCAGGTGGAATTGTTTTAAGCATAAATCCTCCCAGCTTTCGTGCTGGAACAGAGCGTATGCAGAAGTATTTTTATTTTCTACAATTCCACGCTGGAAACACGGCAGTGCAAGCGAAGGACGGGGATGGAGGGAGGCATGGACAGTTCTGGGGGACTGAACTTCATCCCCAGGAATGATAGTTTCTATAGCACATTGCTTCATCTGCAAGTGGGAGTCAATATTACACTACCTCTTGGTGCAGATGGGTGGGTAAAAAAATTAAAAAGCTAATTTGAAACAAATTAACTCTTCTGCATAGGGAGGAAGGAACTCTCTCCCTCCCCGGTCACTCCAGGGCTCTGTGCAGACAGAGCAGGCAAAGTTAACAAACTCTGTGCTGCTCACAGCCTGCCTGGAGAAGCTGCCAACAGGTGAACAGCCTCAATCCGCAGCACGGATAAATAATCACCAGTCCTCAAAAGCAGGTAATGAATATTGTTCAAACAACTCTAAGCTGGCGTTACCAGAATGCTTCAAAGGAGAAGCTACAAGCTGTTCAAGTCAGACTGTCACATTTAGTCTGCAAGAACGAGATTAAGGTTTGTACGGTGATACTCCACAACAGGTTTTACAGTTTGCACAGAAATTGAATTATGATAAAAGTGAGCTATTTTTTACCAAAAACAGAATAGAACAATCTATCAAAATGCCATTTGGCTGTGTTCATTACATTTTAGAATTTCATTTACATGATAGATACTTTAGCATAATATGTTTTAATCAATAAGCATTTCTGAAGGCTTTATTTTTATAGGCAATATTTAGACTTGCTCACCGTTAAATGTTAACACAGCAGCGATGTTCAGAGCGTTTATTTTCCTATGCTAGGCAAGGAACAACCACACGTACACAGAGGCAAAAGCAAAAGTCCACAATTAGAGATGTCAGACCTTGTTTAACTACGTCTTAATTTAATCCATTTTATTTTATACAATTCTACATCTGGATCTCATTTTCCGTATTCCTGTAGGTATTCCGGGTCACTATTAAGAACCCTTTCAAGTTAGCAAAGTTCAGCCAAGTCTACCTTAATCCAAAACCTTTAAAAGCAACAATAAAACGCGAAAGGGGGTGGAAGGCGACGGAGAAACCTAAAACAAAACGCTACTTTACCCCACCTCCTAATGCACCTGAAAGTCGGAAGGGACCGGCCTCCCCGCACAGACCCCACGCAGCACTTCCCGTTTCGGGGGCCGCCGGGTGGGAGTTTTAGCATCGCTAAAGGGGAAGGGAGGCAGGCAGGGCCCGGGTCCCGCTGCCGGCTCCCCGCCGGCATCCCCTCACCTCCAGCGGGAATGCGGCTCTGCCCAGCATCAGCGCACCATCCCTCCGCCTG
>VYXF01005742.1:736008-749953 GCA_013397295.1 Polioptila caerulea | reverse complement strand
CTTGCCCACCTGGGCACACCTGGCTGTGCTTCAGCCGCTGCCCACCCGCAGCCCAGGGCCTTTCCTGGGACCATTTCCACACTCTGCTCCAGCGGGGCCAAAGGGGCTCCAGGGGTTCCTTGTGGCTTCCCTGTTCCTGGTGTTCCAGGTGGGGGTCGGTCTCTGCTCCCAGGTAACCACTGACAGAATGAGAGCACACAGCCTTAAGCTGCACCAGGGGAATCTGAGTTTGGACATCAGGAAAAAGTTCTTCACTGAAAGTGATTTGGCGCTGGAATTGTCTGCTCAGGGAGTTGGTAGAGTCACCGTCCCTGGGTGGGTTCAATAAAAGCCTGCACACAGCACTCAGTGCCAGGGTTTAGCTGATGAGGAGGTGTTGGGTCATAGGCTGGGCATGATGAGCTCAGTGTCTTTTCCAGCCCAGTCCATTCTGTGATTCTGTGGACCAAACCACAGATGAAGGAGACTGAATTTTACACTCCAGTGAAGCTTTTTCAGTTCCACAGGGCAGATGTTTCCTTCTACATATTTTGGCTATGTAATTGAATAAATTTTTTAAAAATAATGTAATCTGTAATCAGCGTGAAAGTTTCAGGCTTTTTTCCAAAAGAAAAAAACTTTAGATTTTCTAGGAATTTACAGAACAAAGTTGTGGTATTGAACGTGAAGGGCAAAGGTCTGATTAACATCTTAACAACATTCTTTGATTTCTACTTACTTGACTGAACACTGAATCAGGCAAGTACAACCCAGTACTTTGTGATACTGAGCAATGTCATTGATCAATTTATTCCTGCACCATTGCAGAGTGAAATGAGTAATCAAACCTCCTAAAAAAATATCCTTTGTTCTTGGGGGGTTTTTCTGAGAAACATGTCAGTATGTTAATGGAGAGAAAGAGCATATAACATGTATCTTAATTTCCATGTGCAAATACAGACATCAATAAAATCCATTTATTTAAAATAAATATAATCCAATTATTTTTATTTTAAGTCTTTAGCTTGTTATGGTTTTGGGATAAGAAAATAAAATATTTTGTGGTTTCCTGTTTGTAAACCTAAATCTTTTTCTAACCCTCTCTCATTCCAGTGTACCTCTAAATGTAAAGAATGTAGGAAGCTGCTGAGAATGGTATAATGTGATATTTTTCACAGTCAGTTTTATACAGATTGGCACAGTGTACTGATTAATGGTGACAGCAGAGTGTGGAATGCTTTTGGATCCAAAAGTTTTGCTTAAAATTTTAAATTATATTTAGACTAATTCTGTGACATCTTTTCAATTCTAGGTTAAGTTTTTTCCTGAAAGTCTGTGTGAATGAGGGTCTTAACAATCTGAAAGTATAATTTCATTTACAGTCCTTCTCATGTAAAATTGAAAGAAAGCCATGACAAATATCCATGGGAGCTGAGAAGCTCACATTGTTCTGCCAGGTGAGCTGAGCAGTACCTACATGGTTCATTCTCCAGTAGCTGGGTTCTTGGTAAGCCAGGCATAGTTTTGGGAAATGCCTAAAACAGTTTTGAGATGTTGAAGTTTTCAGGTTCAGCAATATTTAATAAACTTTCCCATGTAATATGCACGGGATAAAAGTCTTCAGGCTAATTATGGTGTGGTGAAGTTAAGGAGATATGTAAACAGCAGTGACATGAATGCCTGCCCAGGTGTTTTGGGGGTGTTTTAATTTTTCTTTCCTTCTCAGTCACTATAAGATGTTAAGATGTTTTTTTACTGAGACCATATTGAAATTTTTTTCCATTGTCATATTTCCTACTTTTTAAGACTTCAGAGTAGTTATGTAACATCATAGGAAATAATACCAGAATACTTCAAGATTCCCCAAAAAAGTAATGACCAATGACTCAAAATAGTATTTTTTAATAAAGACTGACCATTTAGTAAAAGAAAGAGCACAATCATTCTAGGAAGAGATTAGTTAAAAGTCTTGGAAAATTAAAATATTCTGAGCTTAGGAGATGGTTTATGGACAGTGCTTTGGGTACTGATGAACCACAGCTGGACAAACAGTTCCAGCTTTCAGCTGTAGAATGCGCAACTTTCCCATATTTGCTAAAATTAACTTTTAACACAGCTTTGTGGATTCATGAAAAGGCTTTCTCAGACCCTTGCTTTGCACTTAGAAGTGCTGCTTTTCATGCTTTTGCCTTTGCAACTCTGCACACAACTCATCTCAGTCCCATTTTATGCCCAAAGACACCTCTAGCCCACACAAAACAGCAGTTACATAATTTTTATTGTTGCACATCATTTACAATTTAATGCTGAATCAAAACCCTGAGGCTGTCAAAAGTGTTCTGTATGCTGAAGAAATGAACCCTACACCAGTTTAAGATGTCTCATGTGGCTGATTTTTTATCATGGGAGGGGTCTCTCACTGCTGCCAGTTCTGCCTTTAGCTCCAGGTATCTCACAGCCTGTAATGTAGAGCCTGAGAGATTGGAAATATGTGAGGAAGATACTCATTGAAAAAGTGAAGGAAAGTCACATGAATTATAATATTTTTACCAAAATTGTCTGGAATTGACTTACAAAGAGTTGTGTTTACTGTGTTGTTGTCATTTGTTCCATATTCCTTAGAAATCCTTAATTTGGAATCATACTATGAGGTTTCACTCATCCAAATATGTATTACAACAATTTTCTAGGATGTTTTGCTTGGCAGCTACTGTTACTTTCTACAGTGTTCAAATGACAAATTAGATTACCACATAAATTATACCATTAGTTTGTTATTAGTTTGTAATTAAAAACAACTTAATCTGTCCTTTACGGATTTTACAGATGGAAAAAAATAGCCTCAGTGAGAGCCTACTGTAGTCACATGGAAATGGGTTTTGAATGAAGCAGAAGAGCAGTGTAGTTGATAAATTAATTAAACACAAGTATACATAGCTGTGATTGCTTGGAATTTGTAAACAGCCGAGCAGTTGATGCCACTCACAGTGCACGGGAGCACACGGATGGGAATTCCAGCACTGTAGAAAGTTCTACTGCAAGGCTGGCTGTTTTTATTTGTGCTTTTCAGAGAACACAACTGCAAATCAAAAAGAAATGTTAGGTTTGCGTCAAATATTACACGATGCATATTCCGTGGAGAATTCTCACCCAACTCTGAAAGTGAAGAGATGAGCTGGTGGTGCATTTCAATGTTAGTCTGGGTGAGCAGGAGCTCATCTCACATGTTTATTCATAAATCCTCTTTATGTGAGTGCAATATGGCTCCTAAAAAGTGTCAAGAATGTGTTTAATGGAGAGGAAAGGAACTGAAGGGAATGTGGTAGATCTTTAAAGCCCACTGGCATTCATAAAACAGATACAGGTGGGACATAAACTGCAGAACTAGATAGGTGAGGAACTTGCTTATAAAATCCAAATGTGTTTTATACTGCTGGATCTGAAAAGTTTGAACAGCAGCTTTTAAAGATGAAGGTAAATTCCAAGAATGTTCTTTGGTTTAGTGTGCATTATAAACACATTTATGTAACCCAAGAAATATTGTCCCTATTTTTGTTTGAGATGTAGTAGCAGCAAAGTAAAATGATAAATTCTGTGATCGCTGTCTCTTTCTTTTCAAACTTCACTTGGAACAGATTGTATTTTAATAGTGGAGAACAAAAGTGGCTTCTCTCTCAGTAGCACTGCACCAAGATGGCACAGTTTCTTTGTAAGTGGTGATGACTTGAATTTGTTGGTGTGAATGTGTACTTTCCTTGTATTCTCAACTCTCTGAGCTCTCTACAGCTACTGCAGGCATTGCTGCATCCATATGCAGCTTTGTTACTCAGCTAAGAAAAGTCTGGGCATCCTCCTGCCTTCACTGATCCTGAGACAGGAGTTAGAGCAGTTTGAAACCCCTTTGCAGCTGCAAGGGACGTGGTGTTTGAGTTTGAATTGGCTTTGGATAGGTTTACTAGAACAGATCTGGGCAATGAACAAGGCCTGGGTGGTGTTTGAACAGAAATACGTCTGTGGACAGAGCTCCTCAGTAAAACCCCCAAGAACAGCCCAGGGAAATTGTGAGATAGCACATAGCTTCAGTGGTACAGGCTTCCATCACCTGAGGCAAGGCTTTGTATCCCTGCTGTAACGTTGTATTAACTGCATTCATTGATGGGATGAACCTCTCCCAGAGCAGGAGCCGACTGGGTGCAAACTTCATTTCATGGCTTGTTTTAATACTCAGCAGAGACCAGGCCTGAAGGAGTAAATAGCTGCCCTTGGTAGGGAAGGTCTGGTTTGTTCCAACAGGGTGAACAGTTGGTTGTATGTGCATTTCTAGTTCTTTACAGATGTTTAAGGACCATTAAAGTTCAGTCATTATTTCATTGTTAGAAGGTAGAAGCCTTTGTTCATTGGGTGGGTGGTTGATACACTCTTAGCAAAACAAAACACTCATGCATTTTCTGTTGAAAGTACTGGGATAAAAGATATTTTTTGGTGTCATTTAGTAAATTGCATGCTCCTGACATTACCAGACATGATTATGGAATCGTGGAAGGCATGAACCAAACCAGGATTAGACATGATTGTGGAATTAGGGAAATGCAAACCTACTGCCTTGCAATATCCCATGAAGTGGCTCTCCAAAGTTCCACGGGTGTTTGGAAATACACAAAGCAAAAATATCAGAGAGAGCTGATAGTAATTGTGTAACACTAGAAGCCTTCAGCAATGTAATTTATCATCCTTCAGAAATAAGCTTCAGCAAAAGTCCTCATTTGCTCACCTCACAGAAAGAGCAGGAACCTCAATGTGGCTGGCATTTGACACAGAACTCTGAGTGTGAATTTTAGACTGAGCACAAAACTTATCTAGATTAAAGAGAGGTCCTTAAGATTTTTTTTTTTAAACATGTTTTGTTGCTTTGCTTATTGTTAGTATCCCAGAATGGGTGAGTATCCCACTTCAGACTGGTGGAAAGGTTAAAATAATATTTTAGCAGAATAAATAGATCTTGTTTAGGAAGAGAAGAGGGAGGAATCACAAGGTAATTTAAATGCTTGTGTTTTAGTTCTTAAAAATTAATGGGAACTTGAAACTTGCCCCTTCTTCAAGGAGAGACTAAAATCACATATGATACTAATAGTGCTGTGGAAATTTTACTGTAATAGATTGAAAAAGAGTGATTAAACTGGAGTATGTACAAGCTTGGGGTGGCAGGGGTAGGTGCTGCTTTTAGGACTACTTTGTGCCACATGATATTAACTTCTTACTTGCCACCCCAAAAAAACCCTCAAAAAACCAAATCTCTTCCCTCAACTTCAAAGCAATTCTGCTTCTAATAATGTATGACTGAAAAATGTATCCTTTCAGTACAAGAGTAAATAATTTCATATATGCTTGGAATATGGTTTTGGTATATTTAGCTCCAGCCTGTAATCTGGATGTACTATTTGTTATGTAAGTACTTTCAAGGAGGACTGAGTTTGTCACTGTTGAAAATGAGATTAAAATTAGATGTGTCATAATACTGAAGTCATGCCTAAATCCTTTGAGAATGATTTCTTTAATAAATAAAGAAATTGTGTGTAACTATATAAAGACATATAGGTGAGTGCACATATATATATGTATATATACACACAGGTATCTATCCCTCAATATCTACATATTAAAACTTTCTTGAAAAAAAAATTACATCAGAGATATTCTCTTTCTTACAAGCTTGGAGCTGGAATTGTTTCTGTCACTGAGGGCATTCTTTCCCTTGCAGGGCACTACCTGTAGGGTATGTGAATTAAAAATATCTTGCAGCTGGGGGCTCAAGGAAAAAGCCTTCAGCCTGAGAGAAGAGGTAACAGCTACAGGCTGCAAAGAGCCTCCACAGTTAGGTAGGAAATAAATAAAAAAGAAGCCTAGATTGTTGTTCTAGAAGCCTCTGTGGGCTGTTTTGTGGCATGAGTTGCTGTATGGGGCTGGAGACCTTGAACATCTGTTTTGTATTCCTCTCACCTAAAAACCAGTGTAGCAAAATGGAGAATTCACATCGTGTTCAGGAAGAAGAAATCCAGTTTCTCAGCCTGACACTTTGTTAAAGCTGTGAATCTTGATGTTTTAATCTCATGCATTTTGGTAGTGCTTGATATTCATAACTGGTAGGTTTGATAAATTTTTAACAAGGAAGTTGAAGATGATGAGAAAACACAAGGGGAGTTTTGCATTTCGCACCTTGTACTCAGGCCTTCAGGTTTAATTTTCACTTTTTGCACCAAGAACGTTCCTTGGAGAAAGACTGACTAGATCTCATGTTGCCCTAAGCTGGCTTTAATCCATTAAGGTAAAATAAAAACCCAAACCCTGCAGAGTTAGCTTTCAAACCCCCAATTTTAGTAAAGGCAACAATATCAGTGCTTGAGATTCAGAAGAGATCTATTTAAAACTAATATATGTTTTTACTCATAACCTATGGGATAAATCTTGTAATTTCTGCATAAGTAAAATAACAGATATATCAAGATGGGAATACACTTCAAATATGTGAATTGCCCTGGTTGTAGTATGGAAAGAAAATCTCATAAAAATAGATTAAAAGAGAAAGCTGATAAAAATTGAAACTGAGGCACCATCTAGGAAGCACAATTCAATTTATTTTAATTTTTAGTATTCTAAATATTTTATTAATAATTCAGAAAATTATATTAATATGAGATTGGAGTTCCTGAGTTAATTTGAAGGAAACTATTACCTTTTCTTTCTGTTGCATGGGCCTGTTTCAATTAATGTATGTTAACTTTCACACGAGCATCACAATTATGAGTGTGCTACAAGTCAGTGTATTTACTCAGAGGTGCACGTGGGCTCTACCAGACTTCTCATTAAGAATAAATTAGAAGTGGTGACTGTAGAATGATAACATGAGTTAATTGCTCGGGAGCCTTTGGATAACTCACACTGGATTTACTGCCTTAATGAGCGAGAAGGAGGAGGGAGAAGCAGCCAAGTTGTCTCTAATAATGTCTTGGGTGTAGCCTGTACACAGAGTTCTGCTGCTGTGGGTAATGCCACTGGATTTGCTCCTTGGAATCACCCAGTGTTGACAGAGCTCTGCACAAACAGACCTGGCTGACCTGCTGAGAGACGCTGCTGCCACGGTGCCTCATTATTAGGAACATCACTGGTGTTAGAGAAATGTTTCTCTGCTTACTCCACAGTTTGGGAGGAGGTTTGATTTAAATGCTATCATGCTACTTTGAGCAGCCTGATTCCCTGTGAAAGGCATGGGCAGAAAATTCATGACGTTTGGACATGGTAACTTGTTGGATGTCTCTGCAAATGACGATGGCTGGTGCCTGGAAATACTGCAGGTTAAAGGAGACAAGGCACACACAAATCCCAGTTACTCCTGTGGGAACTGTTCTTGATGAAACTCTCTATTAAAGGATTTCACAAACATTTTAAACTCTGGTTTATATTATTTAGGAGCTCCTGCTGTTTATCATCAGTGTATTTGCACTTATTATTATTTAAAATACAGTGCTATTTCATAAGATATAATTATAAATGAATTGCTTACTTGTAAAGGGATATAACACCTTTTTATTTAATTCCTTATGTATAAAATCATATTAACTAAAATTCTATTACTACACATCAAATTAAAAGAAAATAACCTAAGAATTAAGGATGTTGACTTCATTTAAAAAAATCAAGTGCAAGCGTTTTTTGGGAGCATATTGTTACAGCTGCTGCTCTGTCTGCTGTCAAGACACAAATTGTTGCTTCATTTATTTCAGGAGCCTTTGTTTGGCACGTCAGGCACACACAGTTTGTAGTGAAAATTGCATGTTTTAAAAAACAGGTTCAGGTCACTCAGTGACAGAGTCAGCAGGATTCCTTGTCTGTGGGGCACAACCCAAACAAGTAACTCTGGCAAGTTATGAATGCACGTGTGTCCATGACCCAGTGTTGGCCAAACTTTGTCCACTGCTCTAAATCAAGACTTGGGAAACATTAGGAAAATACACTTTTGTTTCCTCTATCTGAATTCTATTTGAAACTCCTGTAGGAGAATCAATTGCAATAAAACCCCACATCTTTGTAAAAACCTGTAATTGTTGGTATTATTGTAATTATTATTGCAATTATTAAGGATTCACCTACTTCTGTAGTGTCTTTAAAATCTTTTGGGACCCTTCTATCTTCTTAACATAAGTTCAATACCATGTTTGGTTTTATTGTTGTTCTGTGTTTGTTTTAACTGGGCCATGTCTTGTAGAGTTAGTTCAGAATGTGGGAACAGTTTCAGATGAGCAGGTTTGTTTCAGATCCTGATTTGTAGACTAGGAATTATATTTTCTGTAACAAATATATTAATAAATTGTTATGACACATGGACAAAAACTTTAATGGAAATAGAGGTCTGAGGGTTTGTTTTTTTGTTTTTTTTTTCTGTATAAAAACACCCCTAATTGTGGTGTGCAAGTTTTTATTGTTTTTTTGACTCTCTCTTCACATCTGGATCAAATGAAAATAATTCAGGAAGCGTAGATGCCCTTCCTGGAGCTTAGTTTCTGGAAATTCCAATTTTAATGATATAGAATACTTTCTTGGCATTAGGAGATGTAAGTGATAATGATTTTCTTTTGTTTTTCATTTAAACTATTGGAGAGAAGCAGTGGGTATTTATGTTTCAATGCTGGTGGAACAATGCGTGGTGGTGAGGGATGGAACTTAGAGACAGTTATTTTAAAAATACACAAAATGATGCATATACACACTTGCCTTCATGTCTCATCATTTATTCCTTGCAATATTGTTGCAACTTCTAAGAATACTGAAATTGATTCTAAGCAAACGAAAATTATTAATTTTTTGAGTAACTGTTAAAGACCAAATTATGTTCAATATGGCAATATGAATATCATGCTGACTGCAGGCTCCTATTGGCTTCATTGGAAGTTAATCAATAACTCTGAAAGGCAGTGCTGTGCTGCTGTTCAGCTCTGATCAGTTCCTGATCAATTCAGTTGCTGATGGGAAATGTTATGTTTGGTAGGATAGATTATTGATTAAACTAGAAAATACTGATTAGCAGGAAGGAAAGCCTACATAGAAAAGATAACTGAAAATATCACATAGAAATGGAATAATTATCTGTTATTGGCAGTTGTGTTCATTTAATAAATTAGGTGTAACACTTAAACTGTTTTGTATGGCTTATTATTAGAATTTGTGGATGGCAGAAGACAGTCTGTGCAAATACTAGCATTGCTATTGCTGCTGGGGATAGCTTTAAAAAGAGGATACAAAGCATTTTTCTCTCTCCTGAGAAACAGGGAGGGGGGAAAAAAATTACCCACTGAAATAAAACTGAGCAAGGGAGAATAATAAGAATGGTATATGATTCAATAACAGTTGTGGATTGCTTTGTGGGCCCGCTAATGAAGCGTGGAGCAGAATTCCAGAGGTGCCATAAGTCAGCACACTGCCCACTCCTGTTCCAGCAGCAGGGCACGGGGCAGGCACGGGGGCTCTGTGCTGCTCAGGGTGCCCAGAAGGGAAGGGGATGCAGGCGCTGCTTTCTTTTTTTTGCAAATCCCAGGCTGCACAACGGCTGCTGCATCTCCTGCAGCGCTTCCACACGGGGCTCCTCTCCTGATTATTGCCAAGACATGAGCAGAGACTTCACCACAACCACATTTGAACACAGAACACTTTTAGTCTTGTGCCAATACTTTTCTTAGTAGAGTCAGGCTGTTCCAAAACTTGCAAAGCTGGAATTATTGCTGTTTTCTTTTTTGAATTTGAAATATTTTCGGTTTGAATTCTTAATGGTGCAGTTCAATTCATTCCGTGTGTCCTAATTAAATTGCTCCCTCACAGATCTTTAGGTTTCTTTGTGTTGAAATTTG
Organism: Polioptila caerulea; assembly: GCA_013397295.1. NCBI lineage: Eukaryota > Metazoa > Chordata > Aves > Passeriformes > Certhiidae > Polioptila > Polioptila caerulea. The sequence continues at coordinate 740,078 of VYXF01005742.1, read as the reverse complement.
CATTTCCATTTAATATCATTATCCTAATGATCACATATGGTCATTGTTTCAGTTGCTAATTATTCCAAACAGGTAATGTATAAACTTGTCATTTGATTTAAAAAATATACCTCTTTTAAATATGGCTTAATTTTGCTAAATTTTGCCATGGGTTGTTTGAAATTACTTTCTCCTATCATCATAATTTCAGTCTGAAATATTTTGTTTATAAATCAAAAACTAGTGGGTAAATTTGGAATAAGAATTTGGTAGCTATGAAAGATGTATAAAATATGAGAAAGCAGATATCTGATTTAATCCAATTTGAGAATAAATGGAATGTTTTGCTGCTTATCAGTCCTGGAAAAAGTAACAAATCCAGATTCTGCTTGATAGCAATAATGCCACAGAGACCATTTGTAATGGGTGAGATACTTCTGTTCACATTAGGCTTTTCAATTCCTCAGATTATCCTCTGCCATGGACAGAAAAGAAAAAGAGAGGAAAAGAGACAAAGGGTTGGCTGGGCTGTGTTGAACTAATCTGGCACTGTTCCATCAGTCATTCTTTTGACTTGTGAGGAGCTGGCACCTCTTGGTTCCTTCAAGGCTATAAGGACTCTAGTGCCTGCCATTTGCCAGGGTTTAACAGGAGGAAGATACAGAAACATGGGGGCAAAGCCCTGCTGGCTGCATGCAAAAAGCAATGATTTACCAGTGTGAAAATCTGATTTTGCAGTGATCACCAGGAGCTTTTTTACAGTAATTGAATCTGATGAAGGAAATGAAGGCTAGCACCTCCCAGACCACACGTCTCATTGTAATTCTGCTGTTTCCCTTCCTCCTTCAGGGAAGGTACCTTCAGTGAAGAAGTAAAGTGCAGGAATCCTCACGAGCTCCCTCTCCTATGCTGATGTCAGTGGCTTGTTTGGGTGACCAGGGCCTGCATTCCAGCAGAATCACTGCTGGAGTGTTATCCCTAAGTTATTGTGAGTCCAAAGCCAGGCAGTTCAGAATGCTCTCCTACTATCCTGCAAAATTGAAGGAAATAAAAATAATCCTCCAGATACGTTTCACTCCGAGTTACAAATAAATGCATCTGATATATTTCATTAATTTAATGACAACCATTTACAGGACAGATTATTGAAAGTTTCTGTGAAAATTGTTGGTTTTTTCTGCAAGCATAAATACTCTGTTTTTTCCTAGATAATTTTAACTACAGTAATCAGGTTTTCTGGGTGTCCTAGCACATTCATATGGAAAATGATGAAAATAATTAATGGAGAATGGTAAGAGTGGAGTAAAAAATAAATTAGAGTTACTAGCACAGTATGTTATTGACCTAATGAGATTAGATTGTATTCCCAATTGCACTTCAGGGAGTATAATTCAATCTGTACTCACTTCCAGTCATTTAAAACACTCCTCTTTTTCTTAATATAGTATTTATCTATTCAAAGGGCTTCCCCATCCTTAAAAGCTGAGCCTTTTTCAAAGGAGCATTTACAGTAAGTCTGTCTTGGTTTTGGGATGGGATGAGTCCTGTTCCTACAGGTTATCCCATGGCCATAAAATAATGGACTCAGTGGTACCTCAGGAGATGAGCAGACCTAATCTTTGGTTGACAGTGGCTCTAATGCCAGTGGTAAATCAGGTTGGTTGTGGATTTGTCTCAAAAAGTCTTGAAAACCTCTGAAAATTGAATTAATATAAAATCTATGACACGTTACCCATCTGGTGCAGAGCTTTTCCATAGTCTGCAAACCCAACCTACCCAACTGGTTTGATTTGTTGTATTAACCAGGCTGGGAAGAGTTTGGCTTTGACATCTTGGAACTTCTTTACGAGTAATTGTCGGTTCCTGTTTGGTTTTCTTCAGACTCTTCTCTGCCAGACTCTGTGTGTTTGTACCTTCTGCCTCTGTGCTTTAGGCCCTTTATCACGGTGGCATCAGCAGTGTGGGGTTTTCTGCTTTTGCAGAAATGTCCCCAGGGTGTTAAAAGTCCTTTTCCTTGCCCGAGATGAAAAAAAGATGTGAAATCTTTGGTCTTCAGGGTTTTTTTTTAATTATTGTTTATTGTACCTTATCTAAAGCTGTTCTCTCTGTCCTGCCAAGGTCCTCACAGCACGACAGTCCGAGGTGATCCCCGCCCCAAGGGCAGTGGTTGTCTTTTATACTAAAAACTACAAATACCTTATTTATAACTATTTTCCAATACCTATCACCTATGTTAGACTCTAAACCAATCACCAAGTGCCACCACCACAGCAGAATCAGGGAGGAGATGAAGAANCAGGTGTCTTGGGCTTGGTGCCAGGGCTTCTGAGCCCTCTGGGCCCCCTGCACAGGTCCCTGAGCTCCCAGAGCAGTCAAAGACAAGCCCTGGGTTCTCACAAGCAGGACTTTCTTAAGTTTTACATCTCTCTTAAACTGGAGGAGAACCAGACAGGCTGTGGTTATACTCTGAGAGGAAAAAAAACCTATTTAAATAGCTGATCTAACAGAACAATTACTCATGAGAATACCTGAAAATGTCTGCCCGTATACATTACCTTTTCATACCAGCTGTACTGCTTCTGGTGTTCCTGTAAAGTGTTAACACTAGACACATGAAAAGAGTTGGGAGCTACAGGCTTGTTTCATTAATCAGTAATATTAAATTGGTTGGCTAAATTTTGCTGTGTTGGCAGAAATTCAAGACAGTCTGAAAAGGATGCAAAAACTGATCTCAGCTTGAATGAAGATACTGGTCTGAGATCCCATGAGGGGATGATTAATGAGGAGGCAACTGTAAGGGAGCAAAGTGCTTTTTGTGGAGATATTGGCAAATATATTGGGTCAGGAAAAATTTTAGTCTCCTTATAAGAGCTGTGGTATCTGATTTGGGAATGGTCTTGGGAATACTTCAGGTATCCTTTACTAAGAAGCACATGGCAAGATTTTGGGGGTTGTCTCCTGCAGAGACAGGAGCTGGACTCAATGATCTGTGTAGATCCCTTCCAGCTCAGGCTGTTCTCTGATTCTGTGACTGATTTGCTGTTATTGGGAGAGCACTTCAGAAAAAGGCCAGGGAAGAAAAGATATTTGTCTACTAGATACTCTAGGGAGATGTATTTTAAATCTTAAGATTTAAAGTGTTTGCCTGTGTTGGAAACAAAGTATTGATTGCCACTGTAATCAAAGAAAGATTTTATTGGTTCTCACAAGTACTTTCCAAGCAAACAAGGTGAGGGTTCGTGAAATGACTTTCCATGCTACAATAAGAGTTATATTTATTGATGTTTCCCAGAGTCATCTAGACTTTGTGTGGGATAAAGGCTCTTCTCAATCAAATTTTATGGCCTGGCTTGATGTGACTAATGATTTTGAAATATAGTTTGAAAATACTATTGTATATTGCTTATATAACTGCATAGATGTTAATATTTATTACAGTTAGGATTTTTAGCAGTGAATCAATGAATATCCCAGAATTATTTGCCTTATTTTCTTTTCATTTCCTATTTTCTGAATCACTGTAATTATTCTGTACCTGTAAACTAAAATATAGCATGGTCTCAAGAATGCTTTTCTTTTCAGAGGTCTGCTGGTCATATAGCAATGTTTGTTACCAGGATTTACTCAGCTTGGTAATAGTGGAGTGGAATTACCAAGCACTGGATCAATTGCTCTCCTTAATCAATAACTCCGTCTCTGAATTGGTAAAAAGGAAAAATCATATTTATAGACTGAAGAGCGAAACTTTCCAGTAGTTTATCTGCTAATTGAAATGATTGTGCATGGCAGTGTTTATATTTTGTTGCCTCTTGTTTGTGCTGCTTTTTTTCACCTCATGAATTCTGTCCCTGTGTGAAGTATCCCTGTAAATCCTGCAGGGTGCAATTCAGCCCCTCCTCATGTCAGACTTGTGAGTATTAGAGCAATATTATCATTTTTCCAGGGCTAAGCCACTGAACCACAGTGGTTTGTGTCATTATGCCAATAACTTGGCAAATGTGGCAAGTCTTTTTGACTCCTGAATTATCATTTGTTTTATGAGCAGGTGTCTTTTTTTTTTTTTTTTTTTTTTTTTTTTTTTTGGTTTCTAC
>VYXF01005742.1:701861-735993 GCA_013397295.1 Polioptila caerulea | reverse complement strand
CCGGTGTTTTTTTTTTTTCTTTTTTTTTTTTTTGATGTGTTTCACTGTAAGGAAATTATATTTAAGCAGAAGTCATTTGCCTGAATTCACACTACTGGTTATTGCCTATGGTGACAGTGCAGGATTGCATTATGTTTTATGACTTTTCATCTTCTTGAATAATGACATTTGTGTTTAACAGAAACTGTGCTAGAGCTTCAATCAAAAATGCTGAGTACCAGATGAACTAGAAGGTTAATCAGAAATTCCTTGGAGAGTAGTAAAGCAGACACATTTTACATTCATGGACACTGAACCAGATCCATTTTTTTAATAGTATGGATTTTTTTTTTCTTTATTAAATGATGGAGCTGGCCATATATATTCTTGTCATTAATCAATAATTTCTACTGTTTTAATTTCATGTTATGAAAGGTAAGAAAGCTCATCTGACTTAGGGAATACTAAGTTGACTCAGGTAAATGATTGCCAAGGGACGGCGATTTATTATGAAATCTGGGAAAGATCCAAGTGAATCTTCCCAGTTAATCCTTTTATTTTTTTATTTTTTTTTAATCAAGCAGAATCGGATTTGCCAAGTAATGGCAACAAAAAGGCTCCACTTAAGTCAGTTATTTCAATCTCAATTAAAAATAATGTTCTAGTCAGACCGTTTTTATTCTAAGCAGTTCTGCTGGTCTCAGCCTGGTGCTTTGTGTACTCAACACTTCTGTTTCAATGGTATTAATGATATGAAACTTTGAGTAGATTTAGGCAGTGCATAAAATCTCTGTTGGATTAGAGTCCCATGTGTTTACATGTAGTAAAGGTCTCTGCTGTAGTTAAACTGTACCTCTATCATATGATACAAAACACCATGATACATTTTCATTTCTTTTCCCTCAGTACCAAAGATTGGTGTGCAATTATCTCTTATATTTATAAATGTATTTTTACTTCAGTAGCAAAGGCAAGTCACATCATAGAGATATATTTTAGTTTGATGGCTCAGCAGTAAATGTTATGTGTTTACCATTTTCGGACTGCCTTTTGTTTATCAACTTTCAGGATGATCTTTAGGTTTGTATTTGAAGGATATGCCATTTACAAGGTCATTGAAGTGGTAGCCTTGGTGCAGGATTACAATAATAAATAATAATGATTCCTAGTAGAGTATTCAATTGCTGAATTTTTCATTCAGCAATTTTTTAGTGTGCTTAAAGGTAAAGAATAGAAGTAATCCCATTAATTGCATCAAGCAGGAAGGTTCCAGCACAGAGTAGCTTAGTTGGGAGTCTCTTGCACTCTGGAACTTCATCCAGGCTGAACCAAAGCTCCCTAACTTATTCCTCCATCTGTGCAGTAGAAGCAAAGATCTAACTAAGGAATACTGTACAAGGTGAGAATTCAGGCAGCTCCGTGGAATGAAAAGGGAGCACAGTAAATCCAGTTTATGTGCAGAGCAGGTCATGATTGAGGCTAAGTTAGGGATTCAGTCACATTTTCCTTTCAGGCTGGCTCTCTCTGTGCTTTAATGTGAACATAAATGTTTTCAGATCTGGGCAAATGCACCAATCATCTTCAATTTTTGGAAGGGAATATGGCATGGGCTGTTATTTTGGGAAGAATGAACCAAAGCCCCTTGAGTTCAGCTGTGGCTCAGCAGAACTCATAAGAATGACACTGGTTGGCTGCACCTGGATTCTTGACTGCACTGACTGATTTGGTTTGGGGTTTTTTTTTTTTTTTTATCTCAAAACCAAGGAGGAGGTCCCTCCTGAGAAACTGCCCTCAGGGATAAGGGCAGATAATAGAATAGAGTTGATGGCTTTTTAAAGCCATTTTTCTTAGAGCATGAGAACTCTTAATTCCCATGTGTGAGAAATCAGGGAGATGAGGCAGTAGAGTAACATGACTGAGTTAGGACCTCCTGGTGGAACTGAAGTACAATAAGGAATCAGTCCTGGGAAGAACATAGGAGTGCTGCCAGCATGGAAACAGGAAAGGTGAAGCACATTGGGAGTTTGTAATCAGTCAAGGAATTTGAAGAACCAAAGGAAGAGCTTCATCTGGGACATTGGTCAGAAAAGGAAGAATTAAGACAATATACCTATTCACCATCTCCCAAATAAATAAGACAGGAAATGGATGGCAACCAGCAGGGAGAAGGCTGGGGAGCTTTTACTCACGGTCACACTTCTCACTTTTCTCAAAACTCCGAGTCTCAAAGCAGGGACTGGGCAAACCAAGTCACTCCCTTTTAGGAGGAGGTTGGGTCTGAGGCCACCTGAGGAAGCTGAACCTACACAAACCCATGGGGAATGAACAAATGTGTCCCAGGATCCTGAGGGGATTGACTGGTGTAATTGCTAGGACACTCTCCATGATATTTGAAAAGCTGTGGCAGTGAAAGTCCTCAGTTTTCTTGACAACTGTTTATAGGACAGACTATTGAAAGTTTTTGTGAAAATTGATGTTTTGTTTTGGTTTTTTTTCTACAGCCATAAATACTTTGTTTTTCCCTAGATAATTTTAACTACAGTAATCAGGTTTTCTGGAAGAAAACCTGAAGGAAAAAGAACACCACATGTATTTTTAAAAAGGGTAATAAGGGGATTCTGTGATTTGGAGATGCTTGATTTGGAGAATTTGAGAAAATACTTTCCATTTAAAATAATCAATGCATCCTAAAAGGAAGTTTTGAAAGAGCTTTTCCTAGTCTGTCACTTCAAAATGTGGGGCATGGAACAGTGTTTTCCAAGAACTTGAATCTACTCAGATAAAATGATTTGCATTTCACATACAAATACCTCAGCCCAGCTCTTGGTGACCAGACCTTTAAAACTTTATTGGTGTTTGAATATTTGGGGTTTATACAGTCTGAAAGCTTCTTAGATCACTGTAGAAATCCATATGAGTGTGGATGTGTGACCTGCATTGCTGCCTTGGCCTGCTTTGAAGTGTGTTTATATCAGGATGCATACAGTGCCCTTTCTAGGAGAGCCTGTAATATGTGAAAGTGTGGTGACTAAGGAATAGCTGAAAAGATGATATTTTTTGGGTCTTTTATTACTGTAAAACATAAAAAGAAGCTTTGTGATCCTCCTTATAGCCAATAGTCTGGATAGATGTTTACAGATATATATATATATTAAAATACTTAACTCTTCTGCTTATAAATCATCATAAAGAGGTAGAAACTTTATGAAAATAAAATCAATACAAATTTCATATGGCTCTTGGGATAGATTTTATAAACTGCATGTTTTTCTTGTAGTAATGTAACATCTATGAATATTAAGCCACTTTTGTTGCAATTCAATTTTAATCTTTCAAATATAGAACAGGGACTATTTTCCCCTCACTATGTAATTTCAATTCCCAGTTTTGCTGATGGCATTTATGATCATAAATAGAGATATTAAAAAATAGAGGCACAAAATTTGCTGAAGTGATTTGCTGAGCAGACTGCATGTGCATAAGTAAAAGATGCTTAAGTGCACCTAGAACTTTAAAAATTGGTCTCCTTGATCAGTTCCTTTCAAAGTGAAGGTTATGAAACTTCACTGGATTACAGCAAATACAACTGAGATGGTGACCCTGGCACAGATTTAATTTGAGTTTGTTTTTCCTGTCATTTGGGACTTCATGAAATAATCAATCCAGAAGTAATGTAAGAATAGAAACAATTTAGGAAGTTTTATTGTAAAGCACTTAATTCAACTCAGAATTTCTCTTGTGGGGTTTCTTCGTTTTCTTGCTGATTTTATAGTTTGCTGGTTGTGCCTGTACATCCAGACCTGTCTGTCACTTGGGAAGGGAATGGATGTGGCCTGGTTATGGGAGCTGCTTGCACCCAGTGTTTAGGAAATGTTTGAGGAACAATTATAGTGGAATGATAACAATTTTGATACCAGCAGAAAAAATAAATGTCAAGTGTTTGTTGGAAGTCACGTTTCAAGAGTGCAGTCTGTAGAACAGTAATATTGCTAGAATGGTGACTGATTGTGAAGACATTTGATAAACCTGTTCTAACTTTGATTCCACTTAGGGTATAACTTGACTCCTGCAAACTTTGTGCTCATGCGATTTTACTGAGATTTCTGAAGGGCATTAATTTGCTTGCAAAGTTTCAGCATTTTTTAAATTAGCCAGTGAATGCAGCTGACATTAATCATGAGGTGAAGAGCCACTGCTCAGAGTGACAATAGGGCAATGCATCTTAGTCAAGAATTTCACACCAGCTGAAGTGACTAGAGTGAAATAATTCAGAAGATAAAACACAGAGGGCTCTAATCCTATTAAAACATAAGTAAATAATAGTTTTTTGTTACTGGTTTAATTTCCAAAATTTCTGATGTATTTGGTTAAACACTTAGAGGGACCAATTGTGAATTATATATATATATATATATATATACTGTGGTTAATATAAACAGTAATANCTGAAGTGACTAGAGTGAAATAATTCAGAAGATAAAACACAGAGGGCTCTAATCCTATTAAAACATAAGTAAATAATAGTTTTTTGTTACTGGTTTAATTTCCAAAATTTCTGATGTATTTGGTTAAACACTTAGAGGGACCAATTGTGAATTATATATATATATATATATACTGTGGTTAATAAAAACAGTAATACCTGTGCAAAACAGAACTGCTTTCTTGCCATAATGTAATTGCATCTTGGAAAACAGCATAATTAGGCAAGAAGAAAACCCTAGGTGTATGTAATTTCAGATTCCATTTCCTGTGGATTAAGAAATATTGTCTGGGTGTGGGGACCACTTTTAAACTGGGCACAGAGAACTACCTCTGTCTTAAATTTGGTTAATTAATTCCAAGTGTAAAATTGTACTAGGATTTCTGTAGTTTTCACAAAGTGGAATCAGATTTTTAAGCTGATTCTCAAACTATATTTACTTCTGAGCTTTTTCCTTGTACTTCTCTAGAGTGATTATTCATGCCCAGAGTACATCAAAACAAAATTAGGGCATAGAGAGCTAAAACTGTCCTTGTCTACCCTGGAATACCTTCTGTCCTACTCAGATCTTTCTGTACTTCCATTCAGGACTAAAAATGATTTGTGAAATCAGAATGCACTTTCATCTTTGAGATTCGTGTTTGAATTTGAAGAGATTATAGGGAAGAGTCTTAGAAAAAATCAGAACCTAATGGTCATACTTCTGAATTTACTACTTGTATTTCTTTTTCCTGTCTAATTTCCTTAGGAACTGAGCTCATGTGGGAACACAGCTTGTCCAATGTGTTCACACCCCAAAAATTGAATCTGGAATGTCTGCCTGTGTGAATCCTTTTGTGTGGCATTTATTCTCTCTTTATAGACAGGCTTTTGCTATGTTAACATTGCTACTGTAGCTGTGGGAACATCGTGTTTATTGATGTTGTTTGCCTTCATTTTGGGGCTGTTACCTTCTCTTTTTGGTGGTAAATACAAATAATGTGTCTCAATATGAGCAGAGCACATTTTGAGCGTTTAGCCACCTCCTTACACAGTGTTTGAACATTCGTGAAGAACATTATTTAAAGAATCTTCATTTTCTAACTGGCAGAAAATTCATTGTGGAAGTCAGAGAATAAAATAAAGCAAAAGAAAAATGAATTTCAGTTAAACGTAGCTGCATTGAAGGATATACTTAAGAGACATTAGCTCAGATCTCTACAGAAGTGTTTTGTTGTTTTGGGTTTTTTTTTCCTTGCAGGATGAAAATGTAGCACTCAGGAAACGTGGATGATTTGATATCAAGTAAGATAGAAACTAGTAGTGAATGAAACAAACTCCTGCTTTAAAGTCCCAAGATAAAGTCAAAAATCCTTCTGGAAAGATCCTAATAACTCAGTTTCCAACCTGGGAGATGAGAACTCCAGAATGTTGTGGGCATGTAGAAGCACTTTGGGTGGGTTTTATTCTACACTGTGTGTGCTGAGATTCTCAGTGCTGGAATTCACTGCTCAGCCTCTCACCTTCCCTTTCTGATCCTGTTTTGCTCGTGTGGCTTTAACAGACAACACCAAACTGAGCACCATTATATGAATGACTTTGCAAAGAGTGTCCTTTTTCCCCTGAAAATAAGGGAAGTTAGAACATAGATTTTGCATGGGAAAAGCCTGCTTTTTACATCTGGTTTTCAATATTCTTTGTTGAATTTGTACTTATATTTAGAATAATCCTTAAAACTTTTGTTCTTGAGTGTTTCATCTCAGAATATTGTGTTCACTGAAAGAGGAGGCAGATGGATTTCAGATTGCTGTTGCTCTTTTCTCCCATGGGTTTGTGCACATCCAAACCATAGTCTGGAGCACGCTGAAGAGATGAGGCTGGCCCTTTTCTGTGCATGGAAAGTATTTTGCACTGGGAATGGTGTGTGCTGTCACATACAGAAAGCCAGCCCAAACTGGCCATGGTGTGAGCAGCTGTGGCAAAACAAGTTCTGATTTGATTGGTGGTATGATTTTTGGGATCTCTCATAAAGCATCAGTCTAAGTCAAAGACTGGAAGTTAGGGCAAACAAATAGTTTGGATATTATATTTTCAAAGAGAGAAAATATTCATTAACTTGAATTTGTGAATGAGAAATGGTATTCTGAGAAAAATTCAACTCTGTCAGGGGTGGTAGCCACCCCCACCGATCCCTTCATGTCTTTTACATCACCAAAATTTTATTACAGGCATAGTTCAGCCTCCTCTTATGGGCTATGACTTAGTTATCATCTTATGGGTGTTACTTAAGTGTAATAGTTTCGAGTTTTCCTGTTCTATATAATCTATTTTATCTACCACTTGTGTCCTGAAGAAAATAATCAGACAACTGGTTTTGTGCTAATTCAGCCAAGTCATTATAGAAGTTGTTAGAACAATATTATTCTGGAGTGGTGTTTTATTGGTTTTGTTGGCTCTTTTACTGTGAGGAGCTTACTCAGAGAAATGAGATGATCTCTGATTTTCTGGTTCCCTCCTTGGGTAAATGTAGCCTGATTAAACATGAGTGGCAGTGTGGGATCACTAAGGAATTAATGTTATATTTCATTTCACTGGTGTTAGCTTCTGGTATCTCCATAATACATTTATCCTAGAGTAAATAAAACTCTTGAATGGTCATAAAGTATGGGATAGAATAATAAATAAAATAATAATAATAATTAAAAAATAGCAGCACAGCACATAAATGTCATGGAATCCCTTCCTGCAAAAGATCATCTGACCACAGGGAAATCACCCCTTAGTCCTGTGAAAGCTGAGCTGACTAATGAGTCAGGGTGCCTGGGAGGTGATGGAAACCACTTGGGAAAGTCACCTGCAAGGCTGACTTTTTATGTAGATTTTCTCTAATCATTTATTTAAAATTCACTTGTGAATTGTACTTGCACCAGGCTTCACAGAGCTCTCCCTGCTGCCACACAAACAATACTGCACCACACACCTTGCAAGTTATTTTACACAGGGCCATTCCTACTTGAATAACAATTTCTTTTGGAGATTTACTATGCTACAGGAACAGCTTTATGTGAAATCTTGTGAATTTGGAATATTCATGTAAGATAAATTACTTTTAAATTGAATTTCAGGAATGCAATTGATTATGTTTGCCTGGGAAGAATAAGGAATTATCCACACAGTTATCTATAACTTAGAAAAGCTGCTTCTGCACAAGTAGCAGAATGATTTGGGGATATTTCTGATAAAGGGCAGTATATTTCACATTGCCTTAGATTACTTGAGAATCAAAAAAGTGAATGTTTTGGTAAAGTATATTTTCAATCCAATCTTCTAAAAGTAACGCAAAGGTTGAATTTTCAAGTTAGAAAAGCAGAAGTATCAAAAAGTTTCTACCCTTCATCTCTGAGGCTTTTCTTCTTAAAATCTTTGCACATCTTTCAAAGACTTTTTCCTTGCAGGTTGTAGTTTTCTTTCATAGTCAGCATAGATTGCAATTTACTGTATTCCTTAGAACATTGCTCCAATATGTTATTGACCAGAATTTTCCAGTGGTGATAAAAAAACCAAAAAAACCCCAAAAACAGTTATGAGACATGAAATTGGATAAGTGGCTTGATTTTATTCTGGCATTCAACATGCTTGGCTGTAAAACATTTCTGCATCTGTCAACGGGGAAGTCATTCCTGCAAATTCTTCATTGGAAGTAAAAGGGAAAATCCATCCAGGAAGGACAAGAGCATTGGAAGGTCTCTTAATCAGCTTTCTAATTTACAGTAAAAATAGGTTTTTTTGTTAGTCAGGAATAACTTGTAACATGGTGTTATTCACTTGAAAAAATAATTTGGTTTTGATTGCAAAGGAATCAGCTGCTTTCTGAATGCCAAGTTAACAATAAATATCTTGCTTATGAACCAGAAATTTACTTCTTCATCAAATGAGTGAAGAAAGGAACTCAAATGAACACAATAAACACAATTTTCTGAAAAAAAGCAACACAGTTGGATTTGATTTGAAAAGAGGAATGGCAGGCATATGCCATGTGTCATTATAGGAGAGAGCTGGCGACAGTATTATTCATTAGGTGGTTTCAGAGTGCCCTAAATTGGAGTATAAGATTATTGGAAGTGGTTGATTTCCCCAGATCACTGCTTAATAGTGACTAAAGGGCCCACATTACTCATATTTGCAGAGAAAATAGTGCCAAAAAGCAGCAGTGGTTGACTGGAATGAAATGTGGAGCCCTCAGGGTTTTAGTTTGAGATGCAGCTTAATTGTGTGTCTCTTGCTTAATACAAATGTCCCTGAGTCTCTGAGGCTAGAGTGCTCTCAGCACTCGCAAATTGATCCAGCACTCTCCAAAGTATTTACTGGGGATTTTTTCTTCACTGCTTTCTAAACAAATTATTGTAATGACTTCACAGACCCACGGAGGTTTCCCTATTTCTGGCTGTTTATTGGTACCAAATTCCTTCAGCTTCCTGCCAGCTTTTGTTTATTTCCTTTATCTGCCTAAACTCTGAGATGCCATGGGTGGAAAGGGGTTAGAGCCTGATGTCAGCACTGCAACTTTCCTTTTGCTCTTGTAAAAAACCAGGGGAAAATGACCCAGCTGGGATTAGGGTGCATTTACTGTCCTACAGCTGATGTGTTGCCTCTTGATAATGAAATATAAGCATGGTGAATTACTTTTAACTAAAGTAATTCACATTTTCAAGCAGATTTGCTAAAGTACTTTTAGAAAGAGTTTGTACTGCGAGGTTTCTTATACTTTTATAAATTAGAAACAACCTGACTTTTCCACAAATTCGACAAAAAAAAAAAAATTGTCCTATTTCTTTCACAATATTTACAATTTCTCTGCCAGATACCATGAAACTAAGCAAAAATACTACATTATTGTGAAATGAAATTATTTTGTTGTTTGAAGGTACTGGACTGACTTGCATAGTAAGTTTGAGTTCCTTGCTGTGTTGAATTCCTGGTATGGCACACAGGACTTCTGTGATTCTATTCCCAGGTGATGAAAGGGAAATTAGAGTACTTTATTTTTGCCTAGTGAAAATGTCAGGTCTAAGAAGTCAAGACTGTTACATAGAAATACCTTGGGAAAGAACCTAGGAATTCATCCTGTCCATCTGCTTTAATTAGCAAGACCTGAAACTAAAGTATTTAAATACTCTGTTACAAACAGGGAGATGAGCAAGGGAAGAAATTATTTCTGTATTGTGATCCTGATTTCTATTTTTCCTGCAATACCTCATAAATTTGAACAAGGTTTGAAAGGAGCTCCAGACTATGGAAATGATGTTTCCAGGTTTTGAATTCAGAGGGATTGCTGAGGTCTTGGATTCAACACGTTGACTCAGGAAGTATCCAGGATTAACTGCTAAAATCTATAAATATTAACAAACTGAACCAAGATCTTAAATATATTTAAAATAAACAGAACTGTTCACCTACTGTTTCACTGACCCCTGAGTAGTGCATCTCATAATAGTGATGTCATTGCCATGTTCTTCAAAGAGAAAAATTACTGATGAGGATTTTTAATTGTTAGTTTTTCCTTTAGCTTAGAAAATTAAATTGCTGCCTTACACTGCTCAGCAAAATTTCCAATGAACATTTATAACTTCTGTAGATCAGAGTTTTTTCTAATATTTTTGAGAGACCTTGCTCCCTAAATTCAGCCACTTAGACAAATGAAGTTATTTATTACATTGTATTCATTTCTAATGTCTCCTTTTCAGAAATTAGATTTACAGGTGATATTTCTGCAGTGCAATAAAATGGTAACTGTGCAACAAGGACCATAATCCTGGAGAATCCTTGAAGCATTGTGCAATCCATGGTTAAATATCAGTAAAGCTCTATGAGGTGGTTTGATATCAGCATTTTTAGTGTGTAAGAGAAGTTCAAGATGCAGAATGAAATTTCTTGAGTTCATTTTAAGAGGAAACTCAAAGATTGGATTTAAAAATTTTCTAGAAGGAGGAAAACTTTATCAAAATCTACAAATTACATTTGAAAATCAGAAAGAATAGTTAAAGCAAACGAATGATCATGAAATAAGCTTTTATTGATCAGTCATTAGGTGATGAAAGCTCCTTTCCATTGCTCTGTGTAAAACCCCACTGAACAGATCAGATTCCTTCCACTTCCATGGAGCAAGAATTACCATTTTTCAAGGTTATGTTTTCTCCTCCCATACAGTTTAATGTGATTCTTCCACCCCTTGGGCAAAGAAAAGACCTCTTAGGTTATTTTATGTTTTTCCTCAATCAAAAAATGCTTTCACTGGATGAGGATTACTGCTGAACAAGTGGGAATACCTTGTTCCTCAGGAGGGTTTAGCTCCACAATGGGTTTGGTCTCACAAACCTTGAGGAGAGTCCTGCCCTGCCCTGTAGGACATGTCCAGGAGGTGACAATTGCTGTCCTGTCCTGAGCTCACAGGTTACATCCACCTGCCTGAGCCAGGCTCCTCTGGCCCTAAAATCTCTGCATCTCTCTCCCTCCTTGCAGTCCTTGCTGCCAGGGGCTCTGGGGGCCATTGCATCGCTCTCTGTGCCCCAGCAATATTTGCTGCTCTGCATGAAGACATTTCCCAAGTGTATACAAAGGATATTTATCTCCAACTCTCTTTATAATGAATGTGTTTTTCCATTGCATCGATTCTGTAAGGACAAGGGGCCTATGTTGCTTTTTACTCTCTCTGAAGCATCAAAGCACAGACCCAGCCAGAAACAGGTGAGTGTGAAAAGGGCTCTGGTGTCTTGCTGCTGTGTCTGGTTCACACACCAGTGCTAGGTGCACCTGACCAAACACAGGAGAGGATTTTTCTTTGTTTTTCTGGGACCTCTCTTTGGGTCTTGTCTGCAGCAAAGAAAACAACGGGAGTATCATATAATCATCTCCCTGCCATTTTGGGAGTGGTATTTGTTATTTGCCCTGCTCTGGTAGCTTTCTTCCACCTCTTCTCTTCTTGAAAGGATGATTTAATGGCCTCTGGGCTGGATGTCAGACTAGATTGTTTGGACCTGTCTGTCTTGGGTTTCTGTGAAAGCTGTGAAGGGCAGGTGTTCTCAACCTGACTGTGATGGTTAGTTACTGTCACAAAAATCACTTACTTACGTGCTTGGTGCCTGAAAACTCCCATCAGAAAAGCCTGGATATTATTTAGCAGCCTCAGACATCATATATATTAATTAGAAGTTTAATCTAATTGAAATACTCATGTCACGAAAATGTACTATTTGGATTTGGTCTTCCACATATTAGAGGAAGATTGGAACTCAGATCAGGTTTTTTTGCTACTCAAATATTGTGGGTTTTTTTGTCGAGTGATTACATGTCATTAATCTGTATGTTGCACAGTTGGTTGTCTCACCCTTGTAATATTCTTTTGTTGCTTCTTTTCCTGGCCAATGGATGAGGTGTTTTAGCCATTCCAGTTTCTGCAGGCTCCATGCTGTCGATGTTCACATCTATTTATTCTGTGTCCCAAAATGCAGAACGTGTGAGGGAATGCTAATTGAAATTACTGTACTTATTCCTCTCGCAGGAAAAGTGTCAGTGCAGGGTAACAGTGTGTCTCAGGCTGGAGAGGGTGGAATTCACATTCACAATAGCAGCAATCCACTTTGTGCTGCAGATAATACGAGACAGCACTTTGCTGGGAGCAATGACTTTCATGTCTCTTCTGTTGTGTGAAGCCAAAGCCTAAGGCACTCAGATAACACATATTAATAGGGACAAAACTTTCACTGTTCTGGGACTAAATATTCACTGCTTCCGTGTTAATCCATCTACTTTGATTGTGGGATATAAAACCAAATGGAGAAGTATCTGCTTCTCTGCAGATGGAATATTTGAGAGCAGAACTGACTGCATCAAAGCAGCAGTGCTGTGTGCATGGAGCTGTGCAAGGGAAGGAATTCTTGTCATCTGCACCTCTGAGAATGATTGGAAAACCTCAGCTGCATATGTCTCTGGAAAGAATCTGTATTTTCCCTGTTCTTTTCACAAAAGTACAGGTAATCTGGATTTCAGGTTCACAGTAGGAGGTTTCTGATGAGGATTTGCAGAACATTACTTGCACAACATTACTTGCACAACATTCTCAGTGCGTGTTTATTCTCTTGGCTGAAAAATAAACCTTTTCCAAATGCTAGAAACTTGCCTTTTTTACCTAAATAAAATATGTCCTTCTCATTGTTGTGTATGTTTATCAGTAACCCCTTCAATGTAGGAATGAGTTGGGTTTGCCCTAAAGCAGACACACCCTGGGAGAGCTTTGCTTTCCTGTCCAAGAGCTGTGCTGTTCTGTAATCAGAGCAAGCAAAACTTCTTATCATTCAATGTCACTAACAATAATTTATGCTAATAAAAAGTTCTTGTGAGCTTCACTCTTGCCAAGAATACAGTGTCCACTGCTAAATTCTTGTTTCCAGATTCACAGGTGCATGTGAATGGAGTTTTTTATGGCAGGCCACAGAAGAGGGACCAGGGGAAAGGAGAACAGGTCAAGCTGCTCAAGCAGTTTTGCTCCAGCACATAGATTTCATGCCAAAGAATGAAATAGTGTCCTAATGATGTTTAGTTGGGCTCTAATGATATTAATGTAACCTATTGTGACTGCTGTATTGCTTTGGGTGTTTTATTAGTTGTAGAACAGATCAAATCTAATAGTGTCTGTGATATTGCATAATCAAAGGTACACTGTGAAGCAGTGTTTATTTGCATGTTTTGGGGTTTGATGCAGAGTTATGCCCAGTGACAGTAGCGGTTTGCTAAAATTTTTGGGAATTTATTATAGCAACATGCCGTGTCTGTTTGTATGTAATGCCCTTGTACATTAAATATGTGGGGTTTCTATAAGAAATCTCTTGGATGTGTTTTGAAAGAGGTGTTGTCTAGAAAATTGCAATCCTAAATGCTTCTCTGTTCTCTAGAAAATAATTTTGTTCATTTGAAAGAGCACGTGAATCACTCCAAATGAAAGGATTTTAGATAATCTTGTAAGATGCAATGAGAAATCTGATGAAAAACTGATGGAAAATTTGAAAGCCAAATATTATTCTGTTTGCTGCATTTTAGCATGAAAAGCACAAGCCTGTAGTGTGTATGTTCCTGGCTCTACTTTGCCTGACTTCTCCTCCAATGTCAAAACCTTAAAACCCTGCAATAGTTTTATTGCATTTTCTACTCACTTCACAACGAGACTAAAAGGATTTTAATTAGACCTGCTCCACAAGCTGTATGAGAGCATCAACAGTGCCTGTTCATGAAATGAAAAAGTAAATGAAGCAAAAAGGTGCCCAGGTCTCAGGCACGTTTTCCTGGGGTGGACAGTGGTAACTTGTTTAGCAGCAAAGAGACATCTCTTCAGGCCTTGGATTAGTGCAGCAGTCCTGGGCTCTGTGTCATGCAGGGGCTGCATTCCAATCTCAAAAATACTCTGTCTTTCCCATGAAAGTTTCTGTGAAGCAGTATTTTGGCTAGCACACAAAATGCATGTAAAATGTATTGTTTTCCTTCCTCTTGGTTTTCCTCCTTGAGGTTGCAATAAGAGATGTCATTTAGAGCAATGTGATATTCACAAATCTGGGCACCATGGGGTAGCATTAGTTTGTTTGACTTCCTTTCAGTCTTTTCAGAGGAAACAATCGAGTTCTTTTAAAAATGATTCAAAATTTCCCACTATCAATAAAACTGGTTAAATTACATTGAAATGCCCAGATCTTGTGAGAAGTTGGCAGAGGGCTGTAATGTAGCAAATAGAACAAGAACTGCCATCATTACAGCTCTGAAATATTTTGTACCAGTCTATTGGGCCTCGTTTTGTAATTCACTAATTTGATATTCAAATTCTGTTTGATGTTGTTGCTGCAGCATCCCTACCTAAATTAACAGTACTGAACTGTAATCTAATAGACCTATCTTCCACCCACACTTTGATTTGTCAAAAACTATTAAAAATTAGTCATTTATTATTTAGCAAACCATTATTGTGTGTTTTTTTCTGATCTGTAAGCAAAATTTCAAGGCACTAAAAAAAATTTAGAAAATGGCAGTGGAGGTTTGCATGAAAACATCACTTTCCAACAATTAATAGCTGTATAAATGTGTGTTTAAAACTTATTTTTTATTTTATTCTTATCCTTGGTAAATATGAAATGACCTATTTTTCTTGCTGAGCAGGCTCTGTCTCTGCTGCCTTCCTTGGGAGGAAGGGCACACATTGAATAGGTGCATTTCTCTGCTGCTCTGCATTCCCACACAGGGCTTGGTGCCTGCACAGCTGAGCAAAATCTGTGGTCATCATGTGAAGCAGAACTTTCCAGTGTCTGCTTTTTTAATCAGTTTATCCATTTTTTTTTAATTAGACTTATTTTTTTTATTTCTGGTATGATCAAATCTAGTGCAAATTCAGTGGGTCAAAACTCAAAAAATGCATTTTGCTTCCTTTTTCCTCACACCCTCTAAATCACACAGGTGTTGTGTCACTTGTT
This sequence comes from Polioptila caerulea, assembly GCA_013397295.1. NCBI lineage: Eukaryota > Metazoa > Chordata > Aves > Passeriformes > Certhiidae > Polioptila > Polioptila caerulea. The sequence goes on along the minus strand of VYXF01005742.1, from coordinate 721,044 downwards.
TCCTCCAGGGCACAAGGGATAACATTCCCCACTTTGTTCAACTGGATTTAGCTCAGGAACCTTAGCTTGAGTGTTCTCCCAAATTCAAGTTATTAATATTCATTTGGCTCATGTTTCCTGAGAAAGTAACAGGCTAAGATGCCCCTGAGACTTTCTGAAGTTTTTTCTCCCTATCAGATATTGCAGTCTAATAATAAGCTAAGAATCTGGTAGCTCTTGCAAGACATTTCACACACCCCCTTCCCAAGGAAAATATTGTGTGGGCAGTGTAATATTTCATTACAGTTCCTAAGTTTTGCCTTCTTAGAGCAGCAGGGCACAAGTGTCAGAGAGCTTTATTTCAAGCATTATTTGCTTTTATTGGAGGAGGCAAGCCAATAAATTAATTTAGCTGTTGAAAGGAGCTGTGTTTTCATTTGTGGTAGTTTATTCCCCCTTGTCTAATTGTCTGCCAGTCCCTAAACAGATCTGCCTTGCCTTCGTGTGTGTAGGACAGGTGACATTGTTGACCCCTGCTTTAATCCTGGAGCTTCAGATATTTCCTGGTATCTTCAGAAAAACTTTCACCTGAGACAAAAGGTTTGCAGCCCTCAACTTGATTCTCCAAAATAAGTGATGCAAGGAACAGTCAACTATCTCCTCTCTGCCTCTTTTCTTTTTCTTTAATGCTGCCCATCTTATTGGCAAACAAAGAATGAGTCCAGAGTTTGGGGCTAGATACAGGAAAATATCAAGAATTGGTTAATGCATGTGAGTTCAGAATTGTTACAGGAAGGCAGAGACCCCGGGGTCAGATGGTGGCAGAGGCTGAATGTTTTGCTGATTTGATTGCTATGGTTCATATTATGAGTGTCTTTTGTCTCTGGAGGAGCATTTCCCAGCTTCTGGAATTTGTGTGGTAGCTTGTACAATCCATCCATCTCCTGGAGTGATTTATATTGGTGTGGTCTGCTTAAAGCCATTCCTGGAGGAGTACACAGGTAAACACTTGATGACTTGGAGCAGGGCAGTGACCTTTTATTTTTTTTTTTTTTTGTGTGTTCAGTCATCAGTTCTACAATGGTGTGTTAATGTCTTTGCAGATAAAGATGCAGCACAGAAATAATAGAAATTTGAATTTTGTGTCTGTAATTACTGATGTTAAATACAACAGCTAAAGGCTGGGGATCTATTCCTTAGTGTTTCTTCTTTTTTGATGCTTGAATCCTGGACTTTAGAAATGGCAACCTGCCTGTCTTGAAGATGGTCTGAGCTTTACAGTGAGCATTAAAAATTACAGCTCTCTCACCTGGACATCTCCCACTGTGCTTCAGAATCCACCTTTGAACATTAGAAATAATGACCTGCTTTCCCTAGCTCCTGAAACCTCACTGACTCGATTTTGAATTTTGGATATTTCAGATGCCTGCAGGGGAGGGAGAAGTGTTTCAGGTGAATGAAAACAATTAAGGTGACCAACAAGAAAGTTCTTTCTTTTTGTTTTCTTTATTTTTTCTTTTTTTTTATTTTTTTTTTTTTTATTTCCCACTTTACTTTGCAGTAACTCCCTGATGTCTGTATAGGAAAATACCTTAATATTTATACACAGATGCTTACAGGGCACACACACAGATGTCTCTTACCTTAAACCAAATTGTGGGGTGGTCTTCCAGCACTCCCCAGCCATTGTTCACAGCCAGAAACAACCTACTCCTGTTGCCTGCTCCTACAAGCACAGTCACAGGCATTTTTTTTAAAGCTGGGCTGAACAGACTCTGTTTGGCATCTACTGCTAATGCTGCAATCAGATAGATTGCTACCCTTTGTGTCAGTTTTTCACAAAAGTTCCATTTTCTGGTTGCTTGAGTTTAGTTTTTTTATTCGTTTGTTTGTGTCTTTGTTTATTTTGTTTTTGTCTTGTTTGGTTTTGTTTGTTTGGGGGAGTTTGTTTTTGTTTGGTGTTTGTTGTGTTTCTTTCTTTTTCTTTTTTTTCTTTCATCTACTTTCCAAGATAAAGCCCGGAAAACCAAACCTGTTCTGGAGAAGAATTTTATGCTATTGGCAGTTAAAACTGTGTTAAATTTCCTTATTTGATTTTTCTTTTTTTCAAAGTAGTCAATGTGGTTGGCTTAGTATGAGTTCACGTATCCTGTAGCAGAGCAAAGGACTGACTGATTGTAATATGATAAAAAGGCAGAAAATTTGCCAATACTTATTAAAAGTCAGATGGAAATAAGACTGCTTTGAATGTGTGATAAATGGGTTTTAATTTTGTATATTGCTAGTAAATAAGAAATTATAAAAAAATCACCCTTTTCAAAATTAAATGCTTTCTCTTTGTGTATTTAATTTTTTTTTCCCTTTGAAATCCATTTGGTGCTCAGCATTTTCTGTCAAACTGGACCCAAATCCTTAAGGTTTGTTTGCCTTTAACTGACTGGAGGCTTTAGTTAGCAAAATCTAGCCTTTTCAATCTAAACTAAAACTTCATTTTCTATTGTATAGATTTCTCGTTTGGCAAAGCAGATGGTGTGTAGCAGTAAAGAGCAGAACTTGCATGCTCTGCTAGTGAACAGCCAAGGGCTGTTATTTTCTTCAGTGTATTTCTTCTTAATTTCATGGCCAAAGACCACGTGAAAAGAAAACTGCTTTTCAGGCAAGAGGAAAAAGTGTTCTTGTTCACCAGAGGAAATGTCAAAAATGGAATTTGAAGGAGGGGGAGAAACATGTGGGAGTGAGAGAGGAATATCTTGAATTTGTGGTAACAGGGAAGGATGGGATTCAGTGAGAGCCAGTTTCAGAAATCACCTTCTTTTAAGGCCTATTTGCTTAATGTATATATATCTATATAACTGTAAATGAACCTTTTCAGCCTCTGCCAAAACTGATTTAGAACCAATAGCAATATTTATAATATATTTGTAAATCAGGAATAGTACCAATTGTGGGTGGCATAAGGACCTTGGATTGGACCCTCCAGCCTACAGGTGCACTCAGGGCAAGCAGTAATTATTATCCAATTATGTTGTGAAGGGAGGGAGGAACGTTGAGAGGTATAAAGTTCCTGTTAAGTTCTAGGAAAATGCATCCATAGGTGAAGAATGCAAGAATTCTGCTTGTCCCAAAACTTCTCTGGCTACAGTCTTCTCACTTGCCATGTCTACCCACTCGGAGTTGTTGGATCAAGAGCTTGGTCTCACTTTGTTTTCTGGCAGTGATTTCCTGGTGTCACTGTGCACATCTCCCTTCATTTCCAGTCTAGGAGGATTTGCTGATTGCTGGTAATTCTTTGATCACTTCTTCAAACAACTGATCATAGTAATTATAATGTTCTTATTTAATGAGGCAGCACTCCTCTAAGGACTAAGCAAATATTATTTATGGCTCAAGTGATTCAGGTACAGAGAAGTTTAAATCATCATGTAGTACTCAAGGGAGGGCTGCACTATTTCTGTCTCAGATGTCTGAGAAAAAATACGAGTGCTTACATCCTGTAAGATTTGCTTAGTAGACCTGATGCTCCTCAAATTATGCAACTTTTTATGCATAAATATGAGGAAATTGCATAGATCTTTGCTGTGAGGGTATAAACAGTTCCTCCAAGATTTACTGCAAAGTGTTTGTTCACATATTTTTCAGTCCATAATCTTTTATAGTTTTCAGCTCAACTGTCCCTTCCTCCTCTCTTAAAAAAAACCCCCTAAGTTTTATCAAGTTTGTGTATAAGGACAATAGTTTTTACAAGGCCTTGTTTATACCCAGTTTCTGTATATGACCTGTTTTGGTTAGGAACAGGAGCAAAACCCCCAGCTTTCCTAATTACAGCTTCTTAACTAAAGTGCCTCTGCAAGCACAAAGCCCTCAGAGTGATACGGGTACATGAGTAAGGATTGTCTTTGACAAGAAACAGCTCATTTTGTTCAAAAGTGGATTAAATCCCCAGAAGGTTTGTGCTGTTGACCTGTTATAACTTTGGGCAGGCTGCCCCTGGAGCAGCAAAGGGCAGGTAGCTCTTTCTTTGGTGATTTTCACACAAAAATGTTTGAATTAACCTATTGTCCACCTTCAGATTGTTGTTCCTCCCAAGCCTTAGCTCCCCTGTGGCATTGCACAAATGGAGCTAAATTCAAATTAACACTTGGAGTGGGTAGGGACATGGAAAATGTGCAAAGAAATTCTTTAATTGTGATTGCTGTTTAGAACACTGAATAACAGCAAAGTTGTATCAAGGTTAGTCAAGTGATTTTATTTACTCACTTTCCTTTTTGTTGCTCCAAACCCTCTTTCTCTGAGATTTCCTGAAGGGCCTGTTCTGTGTGGTGATGCTGGGCAGGGCTTTGTGCAGGCAGCAGCAGGACATTGCTGGTAGTATCTCCAGAGCCCCTGTGTGCCAGCCAAGGAAAAGGAAAAACATTTTCAAGCACAACTTCCTGAAACAAAGCAGCTGATTGTGTTCTCCCACAGCCCTGCTGTCCTCCCTCTCTGACAGCATCATCAGCCATCACATTCTGTGTGCTGCCTGTCAGTCCGTGGAGTCTCGACTGACCCTTCCATACATGATTCATAAGGGCAAAGGGCTTCAGAAATTTCCACATCACCCTGAACTGTTCTCTGTCTCTTTTAATCGGCTGCTCCTTCCCCTTGTATCACCACAGAGCTTCTCTTTGCACCTCACAGCTCTCCCACACCACTGTTCTTCTCCCTTGCATATTAACCTTATTTTCTCTTTTCTTTATTGTGTCTGAATTCCTTGGTACAGACAGTGGAACTTGGTATCTTTTTTTTCTTATGGCTGTCTTTGCATCAGAGAGTGGCTGAATATGACAGGAATTTATACCAGAGACTGATTGTGTTCATTTCAAATAGAAGTGACCTATGAGAAAAAGGATTTATTGAAAGGTAATGACATTTGGTGCTAGTTCAGAACTGAAGGGAGCTACAGGGTCACTCACTTCAGTGGAAGGGGCAAAAGGTTTAAAATGGATGAAGTAGATTAAGACCATCATGTTCAGATACCTATTTTTCCACTTGAAGCATAGAAAATTCGAGTAAAAGGACTGGGGGGAAAAAAATGCAAACAAAACCAAGAAAGGCACAGCCAAAAGGGTGGAATGTGTAACAGTATCTTTAAAGCTGTAAAGTGAAACCAAAATGGGGATGGCAAACCTTACAAAAACCATTCTGCCATGTTTTCTAGCAATCAAGTAAATAAATCACTCTCTGCTTTCATTTGGAAGTGCAACAGCAGTACTGAAGATAATCAGCTGGAGAGAAGAGGAACTTTCTTGGTCTCTTGTACATGTACACTATTTTATAAATGTAGTTTCATGAATGGACGATCAGAATTAAATGTATTTTTTAGATTCCAGAACCAGGGATGGTAATTTCCCCTTGAGAATTAAGATGTACTCAGAATGGATAAATCTTGTTGAATGTCTCTAGATTGAGAGCACTGAGGATGATCAAGTTGTTTTTCTATCATGATTGCTTGATTTAATTTGGTTTCTGAAGATTTGAGGATGCCCATATTGAAATTTCTGGGAATTGTTGATTCTGAAGTCTTAACTTAATTCTTAACTCTTTCCTTACAAAACAGGGAGGTTTTAGAACATTGTGCTTGTATGTATCTTGTTTGTATGCTTTTATATATATATTTTTTTTTAATCCAGAAAACTGCTGATTTTTAGGAATTTCAGGTGTAAAAACATATGTTTTTTGGTTTTGGTTTTTAGGATACCTTTTAACAGATTCTTTCTCTTTTGTGACCCTTTTTTTTTTTTTTTCCACCTAGGTCAAGTTACTTTTAAGAAATTGCCAAAAATCTGACTGTAAACATTGTGTTTTGAAAGGCAATGTTTCAGCCACTGAAACAGTGGTGAATGACCTAATTTTTTGTAGCATTCCATAATTTTCTAAATGAGTCTGTGTGTGGTTATGACCTTATTAAATCAGTGCAATCATAATCTGAATAATTTACTAGTATAAGGTAATTACAAGGGTACTTAAAAAAAATAGTTTTACTTCTACTCAGAACTGCTTGGAGTCTTTGAAATAAATTTCATGGTTCAGTAATTTAAGAAATCATAAAAATTATTGCAATTAAAAAAGTGGTTAATAATGTCTATCCTGTGTAGTTGCATTATGGAAACCAAAGTAATTCCTGTTTTAATTGTAGAAGAGTTAAATTTAAGTGGTGGCAGGCAAATGGCTCCTGTAGGGATTAGTGATGGAATCAGACAATGGAGCTGCCTCGCTGCTGGACCAGGGAGACTTTTGCTGTTACTGCTGCAGGGAGCTGGGGCTGGCACTGGAGCAGCCCTGGTGTCTGCACTCAGGGGCATCTCTGAGCTCACAGGCTGCTCACTCAGACCCTGGGGCTTTGGGACTTCATTTTCTGCCAACCTATTGATGATCCCAATGAATGTCTCTGTGTCACCGAAATCGTGGGAAAAACAAAAACCCTCCAACAACAGTTTTAGTGTTAGAGAATCAAGGCATTATTTTATCCTGGCCAGGATGTGTAACAGAAATGATTTCATCCACACATAGCCCGGTTTGCACAGAGAAAATCATTCCATGACACACAAATGTTACTAGATTTTTCCCAAACTTTAAACAGTGTAAATAGAAATTCACTGGTTCAACATTCATTGGTCCCAGCTTACACAGCTCTCATTATTTGCTTTCCTGTTATTCCTTCACCTCTGATGCTAATGATGTCCTCAAGCCTTGGTTCTCTCATCCCTCTTTCCCAGACCTTTCCCAGGTGCCTCCTGCCATGCCAGGGGTGATGTTTGGGGTTAATGGTCCTTGATGGTCATTATATTTTGTGTCTCTTCTGTGCTGCTCCCACTCTGTTGAGATGTTCACCTCATCAGGCCTTGAGTGATGAAACAGTCCTTTGGAAAAAAACTTCAGTTCCCTCCTGCGAGGCAAAGGTGAAAAAGACTGACTAAAGTTACAAAAAAGTTTTAAGTTTTGTATAATTTTCAACATCTGGAGCACCAGGGCTGTGTAGTTCAGCACCAGGGTGGCCAAAGAGCTGGAGGAATTGATGGGGGCCTTTGTCCAGGTCAGAAACAAGGGAAGGTGAGCCCTTTGTGATGGAGAATCCTCTTTAACCCTGGCTGATTTAGGCTTCCCACATCAGGGGCAGGGAAGATACTGTTCTGAAGGGGAGGCACCTCAAGTGTAGAGTTTCCAATAGAACAGAACTCCGAGCTGCCCAGTTAATTTGCTTGGAGCAGTCTCTGGACATTTATCTTTACAAGCTCTGCTAACACGGTCAGTGTTGTCCACAGCACAGAACAAATTAAAAAAAAAAGAATAACCTCAAAAACTATTTCAAAAAAGCAGAGTTTCTCTTTGAATTATGAGCAGTCCCAAGAGAGTAATCTGGAGAAAGTAACCATACAGTATTATTTAACCAAGGGGACAACAGGGGGAGGAAGGCAGGAAAAAGAAGGGAGAAAACACAGGGCGACTGCAGAAAGAGTTAAGCCATTTTTCTCTTTACATGGTTTATTTCACAAGTGTCTGACTCATTGGGCATAACCAGCACAGTTAAATTACAAAATTACTATTTGGTTCTTTTTTATTGACTACAATTCAAAGCTGCTTCAAGCCTTCCAAATTTAATCCCCCCAGCTCTTTGCCAAGAACATTACCTTTTATTTTCAGCATTAAACTGCGTAAGATACCCCTAAGGCTACATGTGAGCTCACCCTCCATGATAGGAGCTAACAGAGTGTATCAATTGTTCATGATTTCCTATTCTCCTGTAAATTGGGAGAGGCGGGAGAAGCACTGGAATGCGAATTTTGTGCTGTCAGCAGTTCCTCTGCAGGCTCTAGCTCAGGCAGTGCATAGCAAGGAAATTAATTGTGGAATGTTTGCAGCTCTTCACTCGGAGTTAGCATTTAGCAGCCTGTCAAAACTAAACTAATCAGCCCATTGCGTGTATTTTGATATGCTTACTTTGCTTTAACTGTTGGGATAGTCCTCTCTTCCCCCTCCTTGGTACCAGTGAAGTTCAGAAGCTGCCAGGAGACAGCAGGGAAGAAAAAGCTTTTCACAGACACCATACAGCCTCTCAGTGAAACCTCAGGTGGCTTTGGCTCCTGCAAATTCATTGGATTAGAAATAGCAGAGATCTTCATGAGCATATTTTGTGTGCTTGTCCCTCTTGTGCTCCACCTCCTATCCTCAGATGAGATTCTTATAAATTGAGGCTTCTTATAAGTTGATTGAGTTGCAGGTGTGAAATATTTATTTACAACCGTAATTGTTTAACTACAGGATTTTTTATTTGTGGAAATTAGTGCTGAACTTATACTATAAATTTTATCAGATGCCTTTTCAGGCATATTTTGAGAGTCAAATAGGAAACCTGTTTTTAATGGAATTATATTTTAAAATGCTTCTGCCGATGTTGAGAAATGAGTGTAAAATGACAAGCACTGGGAGAGGCATGGTTTAGTTGATAAGGTGATGTTAGATCCAGGTTGGACTTGATAATCTCCAAGGTCTTTTCCAACCTTGTTGATTCTGTGATTCTGTAAAAATAGTCAAATGAAAATATTTCAAATATGGCCAAATCTAGTATTTTTTTATTTCTAAAAGAAACTAATTTTGAGCAACTTCCCCCCCCAACATTTCTTCTATTTTAGTCACTACTATAGACACTATTTTCCAAAATGACCCATATGACAGTTGTGGACTTTCACTTTTCAAAAGATAATTTTCCTTTAAATGTTGATGTAGATATGAGTTCAAGATGAAGGTCAGGGTGAGAATATGATTATGAGGAAATACATGTATGGATATATTCAAGCAGTTGCATATTTTAGTGCTTTCTATCCCATCAACAATATGTTTAGTCTCTGCACATTTCTATGTAGGGTGTGTGTGGATGATGTGGCATTAACAGCTCCACAGTTATTGAAAACTTCGTGCTTGCTCATCTACTTTTTCAGTGATTAAATCTGCTTTGTTTTTGAAGCTGTTTGTATTTACATAAAGAAAGACCCAGTGTAGGAAACCAAAATGTTGCAGAAGTAGCACAGCAGAAAATATGTGAGCACTGAAGCCAGGAGTGTAGCTGTGCAGGAATGTGTGTGTGCGTAAGTTTATAAACTTATATATCACCACTTAATTCACTGAATGAATCGTTCTGGTGAGGCCCTGGCTCAGATTGCCCTGAGCAGTTGTGGCTGCCCCATCCCTGGAAGGCCAAATTGGATGGGGCTTGGAGCACCCTGGGATAGTGGAAGGTGTCCCTGCCATGGCAGTAATTCCCCATGTTTGGTATAAAAATGACTCTCCAATTTAATTATGTGATCAAAATCTCCTCTCCTATTTAATTTTGGCCATGTACGTTTCAGGAGAGTTCTTTCATTTGTTTTAAGGGATTTTTTGTGTGGTTTTTTAGCAGTTATGTAATTTGCTTCTCATCATGGCAGTAACAGTGAACAAGTGATGCTTGCTAACTTTGCAGGAGCTAATGAGGGTCTGTGAATCAGCAGGGTGAAGGCAAACTGTGCACCAAGAGTGAGGTATTTGCTGCCAGCAGAAGGTATTGCATCTGCAGCTGGTGTAGTTTTTCCAGGGAAAATCATAAATAAGTAAAACTGTGTGCTCTAATAAGTAAGTAAATAAATAAATAAGTAAAACTGTGTACTCTACATTTCAGCAATAATGATGGATTTCTTTGTAAAACTTGAGATTCAAATTAGAGATTGATACATGACAGTGTTTTCAGTACTGCTGTTTGTTGGAGAATTGATTGAATGGCCCTTGTTTGATTATTTTATATATTTCTTATATATGTATCATATATATATATAAGATTTCTGTTCTTGGGATTTTAAGACATTCTTAAAAAAAGTAATTTAAAAAAAATCTCAAAGCCTTACGGCAGGAAAAAGCTCTAAAGGTAAAGCAACAGGAGGGAAAAGGAAATGAGATTGTATGATTCAGAGGGTGATCTCCAGAAATCTCAGGCTATTTTCCAGTTCTGACTCTAACTCTTGTCTAAGTGAGGGAATTGGTTTTTCACCCAAATCAGTGGAAGGCTCAAGAGTACAGTTTGTGCCCAGCAGAGAAATGCACAGTGTAGTCTCCCTGTGTGAGGGGATCACTGCTTTCTCTGAACAGGCCTTCAGGAGAGATGGCTGCCATTTGAATATTAAATTTCAGGTTTCCAAAATACATCACACAACTTGCATTATCTTTAAAGACTTTGGTAGCTTCGAATTAGAGAAAGGTGAAATCTATTGACCAGAAGAGCTGTTTTGATACAATTTACATAATATTTGAGAAATGCTATTTGGTTGTTGGCTGCAAAGCAATGTAAGCAAGTAATTAAATTGTGTGGGAGGCTGACATGTTTTAGCATTCTATGAAACTCCAGATTCTCTCATCTCTATTGGTTAAGTCTTTTAAGAGTGAAACCCCAACCCAAGTGCTATACCCAGGTGTCACAGGTAATATCTGTCTTTCATTATTTACCAGATAATCCTAAACTAGAAGGTTACCATTTTTAACTGTTTCCTGTCACTACATTGTTTAACCATTTGTCTTTTCCAATTTCCTTTGAATTGAAAGGAAAGACATAGTGAGAATTTTGAGATTTACCCTTGAAGAAAGAAATGCTGAGGAGGTTGTGTTTGGTGCCTGACAGTGTCAACTGGAGTTGTTATTCAGTGCACACAGAAATCACACAGGTATCAGGCAGCCTTATATACTGCCAGCAGTCCACTCACTTCCAAACTGCAAACTGCTTGGTCTCTTAATTTCATTAGAAACCAGTCCTTGCCTGAAATATTTATAACTGAATTAATGATCTCTGGTATTTGTTATTGAGCTGTTGAAGCTCTGTCACTGAGCATCCTTGCTGACTGTGGCTGGTCTTGTTACACTTTGGTGTTAACCAAGTTGTCATTTGGGCTGAGAAATCTGTGGTGGAGCAGTGACCTGCAGCATTGGGAACCAGGTATTCATGGAATTTGAGTCCTGATATGAGGAGTTGACTCAGATCCTAATATATGAACATCCAGTTTAATGAGAACTCATAAGGAAAGATCTTCTGCACGAAGATTCTCCTTAAGAGCCCTCTGGAAGTTAACAAATCATTAAGAATAAATATTTGCCTGACTCTAACCTTACCAAATGAAATATAAACTTTTTTAGGCCCTTAAAAGTAAGGGAACATGAACTGCAATTTGTACATTTTGCTTCCAGCAGTGTAGTAGATGAGATTAGTGATCATTAGGATAAGTGAATGCCAACTGGTGACAGACTTGCTGGTAAAGACTGACCCATTGGAAGTGTTGAGATTTCCTTGGTGCAGTTTGAAGTCTCCTCCTGCTTCAAAAGAATAATGCCAGTGCCTGACAGCTGGAGGGTGGCCACTCTGTTTTCTTGGCTCAGAGTGGAAGATGATCTTCTGCACACAAAGCAGTCAGATGTAGAAGAAATCATAGCTCTGGTAGAGTGAACTGGGAGGAAATAGTGTCCAAATGGTTGGAGTTTAAGGTGAAAATTATTAGGTCACACCACAGAGGTGACCTCGTGCTTTGCTCTGATGTTTTTAAGAGTTTAAGGATTATAAAGTCATTTGATACATCACTGCCAAACCACAGCCTTCAAATCTGGGCATGGATTGGGTTTTTCAGACTTGGTAAAGTATGTGGAAGAGAAAGAGTAAGAAAAATAGAAAAGAGGAGGAGACTCTGCATGGGTAAGTACACAGACATAAGATTAAGAGGAAAAAGAAGGTGTAAGAAAATATCCTGTCTTAAATGTTGGCAGGCAAGAAAATGACTTGGAGAAAAATCAAAGAAATTGCTTCCTTCTTTTCTTCAAGAAACAAGAGTGCCTGCCTTTTAAACGACACCAACAGCAAAAAAGAAATAATCTCTAAAGCAGGGTCTCAGACCCTGGGCTTAGCAAAAGGAAATTGTGTTAATTCATTACAGAGGAATAATTTAAAGTAAAAAAAACATTCCTCATGCTTGGCTTTGTTACTGTCACATGTGCTGCAATAATCTAAGCTTGTATCACACAAATATTCCAGAAGGGCATCACTCTTTTATTTGAAAATATCTAAAGCACATAATTCATCATTTTTTAAAGTTTAGTTCAGTTTTAAAATACACATATAGCAATATGAACAATTACCTGTTCACAGACTCTTTCTGTGCTCTAGTTAATTGAGCATAGAAACTCACTCTAGTTACAATTCTAGTTTACTAGTTTGTCTGAAGAAATGGGATTTTCACCAGGGAGCAAATACAACTAAGGAAAAAACAAAAATACTACAATCAGTGATGGGTAAAAATAATCCATTTTGACTTTCAAACCCCAATTTGTGCTTGAGCTCAAAGTTAAAACAACTTTGAGCGTGCCAACACTTTTGATTAAAAAAATCTTTAAGGAAAAATAAATATGATTTCTCAGGATGTGAGGGGCATTATTTTGATTTTACAGCATGATTCTGTGAGTTGAGCTAAGTTAGGAAATTACTTATTGTGAAATGATTTTCCATTTTCTAGTCAGGAACTCTACTTCAAGCACCTCCTCACCTTAGCACAGGAACAGTTTGTAATCCAGAATTTAGAATTATACTTAGGCACTGCACATGCATGAAGCCACGCAGCTTTAAGCCTGTACTGGTATCCCTGGAAGAGAAATAAGACTTAAAGATGTGTTGCAGAGTTTTACTTGGCTGCTGGAGCACCTGGGTGGTTTCTTTAGTGGCTCCAGCCCTCCTGAGCTGGCAGTGCCCAGCAGCTGCCCATGGGTCCTGCTCAGAGCCAGCGTCTGCTGGGGCTGCTCTGCCCTGGGATGGAATCACTGCTGGCAGCTCCTGCTGCCGGCCCCTCTGCCCGGGCTGGCAGAGCTGCTGTGTGAGGAGAAGTAAAGTAAATGCTAAGCTTGCATTTGTAGCCTGGGATATGGTTAAAAGTCACCTTTGTCACCAGAACAGCTTCATTTTCTGATCGTGCTGTGATTGGAGAGCAAAGGTTCCTCAGCAAACCTTCCTCTGTGTTTTTGTGGGAATTGTGCCTTCTCACTCTCGGCTTGGAATTGATAAATGAGGCAAAATATGCCACTAAACCTATTTATTACATGTGTGGGTTTTCCAGTCCTTGTGCTACCGTGAGTGTTTCAGATTATGCAGCAAGATTGTAAACACATACATTTAACTTTATAAACTCAGAGCCCCAGACTGCAAATCTTCACAGAGAAAACATTCTGATTTGGTAAAGTCTGAACATAACCAGTGTAATGAATAGACACGAGTTTAAATCATCTTGGAATATAGTTGATAAAAATAATTTTTGACAATTAGATTTCTATACCCAATAATTCACGATAAAATAAAAGTATAAACCTAAGCAGTTAATAAGTAAATTTTTTATCTCCACAGTAAAGTACATGAAGATTTTGAGTAAGTAATGGAATATCAACTTCCTTTAGTATTGCTGAGGAAAAATAACTTCCCAGACAGGTTCTGTTTGCAGTAGGACTCACCTGAGAAATCTTTGTAATCTCAGAATACAGTTTGGAATTTTTTATCCACAATTTGTACACATAGGTAGGAGCAATCATCACTCAACCACTTTTAGATGATGAGGGTTTTATTAAAAATCGAACAAGAATGCTTTTTCAATTTATTCTTTCTCTTATCAGAGTAAGTGGGGGAAAGATCAGAGTAAAAAAGGAATGTGTTAAAATGTCAATAAACTCAGACATCTTGTTAGATGAAATCCCTGAGTTCTTGTATCCAGATCCCCCAGGGCATTAACCATCATCAGGTGGGAGATCAGATTAAGCACAAACAGCCCTACTCAGCTGTGTAATACACTCTAATAAGGACTCACCAGAGAGCTTCATTAAAACATTTCTGGAAAATAAACAGTTGAAATGACAAAAATCTATATTTAATGTTCCTTCACTAGGATTACATATTACTTAATCTCATTTGAAATTACTTTTCTAAATATCTATTTCTGTTTTCTGTAGAAGTTAGATATATTGTTATACATACCTATATATAATTTTTTTATTGTATTCTCCCCATACATAAATGCCAATTTCTAGCTCAAAGCCTCTGAAAACAAGTAAATAATATTCCTGGGATTTCACATCTAGAAACTATGTTTCACTGTGAGCACAGTACTTAGCTCTGTTTTATGAACATGAGAAAACCTCTTATCCCATCAAATCAGAACTTATCTCATGCTAACAGATGGGGAAACCCTGCCATACTTCTGTGTCAGGAATGCTCTGGAGCATTATTACATGCTCAAAAAGCTATGGCAGATATTAGGGGGAGAATTGTTTTTGGTAGGGATTACACACCATGTGCAGGGGCTTTTTTTGTGTTAGGATAAATGCTTTCAGTATGCTCTTACAGGGAAGTAGATTTGTGTACAGAGAGAAAAGGTGGCTTTTCCTCTGAACTTTTAGATCAAAATTGTCTAAGATTAGATTCTTTCAATACTGAGCTTTATTTTAATAGTTTTTCTTTAAAAATAATCTTTTAGGAATAAAAGATCAAACTCATACATTTGTCAAAGATTTTGAAGCATATTTTTAGCATTTTTTCTATGCGATCTTTCTCAGATCGTTTGTGTTTAGGATCTGCATGTTTCTCTGATCATTTTTAGTTTTATTACTCTCCAATGGTAATCAAAATTAATATTCACTCATCAGACAGTTGAGTAAGTGTATTTATTTAGGATGTAGGTACAGAATTCTTTACTTTCAGAGAGCAGTGGGCTGACCCTTGCTGCCTGCCAGACTCTGCTGAGCCACTCTCTTGCTCCCTCTCTGCAGCAGATTAAGAGGAGAAAATACCATAAAAAAAGCTCTTGGAGCGTGGTGAAGACAGAGAGATCACTTATCAGTTACTGGGGCAAAACAGGCTCAACTCAGGAAAGACTCATTGCTTTTATTGCCAATGGAAAATGGAGTTGGGTGGTGAGGAGCAAAGACAAAAATAAAAATACCTGAGCACAGCACCTTTTCTTTCCAGGCTCAACTTCACTTCTTCACTCCCAACTCCCTCCTTCTCTCCTGGCCCAAGGGGCACAGGGGGGAGTTGGAGATGCTGTTTTGTGTCCCACCTATTTATTTAAGCAGTGAGTGTAAAAAACGTGGGTTTTCAAATGCAGAATTGGATCATTTAATCTGAGACACTTGAGATACTTGGAACCCTTGAGATAGTTTGAACCCTTGAGCATTTATCTGACTTCAGATTCTCTTTAAATGTTTCAATATAGACATTTAAGTCTTCAGGGAAGAGAAATGTGTAATTGGCAGTCAGTGTTCCACCACAGCAGAGCAACAAGTAGGGATCAGCAGTGTGCTTGGAACCAAGGTTCACAGGAAGGAAATGCTGCTGATTCCAGTTCTGACTTCCCTGGATACATTTTTTAGATCAGTATGGGAATTCCTTGATAGAAATTACCTTAATTTCCATATTACTTTTCTTTTTTTTTTTAAAGAGAAACAATTATTGGTAAGAGTAAAATCTATTCCAGTCTAATCCAAAGCACTCCTCCCTACCTATTTTTTTTCCAAACAGCAGCAAAGAAATCTGAATGAGGACAGACTAGCTGAGGAATATTTCTTACACATTCAATTGTATGATTATAGTTCTCCTTCATCACACTGATAAGAAAAATGTTTCTTGGAACCCGAAGTCTGACTTGAGATGGCGCTTATAAAGCATCTAACATGACTTTGAATTTTTATTATTTCACCTGTTCAAAGTTTAATTTAAAACCTATGACTATCTTAAGGTTTTTTAAAATACCTCTTTAGCTGGATATATTTTTAAACTCTCTGAAATGTAAGATTCTTGATGGATTATATGGTGAAGATGAATTGCTCTTGAATCACATACATCGTGTACTACATCTTTTATGTAACTTGAAACAATGAATGTAAGGTTGGCTGTGACAGTCAGGTTTTTATTTCACATATCAATAACAAGTCTCATAATGTAAAATTTTAAAAAGGAAGAAAAGGAAATCGTCTGAATATTAGTATTGGAGTTTTTATACAGCGCAGTTTAATTATTTGCTTCAGTAATGTTAATTATTTCAACGTGGAAAGCCCTCACAATCCCATCCCTTCAAAAACTAAATGGTTTCATTACCAGTAACTAATTTACAAGGCAATTTCAAAGTCTCAGGATTCCTTGTCTGTGTTAGATTTACATTCTCTAATAAAAGGCCCTGGCTAGGAGAGATGAATTAACAACTCATTAAAAGGAGAGCATGCATCTGCTATCTTTATTTTCTGTCCTCTTATCCCTGCTGGTGAACAGCCCAGCCCTGTCTGCCCCTTGCTCTGCTCAGGCAGACACTGAGGGGATTCCAAAGGCTTGGGGCACCTCCAGCAGCTTGGGAGGACAGCCTGTGGCAGGGCTGGGCTGGGTGGGTGCTTTAATGCCCTGGAATAGTTTCTATTCCAAAACACTTTCCATGCAGACAAAACTCAGCTTTCTGTTTGATGTGTTTCAGGGTTGAGGACAAAAACCTTCTCCTCCTAAATATAAGCTACTTCAGAATTTTTTTTGATCCTAGGAAGATAATTTTCTTTTTTTTTTTTTTTTCCCTACCCCAGAGACTGATTCTGGCCTTGGGCTTAAATATGTTCCTTCCTGAAGAGAATGAATATTCTTTTTGGAGACTCTGGCTATATTTCTGGCCTCAGGTCAAACTTTATTTGTATCATTAATTATTTCATCCTTTAGAGGGGATCTAAAGTCAAATTTCTGACTACTTCAACAGCAATCTTTTTGTGACTTATAAACCAGAGAGAGTTAGCCTGGTATTTCTGCTCTGTTTCAACGTTCAAGTCCACCACTGCAATTTTGTCTGCACTTTTAAGCAGACATTTAGTTCTGCTCCTCTCAGCACAATTGTGGTGACCTTTAATCCCTTTTGAATCCTCAAATTTTCTCCTTCACCGTGTTTCACCAAAAGGGGAAAAACCCAAACCCTAAAGCAGATCTAGTTTAATCTTTTAAGATGTTCAGTTCTCAATGGTTCTAATTCTCTGTTTTATTTGCCTTGGGAGAATATCTCCCATGGTAATACCTCTGAATGTAGAGCAGAAGATCTTTTTTTGTATTTTATTGTGTGGCTGGAGAACAGCTGGACCTGGAGCATGGTGAGGGGTGGAACCAGCTTTGCAGGTTCTGCCCTGGACATGAGTGAGCACCGTGCCCTTGGGATCCCTGTGGGATCTGGGATGTGCTGGCAAAGTGCTGTAGGAAGGTCGAGGGAGGTGATCCTTCCATCTCCTCAGCCTGAAGTGTCCAGGCAGTGTCTGAGACTGGAACACTAAAGGACAGAACTCATTGCAACGACACAGAACCAGGACTTCTGCCCTGCCTATGCCACCAACACTTGTAAAGGTGCTCTCAAACTCCTCCATAGCTCATGTGTGTATGTGTGAACACAAATGAGCCAAAATTTCACCATTTGCATGTTTTAAATTGCACAAAATCAAATCTGTTGATTGATTTAACGAAACATTGCTAATTACAGCCAGTGAGCTGTAATCCCTTGAGGATCAGCACCAGAGCAGAGCAAGCAGAACACCAGGCACTTGCAGAACACCACTAAACACCTGCATTCCCATCCAGTGATTGATGGCACATTCCCAGGCACTGATGGCACATTCCCATCCTTGCCATGGGTGGCACCTGAGCCCACACCCCAGGGATGGTGGCAATCCCTGCCCACACACTCCCAAACAGTTTCTCTGCATGGGAACTGCAGAGCAGCTGCGTCATCTCAGCCCTCTGCCTGTTGTGATTAATTTGAGAATACTTGCACAGCTACACAAATCAACTGGAAAACCACACGACTGGAGGGATAATTTGAGGTTTTTTTGTTTCTCAAATAGCTCTTTGCTTTTTGGTGTTACCATATGCAAGAGAGAAGAGTGGCAGCCCAGCAGTGAGTTACCTTGACTTTCAGGACGGGGCATTTGTGAGCATTTCTGGCAGTTTGCTCTTGATACCAGTCCATAAAGTGCCACATTTATGTGAAGATGTCCAAGGAATCTGGAACAATAGTAATAGGAATAATAAAGGGCCAGCTCTGTGCATGCTAATGGAATATGACTTTTAACTTCTTTGTGCAAGCTAACTAAACATCAATATCTTCATCCCCTCAAAGTGACCAAAAGATGAATTTCAAACCCATAATGGCATTAAAATGCATCAGAAATGAAAAGAACGTAAGGATTCATCACAGGTCAGAAAACAAAAGTGCTTTTAAACTATCAAGAGCACAATATATGCTATTCTCATTTTTTTTCTACTTCAAGTTTCTGAAATATTTATTAAGGAATAATCTGCAGAATAATGAATATTGCTTTCTTGCAGAAGTACAGAATGTATGCTATATTTCTGCTATAGCATTTTATTAAATATGCATGATGTGAGTTTGTAGTCACTTTGGGACCAGCTACTGACTGCTCTGTGTTTTAGCAAACAATGCTGGTTCAGTTAAGGTAAAAAACCCAAACCCATTAGTTTAGTGATGGCTTCTCATCACTTCAAAAGAAACAACAACAAAACATAAAATTCTTTCTTTCTTTTTCTAGTTTGGTGATATTACAAAGTTACATGTCCAATACGGAGTTTGGTGATATTACAAAGTTACATGTCCAATAGGGTACCTCTCACTGTCCAAATGAAATATTGGTTTATATTTTGGAAATATGAAATGTTTTTGCAGAAAGGTTTATGCTACTGTCAATAGCTGAGGTCATAATTCCTTAATAAAACAAAAGAGTGGTAAAAGAAAGTATCTAGGATGTGTTCAGATACCATTAAAGCAAAAAAAAAAAAAAAAAATTGGCATTAGTAAATTTTGGCCACAAAATTGTAGGAGAAGCTACTTCAAACTCGGAGAAAAAAGAGAAGATGCAGCATCTTTGGAGGCTGTCACAGCTCCTCTGCCTTAGCACGCTATCTCATCATTCTTGCTGGATATGCACAATGTGTCCCCAGTGATTTCTGGGAACCAAAATATTCCTGCAGACATGTCAGGAGTGTCTGCCTCCCTGAAGTCACAGCTGTAGTCCTGACTGCTCAGAGCAAAATGCAAAAAAAAAAAAAAAAAAAAAAAAAAAAAAAAAAAAAAAAAAAACAAAATTTAAATTACCTTTT
>VYXF01005742.1:663669-701810 GCA_013397295.1 Polioptila caerulea | reverse complement strand
GGGTCTGTGGTGACTGACAATGCTGACAATTTGAAAATCTAAAACAAACGTTTACTTTTATTTGTGATTTAAGATTCTCATCATGTTTTATTTTCTAAATGATAAAAAAGCTAAAGGAAGAAAGTCACCAGCACATTATATTTTTTTTTTAATTAGCAGAACATGCTTATAGGAAACCTTATTAATGATGTAAATGATACAAGTAGATGCAATATCCATCTGATAAATCATCACTGCTGAGATGGGGATTTTGCTGTTGGTGTTAAAGGTTCATTTCAGATGTGTGCCAGGGTATTTTTAACTGGATAATTTTGTACTGCTGAATTAGGGAAACACAACTTGAATATCTTTTTAGACCGTGCTTTTTTTTTTTTTTTAACCAAATGCAGCTGTCTGTTACTGAAAATCTGAATTAATAGCCTGGTTTATTTACATATACTGTGGGAACAATGTCATTTAAGGCTGATTCTGTTAAATCACTGTGTTGCTCTTGTGACAAATGCAGTTGGTTAAAGGGGGTACTTGTATCAGAGCAGTCTTCCCTCAGTGTTATTATTCAAGGCACCACTCAAATTGCCTTCATAAATATCCAACTGTAAGAACTTGAGCATCAAGGTGTGATATATAGATAAGAACAGCTTCTGAAAATGGCTTGTAGCTGGTATCTAAACTTTGCCATAAATAATGCTCTCAACTGTGTTTTCCCCCACAGTATTTACAGCTCTAACTGGGAATTTCTGCATTTGCCACCCTTTTTAAAGAACTTTGCAGTCTCTTCTCTGTTCTTTCTTTGAGCAGCACTCACAAAAGGAAGATAGGAATTCAAATGTACTCCAAATCTTTAGTTTTCAAATAGTGTAAAGAAATCTCGGCTTCTAAAAAAATAATTCTTAGCTGAAGCTAAACACTGTCAGAGTGTTTTAACCCTTAAGTATCAATAATCTTCATGGGGTGGGAGGTTTGCTTGTCAGTATTGGAGCCTAGAACTGGGGTGGTTCTCTTGCATCCCTGACCAGCTGAAGAGGCTATAGCAAATAGCTATAGCTTATAGGAAAGTTTCACCTGGAGGTTCTTGAAAAAAGAATTAACTGTATTTTAGGAAATTTCAGAGGAAGGAAGTATAAACTTGCCTATTCAAAATTAGAATGCACAGATAAATTCTGTTTATTTGATCCTTTAGTAATTCTGAATCTTGCGCACGTTTCTTTTTTTTCTACCATCACACTTGCTTAGTTAATTTTCCAGCAGGAAAACTTCTCCTTGGTAGTCTGTAAGTTCCTTTAGTGTTTAGAATACTTCAGTAGTACTTTCTCAATAGTATTCTATCATTTCCCCTAAGTGGTGACTTTCTTCCAAACCTGCTGTGCTGCCTTTTTTTTTTTTTTTTCCAAATTTTCCTTTCTCACCAGGAAATAGACAGTGTGTGCATCATGGAGAGAGCAAGGCAGTAACTCAGTAACTTTTTGAGGGCTTTTTTTCATTTTTTTTTGTACATATGAATGAAAGCTGAGGTGACAAGGCCAAATTTTGAAAAAAAATTGATATTTTAAAAGTAAATCTGAATTTAGTTTGGGTTTTACTATATGAAGCAAAGCTGTGAGATGAATTTGAGTAACTATGCTGTGCAGTTCAATTCCTGCTCTAAGCTGAAGCCCTGTGAGAAGAGGGACTCCCAGGGTGTTTTGTTACCTGCAGCATTGTATGTGCTGGAGTTGATCAGGCAAACTCTGGGTCAGTGACAAACAGAAATCCTTCTGCTGCTGCAGCCCAGACACTGCAGAATGAGAAGGTGGAAACAGGCTGGAGAGGATTTAACAGCCAAGTAATTGAATAATAAAAAAAAGGAAGGATATCTGCTTGTCTTTGGTACAGGAGACATCAAATAGGGGCTTATCTAATGGTATGTACTGACCTAAGAGATTGTGATTTAGTTCAAAACAAGGTTTTACACTTGGATTCTACTCTGTAATGCTGTGAAATTTTGCTAGAAGGATGTGTCCTGCAAATGAGTGCCTTTTCCTAATTTACTTCAGTAACAGACTTTAAATGCACTGCCTCCTTTTTTGTTAAACTGATAGAGTTTACCCTGAGCTACAGAGCTGCACAGAAATATAAGCAGTGCTGAAGGAAGGAGCTTTTGAAATATTTGGGGATGTCTTTATGTAAAACACTATATCCATAATGTTTATATACTACTTCAGAGTTTACCATTCTCAGAGCTTCCGGACAGTTTATAAATCTGTAGCAGTTTTAATAACAGTTAATAAATCACAGTAGCATCTCACACTATCACATTTTGGCTGATACTGTGAAGTGTTCTTGGGCATCAAACCCATCCCTTGCACTGTTCTGTATTTGGCTGTTGGGAAATGGGGGTAAAAGAAAGATTGTTTGAAGTCATTTAGAGGCACTTGATGGTTTTGGTTGTTGGGCTGGTTTTTTTTTTCTTTTGTTTGCTTTTTTTAAAATAAGCACTGATAGGATGATGTGGTGGCTTTGTATTTAATTTTAAGTTGTCATAAAGCCTTCAAATGAAAATAAGTGTCATATTTGTTCTGAAGGACTATAAATGGCTTATTGAACTCCCTGAGTGTGTCTTGGGTTTTATAGTAGTTCTGTGTTTAGGTCTAAGATCATTTAGAGTCTTTTTTCAAATTAAAATAATCTGCCTTTCTAGTGCTTCCTAAAGAGTGTGCAAATTGAGACCACTAAATACTTTTTTATATTATGTTACTGAGATTACAACTGCTTGCTAAAATATCTCTGAGAAGTTGATCTCTTGAGTAATGAATTTTCTGAGGAAGAAATTTGCAGCTGGAGAGCAGTTTATGAAGCAGAGTTCTTAAATTAGTGATAGATTATTTCATTGTTGGGGATGTCACTTGTTGAAAATATGCTTTCTATATGTTAAAAGAATGGTTTATTTTCTTCATGACACTTCTGGTTAAAGTGCAACACCAAGAGGCTTGAGGGAGAGGTGGGAAACTGGAACCTGAGTGGAGCACTTTTGGAAAAGCAAATTTTGTGCCTGTCTATGTTTGCTGCTTGTCAGAGATGTTGATTCTGTGACTTGCTGGTTCCAGTGGGCAGAACTGGCTCTGTTTGTAGGAATCAAGCCTCTGTTGGATTTGGAATGTGCAGCAGAAGGAATTTGGCTGCAAAGGTAAAGCTGAGGGAGGAGGGATTGATGCCCCTTGCAGGTCATTCTGAGGAGACTCCCAGGCTGATTCGAGGTTCATTCAGCTCTTGCTGCCTTAAGAGTTAAACTGGATTAAATGCAGCACATATTGGCCCTTTGGGTCTCACTGGGCTGGTTAGGTTTAGATTGTCCCCAGCTGGGAAGTTTGAAGATCAATAGAATGAAATCAGACCCCAGCTGATGCCTGTGCTCTTGGCTCTACAGAGGGGCTCAGCAATGAGTGGGTCAGAGGTTCTGCTTTTCTTGCTGTTGCTTCTCTTCATGCAGCAAACAGGAGCTCTGCTGATCCTGGAAGTTCAGATACCCAGCTCATCCTTTTTGCAATTCTAGACACTCATTGTTTTCCATTAGTTTGTCATTTATGTACACACATGCAGAGACACATCTTTAAAATTCTGTTGTACTGGGAAAAAATGTATAAAGCTGAATCTTAGAATGTGATGTACAATAAGAGGCAGACATCAGCTGTAATAGCTTTTGACATCTTCTGGCATGGTTACAGGAAATCTAAATTATATATGGGAATCAATCTATCTTATTTTGGTGGTTTTGAAAGAATCAAATTCAGTTGTGTAATGTTATTTCATTAGGCTTCCTTTTCTCTTTTCACATAATGGTTATTTTCAAATTTCAGTTCAATTTCTCTTTCTTATGAAACAATTTGGTCTCCATACAGCTTCCATTTTTGTCACTTACCCCCAGTGCAAAGTATAGAGAAAACCTTAGTGCTTCATTTCTCCTTGTAAACAAGTACTTCTTTTTCCTGGTAAACCACTATTTGATACAAGCAAATTACTCATTTGTGTTATCCTAATTATTACAGCAGGAAATAGGCATAACTACAAAAGAGAAGAGAGAAGTTCTGTGTCACGTCTGCCCCAGGTCACTCTGTTTAGGTCACAAGCAGCATTTTGTCACAGCTCCTTTGTCTCTGCCCTGCACCACTCGATGGTCACTGCCTTGGGATGTTGCACATCTGTAAAGGTGCAGAGTTGTGCTGTAGGGCTTACCTAAAATTCATAACACAGAAGGGCAGAGCAGATGTTACGAGAGAAAAGCCAAACATGCCACTAGTGCCTAAATCTTCACGTTTGGACTCCAACACTTTCACTCACTGCACTCCAACACCTTTGGTCTTCTTGGAAAGATCATGGAGGAGCTTCTCAAACAAGTAAAATGTGGTTCAGTCAACCCTGTGAGCATGGCATGTGGCATCAGAAGGCTCCCAGACTCGTTCCAGTTACATATTCATACATTTTAATGCTTGTTTTAAAGTTGTCTGAGCCCACATGTGGAGGAAGTGTGTCAAACAATTTCCATATATCTGATTCCACTGATCAGAGCTGAGCATTAGATGTTTGCCACTGATGTGTCACCCCTGCCCATCCCAAAGGCTACAGAGCAGCTGTAACAAGTGAGACTGATGATTTTGGCAAGCTGGAGGGGGAGAGGAGAAGTAATAAAAATACAAAGAAATTGAAGAAGTAGAACAAAAAGTTTCCAGTTGAAAACAAAATTGCTTGGAGATTCCAGTATTCTCTTTAGTCGAATTTGAGGTTTGAAGTATACTTGGAGGTTTGAAAATGTTTCTTTAAGAAGGCTCAGAACAAGTGAGAACTATGAGTAAGGGCCTGTGTTCTCTATGAGATCAGCAGGCTTTTTTTGCCTCATGATTCAGCCACTGTTGGTGACCTCAGACCAAAAACCTGCAAAGATCCTGCCCCAGCTATGATGTTTCACTACTGGTTTTGGCCTTAACAAGGAGTGCAGAACTGTCTGTAAGAGTTGGGAAGGTTATTGGTTCTCCACCTATGGAGAAAGTTACTTGCTTCTCTGCTTATGGAGAAGCAAAGCCATTGTTTAGAATGAGGAATTTTCTAGATATCATCAAGTCTGGGAAAGAGAGAGAAAAGTGATGCCTACAGCTTCCTGTACTGTGAAAGCATCGAGTGGGAGAAAGGGAAGGAAAAATGAGTGAAGTATAAGGTCTGTCTGCATTTTCCATAAAATAATGCTGAGCTTTCAAGAAAAAACAAAAAACACCCTTTAGTAAATATTGAAGTGAGTAGAAAGAATTAATTGAGTCTTTGAAGTATATTCCAAGATGGATACTTTGCCATGGTGACAGGAGTGCAGAGGACAACAGTTTAAATGCTGTTCTGACCTGTTGCTGTTCACAGTGCTGTCCTAGAATCGACCACGAGCTTGGGTTTCCCCACAATTATTACAGCTTGTTATCTTGGGAACAGTGAGGTGTAATGTGTGAGTAGAGAGCTATTGTACAGTGACCATTTATTTAGAAGAAAAATGTACAGCACAAGGAGAGTAACTTTGCAAAGTGGCTCCTAGTGCTATGCAAAGTACTGAGTGCTACCATTTAGTTTATATGAAACTATAAAGACAACTTTGACCAAGTTCTTGCTTTTACAGCTTGGTGTTTCTGTACTTCATTCAGCAAAGTGATGGCAGTTTTAGCATACAGCAAATTGGATGGAGATGTGATTCCTTTGTCTTCATTGTGCTCTCCAAGGCTCACGTTAATAATTGTTATAACACAGTTATTGCTCAGCTCTTTTTGCTTTGCTAAAGTAAAACAAAAGCAGTCCATCTCCTTGATGTATTCTGCAGAGTGAATACAGAGTGAATCTCGCCCATAAAAGTGCTCTTGGGTTGACAGTGTTGTGAAATGAAGTTCTCTGCCCAAATTAATATGGCCTATATAAAAGTACAAGTCTCTCAGATATTGTTTAGCTGATGAAGGTTAATCTGCTCAAGTCCTGTGTTTTGCAGTCCTTGTTCCATCACTTTTTGGATGGCCTGTTGAGACTACTAATAAATACACATTTAAAAAATACTGCACACGTAGATGAGTCCATAAAATTAACTCTAGTGATCCCAGATAGCATGGGGCAAGGGAAAACAGACTATTTCCAAGTCAAACTTCCAGACAAGAATTTTGCCTTGGCAGATTTTTATTGTTCTGGTGTGACTTGGATCCCAGCTGCACAACTAAAGTTCTTTAGGTGCTCTTCTTGCACCTCCACAGTGGCTAAATTGGGGTATAGAAATGCACCCTGATGTGCATCCTGCACCAGGTAACTGATGGGGAAGGCAGAGCTTCCCTGGCACCCATCACACTGGGGAACACTTTATCCTGTCACAAGATCTGTATTTCACTGCTTTTCTTCTGTAATCCTGGGTTTCCTGTAATTCCTTGGAAAAGAAGTAAAACTTTGTTTTTTTTCTTAGAAGTCTTAGTCAGGTATTTAAGTATCAGTGATGCAGTTTTGTTATATTTTTAGTTTTTAATGAGAATTATAAGATACAATACAGTTGAATTTGATTGGTGATTTTTAGCACCCTGCCCCATTTTGTCTTGTCTATCTGCAGACCATCATATTTTTACCTTTGTTCTGAGAAAAGACGAGTAAATCCATTCCATTTGCTCACTGGATTGGAAAAATAACCAAAAAAGCAACAGGAAAACAAACAAAAATAACCCCCCAAAAGCCCAAACACAGGCAAACCAGCTCATCTTTTCTGCTGGTGAAAAAGCTCTGTAAGCACTGCTGTGAAATCCTGAGTTGAATTATAAGAGCACTTATTCTGATTCCATGTTGGCTGGGTTTGAACATAAACAAATTAGAGCTGTTAATTTTGTGAGAAGTTCCATCTAGATTAGGCTTTACCTTGAACTCCCACTATCATATTCCCTAGGACAACAGAACAATAATTTGTTGTATAAACAATAACAGTAGGGACTCAGTCTCTCTGGATACCCCCATCTGGCAGAGGAAATCTGGTTGTTAGCATATCAAAAGACCTGCTGAATTCCTTCACTTTACACAGACTTAAAATAATAGAACTCTGTAAAACTTTCTACCATTCTATTTTTAATTTTTTTCTACTAAAATTAGGACTCCTATAGCATTTATGAGATGGTTATTTTTGGTTTTACATAGTGAGAGGAAATTCTCTACCTTCCTTTTCTTTAATTTCTTAAAAAACAAAGTCCTGAACTCATCTATTCTCGAGTCCCTACTTTCTTTCTGAAGCTAAGTTCCCATTGGAGACAGAATGTTGCTTTCCTCCTGCAGCTAAAAATAGTCTCAGGATCCCTCATGGTAATTTTTTTTTTGTTTCTTTGCATGAAAAACCCCACCACATTTCTGCCAAATTATCCAATGTCTTGAAACACCAACAAATCACAATGAGTTCAGCACGTTAAAATCCCTGGTAATTTTCTGAAACTCTGGCTGATTTGAGGTTTATTATTTTTTTGTCTCATTGAAGCTTTCATAAAAGCATAGACTTGGGGGAAAGTGTTTGTGCTTTTGATGCTACTTTTGCTCATCTGGGAATTGAAAGGAATATGAGATTTGGGAAGCACAGGGTTAAACTGATGTGTGTTTATTCCACTGTTATTTTTATTGCTTCTTTCCCCCCTTTCCTTTTGTTGATTTAAGTCTCTATTTTCTTGGATTCATTTAAAAGGATAAAACACACGAAAAATTTTGTTGCTTTTATATACAGAAAGAAGAGGCAAAGTTTTAAATGAAAATGACATGCCAAATATTTTATTTTCATTGAAGTAACTGAGAAGGTTTTGTACAAGCACTTCTATCTCAACAGAAAGTGCATATGCAAAAGTAGAATAACAAAAAGATTTATTGGCTAAAGCAATTCCCACTGTCATGTGGTACATAAGAAATTAAATATTTATTCCTACTCACTGGGATAATAAAACTCTATTCAATTATGTTGCAGACACTACCAAATGATTGTTGAGGCCTCTAATAATGCTGCAAGTGGTAAAATATATAGTATAAACAATACATGAGAAAACATTATGGGAAAATATTCTCTAGCCCACAGAGTTTGCTTCTTTGGTACAATAATTATTGAGACAGATGACAAAGCCATCAGCAGTTTGTGGTGCCAAAAATGTGAATTTCAAAGGTGTTCTGCTGTTGATGAGCCCAAAAGCTGCAATGGTTTAGGGCTGCACAGTGCAGGTTCAAAAGAGCTGGTTTTTTTCTTTAGCCAGATAAATGTAACAAAGTCTCTGTTTCTTCCTGAATCAAAGCCATTTGTCCTTTCCCAGAGGGGCTCTGCAGCATGGGTGCATTTCTCAGGGTCCCTGCCAGGATGCCCCAGGGTGCTGGGCCCATCCTGTGGTGCTTAGCACAGCCTGTGTTTAGGCAGTGAGAAATGTGCACCTTTGGCAGAACCTGCCCCTAGTCCCAAACACAAAGCAGCTTTTGTTCAGGACCTCTCCTTGTAGGTTTACAATTCCTCTTAGACTTGTTCACTGCAGGCATATCTTTGTTAGAAATTCTCCCTCTTATTTCTCCTGGGTGTGTTCTGTGTAACTTTGGCAGCCCAGGAGCTCGGGCTGTGTCGTGACAGTTTTGTAATGAGCTGTTCCTAGCACTCACTTTGCTTCCAGAGGGAAGAGCGTTCTTAGCCTTTTCCCCTCGTGCCATATTTCTCTCTCTTATCTCTTGAAGGTGGTGTGCACTCCTTTGCAAGCAGTTGTAACCATTAGTAATCAAAACCCAGCAGAGCACAGCATTTGTCAGAAATCCCATTGCTTCCAAACTGTTGCTGTAAATGAATCCATTCCTATGTGAGTATGATAATTTTAAAAGCATTATCAGAACTGGAATTATTTTCTTATTTCCTCCCAGCAAATGGATGCATTGATCCTTAATAACTTCCCAGTAATTCTGCTAATTGTCATGTTTCCAATAATAAGTTTTAAAATATGCCATCAGCTTGGTAGGTGTGTGTATGCATCACTATGGCTTGAGTGCATCGAACTATTTTTAAACAGCAGTAATGAATTTTGGCTAAGAGAGAAATGTTTTCATACTTCTGTTAGTCAACAGCCTAAAGTAGATGGAGAAAATGGGAAAATATCAACAGTGCCCATCGTCTGGGCTGCATGCCAGTATTGATAACAAAATAATTAAAAGATAACAGTGTTTAAAAACAAACTGTAAGCCTGGCCAAAGTAAAAATCAAACCCAATCAGACTGGTTCTATGCAAGATATGCACAATGTAAGCTTGTATAATGTTGTTTGCTTTTATCCTCAGGAGCTCTGAAAGTCAGTACTCAAATACACATTATATATACTCAAATACACATTACTTCCTGGAGGACCCTGATGATTCTTAATTTTTAATTAGCGTATAGTAGAACTGTAGGATGTCTTCTTTTTTTAACTTACTTCGTGTTAAATGAGAATTAAATAAGGAAAATTCCCTGAGTCAGGACTGTTTTTCCTGCAATACATAGTCTTTTCAGGATGTCTGAGTAACAAACTGCCACAAAATTTTTAATGTTGGGTATTTTTTCCACAGAAATGGCTCACTTCAAATCAATGTTTGAATGAGAGGAGGATGTTTCAGGGAGAGAAACAGGACCACGTTCAAGAGATTGAACATTACACAAGAGAAGCATTTGTCCTTAATTCAGCTTAGTGTATATCTAGGAAGACTTGGATTGTAATATTATTTTATTTTGCATTAACAATGTTATGTTCTTCCCTAGATTGGGACTGCTACTGGTGGGGAGCATTTCAGCCACCTTTAAACAGCAGCCTCCTCAATGCTGCAGCTCTTCCATAACAAACAAAAAATGCTGCAAAACCCTTGAGATCAGAAGTGCTTACTAGATACTTTCAAGCACTCTGCCTTTAGGAAATTAGAAATGTCAGAATTCCTCAGGAACCCGTTGCATGTCAGCATCTGGCTGGGTCCTGGAATGCTTTGCCAGTTGTGACCCTGAGCCTGCTAATTGTGCTGGGTTTATTTTTCTAATTGTTACAGCTCCCCAGGTGCACCTGTGGATAAGCTGTTCCAGTTAAGCAGTTTGGGATGGAGGATCCATTCTCAGGGTGGATGAGTAAGCACTGATGTACATCTGTACTCCTGGCACTGCAGCCAGCACAGCCAGCTTTTGGGATTCAGGGGGTTTTTTTACCCTTACGTGCTGAGGTGAGAAACTTTTGTCCACTCTTGATGGTGAACGTGGGTGATGAAGATCAGGGAAAAAAAGCATTCTTTTTCACCAAAAGTTCAGGCCCAGTTTCTAGTATTGTGTGCAAGTAAGCCTGTATTTGGACCAGCTACATAAAAAAAAGAAGCCACTTACCACAATGAATCAACCCAACTCTAAAAAAGAGGAAGGAATGGACATTTATTCCCTGCTTTTTTGCCTTTTTCTTTTTATCCACTACAGTTCCCCCCCCTCAATGAAACAAATGTTTAAAGGTCTTAAACAGATGTTTTCTTTTTTTACTCAGGTGGGATATTTATGATGCATTAGTCTCTTTTATGTCATTTTATTGTGGCAGCTGCATTCTGAACTAACTAGCCCACCAGAGAGATCTCCCAATAAGAGCACATGGGCAGCCAGTGGTTAAGTATTTGATAGCACATTGCAGAGCCCATGGGCTGAAATGGGAGGCTGCAGCCTGTTTGCAATCCCTGCATGGGGGATAATTGCATTTCTGAAACACTCAGCTGTTGGTGCTCTTCAGGTTCATGCAGCTTTATAAGGGAAACACCAAAAGCCTCTTAAATTGTTGTGAATTATGATTTTGTAGAAGTTACCCTGTGCTGGCTGACTAATGTATATATTATGTTGGGCTTGTGCTTTGTGAAAAAAGACTGGAAGCATTTAAGTGTGTGTGTACATATTTAAATATGTGTGCACTCACTGTGTGACTGAGATTATGAGTTTTTTCTTTAACACAGCTAAAATTTATAGAGTTACATTTTATGTGATGCTGGTGTAGAGGGAAGGAATGCAACAAAACCAATTTCAAATTTCTGCTAGAAAACAGTTTTCTCCTGGAGCATTTTGTGTGCTATCAAGCATTTCTCTATAGCATTACATCTGCAGTATTTGTCTTCCAAAAAGCATTAAGTTTACTGTCACACTGAAAGCTGGAGTGTGACCACCATGGTTGCAATCCTAACTCACAGTCCACCTGGCTGGTAGTGGGAGATACCAGAAGCAAGACTGGAACATTTATTTTTAGTTTTCATCAGAAAGATGTGTCAGTATGAGAGCGAATGAGTGAGAGAAACAGGCTGGGGCAGGTTGAGGAAATAGCCAAGGTGGAGGAGACCCAGAATCCGCAGCTGTCCCCCCTCATTTGGAGTAACGAGTTTTCAAAACTGAAAAAGCTCAGCAAAGGATCCCCCTTCTCAGCTCCACTTGCGTGTTTCCAGCAGTTTCTCCTGCCATGTGTCTTCTCAAGCATCTCCTGGGCTGTTTTCCCCCCTTCCCTGAGAGAGGATTGCCTTTCTGGCTGTTGCTGAGCCCAGACTCCGTGTGCAGCTCAGGCAGGAGCAGTTCTGGCACGTGGTGCCTCTCTGACCCCGCTGTCAGAGCTGTGACACACCTATGACAGCCTGCCTGGACCCTGCAAGGTGAATTTTAACTGAGGGTGCCCATGAACTAATTAAGCACTTATGCAAGAGCTAGTGATGTGC
Source organism: Polioptila caerulea (assembly GCA_013397295.1). NCBI lineage: Eukaryota > Metazoa > Chordata > Aves > Passeriformes > Certhiidae > Polioptila > Polioptila caerulea. The sequence goes on along the minus strand of VYXF01005742.1, from coordinate 690,102 downwards.
TCACATGGGAGCTAATTGAGGACTCAAACATGAACTGCTTGGACACTCGGTAGATTCATTAGATGCTCATGCACGGATGGGGTGAATCACACAACTTATGCCCATGGCAGACATTTCTTTAGTTTCTCTTATTTTTCCTCAGAACTGAAATGCCTCCCAAATTTGGCCTAGGCGGGAAGAATGGGACTGTGGTTCTGTATATGTGCACGTGAATGCTGGTTTGTATCCAAGAGCACTGAACAAGAGACTGGGCCAGAGGGAAGCCCAGGTTTGGGTTTGTCACCTTTTGTCCTACCTGACAGTGGCCTACAGGGCCTTTACCTGTGTAATGTTCACCTGTCTGACCAACCCCCAGTGAGGCATTGATTATATACCAGTGTCACTCACTGTCAGAATGACTATGGACAGTCCTGCCTCCATCCTTTAAAGGAATTAAGGTTTTTATTTGTCTTCATGGTTTCAAGTGAGCCGCAGCATCTGAAGTGAGTCTGTGAACCAGGAAATGTGCAACAACATATGAAACAAAAGCTTTTCTTTTATTTGATTTTTGTTTTTTTGGTTTTTTGGGTTTTTTTTGGTCAGTGCATTATGGAATTTTTAGATGCCTTACTGGAAGAGTAGAATTGTAGAATTACTAAAAAAAATGTTACTTTTTAACATATGAGTTTCAATGGCATCAGCACTCTCTCTATCTAGCTGATTGTCTTTTGACACAAAGCAATTGCTGTTTATAGATGAATATACATAGCAAAAGTAGCACAATCTTTCTACAGGAAAAGTAACTCCCTTGACTTCTTAGAAATTCATTACTGATTTGGCAGGAGGATTTTTGCTTTTTTGAGGCTCTTTGATCCAAAGATTTATATGACTGTAACCTTGAATGCCATTAGAACAGAGCGTAGCCATCACTTTGCCATGTTTGAATCAGTTCTAGGCAGAGATCGGTTTTTAATTAGATTAGAGAAATCTGAAAGAACCTGAGCCAAATCACAGTGTATCTGAACTGCAGTATAAAAGGAAAATTAAGTTCAGTACAGTTTTGTTGGTAGCACTTCATTGACTGAAAGAAGCATATCAGGTGTTTGAACTTGAAGATTGAATTCAGTGGAAACTGTTCAGTAGAAAGAGTCCTTTGTAATCTAGGAAAGATTTTTAAATCCACGATGTAGTTTTTCTTTTTACTCATGGAGATGTGAGGAATTCTGCTCACTATTCTCATCCTCTTATTGAATATGCCAAGAGCCTGTTTTTGTTGGGTTTTTTTGGTGCACCTTTTAGCTATAAATCAGTGCCCTTTCATTCTAGGCCTTTGATGTATACTCCGTAAAAGATGCAAGGGAACAAGTTTGTCTTTATTAATCATGGTGAAAACAGAGAAGCTTTCCACTCCAGTGATGAGATTTGTGTAACTAAAAGACAGCAGGAGCCTTCGCACTCTGCAGCTTCCAACACTCTCCAGAGTCACTTCATACATCAGTGTCAACCTTGAACTGTTCTCTCCAGGGACAGGATAATTATCTTCATGAAGTGCAACTGGATGGTGTTTGTGAAATGGCAAAATTGAATCTCAGTTTTGCAGGAATTCTTCCTGTTCTCCTGCAGCCAGCTTTCCCATTTGATAAATAATTTGTTTCCATCTGGACGCTGTGCTGGGCAGGCACCTCTGGGTGTCCCTGCTGGAGCTGTGGGGCTGGGCCAGGAGACTTCCAGAGGTCCCTTGGAGCCTCAGCCATGATGTGAGTGATAGTGCATCTCTGGGCTGGAGAGTGACTTGCTCTGAGGCTGTGCAGTGTGTCTGTGATGTTACAGCTGCTCAGGAGACAAGGATGCAGTGGCTTTCCATTGTTAACAGGATGCTCGTGAAGTGCTTGCTGGGTTTTGGGGATGTGATACAGACTGTCAGCTGAGAGCAGAGCTGGTGGGCAGATTCTGCTGCTACCTGCTGTAGGAAATGGCCAGCTGGAGGAACAGAAGTACTGGATGTAAAACTGGACACATTTGCTGTTTTGACCATTAAAGTATGCCTTTTATCACGAGTCCCTTTAGCACTGAGATTCATCAGTGCAGGCTTCACCTTCCCTCTGCATTTCCTGAGTGATGGAGATGATGGGATTGATCCTAAAGGTATTGAAGGGTTGGTGTAAGTTAGAGGTGGGTCGAGTGGAGTTAATAATGTTGCATTCATGCAAGTGAAGTGAGAATCAGTAAACTGAGTATAGGAAAAAAAGTGTGGTAGCCTGGGAGAGCAACGTCTGAGCAGGAGGATAAATCTTGGTGGTGAGAATGTGAAATTAAAAAAATGTATCATCTGGAAGGAAAGAGCACATGAGCCACCTCCTCTGGTTTGTTCTCACTATTGTCAGTATCCTCCACTGCATTGTGCACTGCACAGCACACCAGAGTTAGATGTACTACTTCCACAAATGTATTTTAAAATATTTTTCTCATTTATATAAGGGAAATTGTAACAAACTGGGCTTTCAAAACTATTGGTCTCATTATTTTTGCCAGTGTTTTTTCAAAATTCGCAGTCATTTACCTTTTGATTACTAGGTCTATGAACACTGAAAATACTTTTTTAAAAAATTACATAAGTTAAAAAAAAAGAGAAAAGTTGAAATAGAGTTTCAAATTATGTCTGCACATCATTTCAATGCTGACATTAAAAGCCAACCAGAATCAAATCTGGCCAAGGATCAGTCAATAATGACCCTGCTTCCTAAGGATCATTGTTATTCTTTCGTGGTTTCATGTCTTATCAAGTCTCTGTGTGAGCTGCTTTTCTCATTGTCCTCTCCAAGGCACGATGCTTTCCTTCATTTCTCCCTTCTGCTCTGCTTTTTTATACACCTTTTATACACATTTCCCACTCTTACAATTAACAATTATCCCACAACTAAAAAGGAGAGTAAGATGCACTCACAGTGTGCAAAATAATGTTTCAACTGGATGCATAAAAATAACTTCTCTGGCCACTTCATTGCTGAGAAAACTTGAAGCAATTAATTCTTTAAACATGGTGTGCCATTTGTGTATTTCAGGTACAGTAAATCTTGCTTCATTCATCATTTTCAAATAAATGCATAAAAAGCAATAGCTAGTCTTCTGTTACTTATAACTACCCATTAAATAAATACTGTACAAATCTCTTTCCATTGTATTTTTTAAAATTTAATTTAAATTTCAACTTAGCATTTGGCAAATGTGTTAATTCCTCTTGTGTCTGGAGAATGCTGGCAATTTTTTTTCAGTTACTTTGGAAAATGCAAGTGTAGATGTTCTGTTATGAAACTACATAACCACACATAGACCTTACAAACACTAAGATAATTTCCCAGCTGGGAATTTAAACTGCTTTCCCAGTGTCACCAAGGCAAGGAATGATGGCAAATAATGGACAGACAGAAGGCTGAATTTCTTTAAGAACTCCAGGATGTAATTTGAGGCTGATTGTTGGTGGGGTCTGGTGGCTGGGTCACAGCCTGGCTTTCAATGCACCTGAGAGTGTGCACCTGAGTCTGCTTCCTGAGGGGAACAGCTCTGAGATGAGCTCGAAATCCTGGCTAGGCAGGGTAGAAATTCCTGAGACAGAGCCATGACTGGGATCTTTCCGTGGGTCTCTTGGACTGAGTGGGATCCAGCACTTTGGCAGCAGCAGGGTTTGGTGTGGTGAGGGGATTCTGCAGCTGAGATGGACAGCACTGATGGGAGGATCCACACACACAGAGTTTGTTTGGACAGCACATCCTTACCAAGTACTGGGGAAAGGGAAAAAGGGAGTTGGGTTCCAACTTTCCAAAAGTATTTATTTCTCAATCATTACTTGGTGATCTCATCAGATTTTATAATTTAACTTGTGATGTTTTGGTAGGAGTTGCCAAGGAAAGCTCCAGCCATGAAGCAAATGCTGTTTAGTTGTGGTATCATTTTGTTTGTCTTACCCTGGCTTTGGAAATGAAATGACAACCATAGCCATGAACAGAGTCTTCACAGGAAGCAATCAGGTGAAGCTTAGCATTGTGGCTGGTTCCCACCAAAGATAATGGCATTCCTATTATCATCCTTTCCTGTATTAACCTTTGGACATGTTTCTGTTGTGCTATTACATTTCATACTGCAGCATGGTATATTCTTTAAAGTAGCTAATGGGATGGAGTTATTAGAAACTATTTTGATAGCAGTGCATTGTAATTATTGAAAGTTTATCCAAATTACCTGCTTGGAACACATGAAGTGTGAGGCAAAGATATCTAATAGTTTTATACTCACTTTCCAATAACCTTCTCTCCCCAGGTTTTTCCATTTAAAAAAAGAGAAAAGTATAGATTTTAAGGCAAATTGGTTTTCACATTTGGGAATTTAGTGTGGGTGAGACAGTTTCTCTTTTACAGTATTTTTTAAAAAATTAAGTCACTCATCATTATTTATAGAAACATACTAAATTGCTTTGCCAGGTTATGGATAAGTGTTCTGAGTAGAAATTTCTAATAAAAAGAAAATATAAATAGCTTGTTACTTGTGAGAAGAAACATTTTTATGATATTAGATTAAAAGAATAATGGTTTTGTATTCCAAGCAGTTTTATAAACTGTTTTACTTACTTGCAAAACATGTTCTGTTTTCGGGTTTTTTTCCCACAACTCTTCAAAATCCAGTTGTGAGAGAGAATGACTGCAAGGTGTCAAAATAATACATTTTTTCCTCAAAAAAATCTTGTAGCCTGCTTGCATAACCAGTGCATGAAAAAAAAAAAAAAGTGAGTTGTTTTTCTTTTTAACTATTCATTATTTATGAAGTGCAGAGAAAAATAGTTACAAATTATTGTTTCAGGGGACTTCCTGTAGCTATACTATTGAGTTCAAAGGATTTACTCATTAAACAGTGGTTTAATTCCAGTATGAAAAGTTCAGGCTCTTGTTGTCCTAACCTAGATTTCAAAAAAAAGTTATTCCATATGCCCACACATACATATATATGTATGTAAGAATATTGGCTGGAACAGTCCCATTTGTTTAATAGGAGGTTATAATATGTACCAAACATTTGATAACTGGGAAGTATTTTCCTATTTCAACTTCAGTGCTGCTTGAATTTGCAAATGGCCATAATACCATTTGCAAGTAAGTTTCTGGAGACACATTTCATATTCAGTCTATTGTTTTTTACTGTTTTCACTCTATGTTTTTCAGTCTGTTAAGAGGGAAAAAATAATTCCTGTCCCCAGGGAGGTGTGAGGTGTATGATTTCCTGCTCCACTATCTTGAAAAGTGCTGGAAAAGAATCATTCTGGCTCTGGGATGTTTTAGTAGAAGACACCATACTGAGCCTCCAAATTACCATTGTTCCACAGAAAGCACAAAATTCAACTTAGTCAAGCAGTTGAAAATCTGTTGCCCCATTAGTGTTCCTAGTTTTCAAAGATCATTTTTATAGCAAATGTCCTTTATGCCAGTCACAATATAAATTGCAGGACAATTGGGAGTGCAGAGGCAAGAGCTTTTGCTCCATGTTTCAGCTTCAAAAGAGTTCTATGTCTTGGATTTCTGACTCCCATTTGTGGCCTTAAAAGTTATTTTGTAAGTAAGCAAGAATATATTTCTTCTCCGTATTTTCTAAGACCAGAAAAATCCAAAACCAAACAAACACCTTCACTAAACTATTCAGGAGAATGTTAAGGGGCTTTTTAGAGATTTGAAGACAGACACTTCCTGCTCAGGATGAGTTTAGTCTGGCTGCAGACGTTTTTGCTTCCATCTGCAGGATGTTCCAGAGCCAAATAGGGCTGGTAGGGAAGTGCAGGACCAAGGTGGGAGCTGTTTGCCAGGGAGGCAGGGGCTGATTGGACTGAGACTTCCCTTCCCAGGCTTGGCACTTGTGTCTTTGGAGCCTGAGGAGCTTCTTGGTAGCCCCTGTGAGTGATGTGTGGCTGGGCTGAGCTGTCACACCTGCTCAGGGAATGAATGCTTTAATCCCAGTCTAGTCAGCCAAAATGCCTCCCCTGGATTCAACTGGATTAGGTTCTTCTTTCAGAAGACAGCTTAAAGTAGTAGGGAATGAGGTATTTACCCAAATGAGAAAGTTAGCTTTGAATTTAACTGAAATAGAACATCATCATCATCATATTTAAACTTCTAATTTGGTGGTGACAACTCTCAGAAAGAAATATACATGTAAGTTGGAAAGTCCTGTCCTAGACTAGTATGTAAAACGAGCATGAAGTCAGAAAGACTCACTCTTTCAGAAATGTTGGGGCTGTGTTGCAAGAATACTTTTTCTTTTTTCCAGATCCTGGTAGCAATATTGGAAGTATAGAAGTCAAGATGTTTTCCATGGCATTTTTATATAGTTTATGCTACATTGGCAGCAGACTTCTGCTGTAAATTTTTTACCCTTGGCCAGGGTGAAATTTCCTTCTGTAACCAGAGGGGTTTCTCCAGCAGGGTGATGCAGTTTCAGGCTTCTGGTGTGCAGGTCACTTTTGAGGGATTTTGCTTGGTTTTGTTGGAAAGACCAAAGCAAGATTCTCATTTTGCTCAATTCACCCAAACCTTAATGGTGTTTAGTGTTTGAAGATACAATCTATGGATTAGACTGAAAATTGTCCTGCTTACTTGAGAATTAATTCATTAATCTGTTCTAATACTGCATGTTGTCCTCAGTGTTCCAAAAAATGATGTTTTCCCATTCTATTTTGCTCTTTTTTTGGGTGTCAGTAATATGATCACACACATAATGAAACCCTGAGTCAGCTGGATCTTTTAAGTGTATTTAAATAGACCTCTTCTTTATAGAGCACTTCCCAAAGAAAGCAAAATGGCTTTTTGCATATTTTAAATGACAGATTATATTGGAATTAAAACTAGAATACTTAGGGTTTTGAACAGAAGATGCTCAGAGCAAATAAGTAATAAATAAAAGGGATTTATCTGCACCTCCTCTCCTTCTGCTGTGTCAATGAATTCAGGTTCCCACTTACAGATCTGATTTCAGCCGGTGGCTTTGCAAGTTGTAACAAGCTCTGCCAAGTTCCCTTTAGCCCCTGCAAGGTTCTGTTCTCAGAGCCCCTTCTGTCTGCCCCCTGCTCATCCCTGTGTTTTTCCTGACTGTCTGCAGCCAATTCCCCTCTGCCACCTTGTGCTGGCCATGCTGAACCTCCCCAGTGAGCAGTCCTGGTAATTCCCAAAGGAAGGGCCACTCTTTCCTTTCTGGCTGGGCATTTCCACCTCATCCTACAGCTCTTTTCAAAGTAACACTGATTGTGAACAGCAATGTGTAGTCTGTCACAACAGTTTTACTTCTGTGGTTTTAAACTCAAGGGCTCCCCTGAAATCCGTACTCTATTTTCCATATTGGAATGAACATCAGTCCAAGGTCAGTGGAGCCTCACTTCCATGAGTGTTCATGGCACAGTCATATTCTCAGGAGGCTTGGATTCCCCAGGCTGTCTTCATTTTCAACTTTGCATAATGATTTGTATCAAGGCCTTGGTGTTTGTAATTATTGTAATATATTTAAAATAACCTAGGTTTTAACATCCACAGCCTAGCAATATGACCTTTAGACTGTGTAAGAAGTCCAAGATCTTCGCTTTGTTTTTTTCAGATGATGTTTAGTGATTTGCTCTGCTCCACTGTGAGACATTTCTTTCACTGGTGGATAAAGTGTTCCACAATGCAGAGTTTGTATATCAGGTATTTTAACTGCACTGCTTTCCTCAGGGGAGAATTGTGGAACCATTGGGTGATAGAAGCTGCTGTTGTAACTCACACCAGGGAGTGGGAACAGAAGGTGGATCTAAATGGGGCAAACTTTGTGTTTAATTTCACTCATCTCATCCTTAATGCACCTAAGTTAAACAGCTCTCACCTGGCAGTATTCTAACTCAAAATCAGGAGCTCCAAAAAACTGCCTGGTTTCTTCAGAGTATTTTTGTTTGTTTTTTTCTTTGTGTCTCAGTACCACAGGCACTGGTATGGAATGAAGAAGGAATAATCAAGGTGTTCTGTGGCTGTACAGGAGCTGCTGAATTCATTCATGGAAACCTGGTTTCCTTCTCTCTAAACAACTTCTGCATGAAGATTCTGTTCCAGTGTGATGGCACCTCCATCTGAATGGTTGTGTGGGTTATTTGTTGCATTCTTTATCGCTCAAGAGAAACATCTGTGCTCTTGTGGAAACCATGGCAGGAGAAAAGAATTTAATTTCTTTCCTGTGGTAAAGCAGGTTCCTCCTGCTCAATTTTATTGCAGGGTTTTCTAAGGCCAAGGTAACCTGTTTGTTCCTGATTTGGAATGAACTTGGAAAAAAGAGTTCTTGTGAGGTAGCTAACTCCTCTGTGTGCTCCACACAGCATTTCCCCCTTTGAAGTAGGTTATTAGCCTGGCTGGGTTTTTTGGCTGTGTTCAAATTCCTAGACTAGGAATTTTCTGTACAAGTGTATGAACTGCCTCATATATTTCTTAGCTTTTAACCATTTGCTTCCTGGTGTTAATAATAACAATAATATTAATTTGTAGGCATTGTTTTAATTTTTTTTTATTTGTCTCTGAATAGTGTCAATTAAATTAACTCCTAATATATTGAAATTTTTTCTCTGTACAGAGCAGTTAAGGGCAGATTTTGTCATCATTAATTTCTACAGGGGCAGGAGCATAAAGAGACAATAGTAAAACTGCATGGCAACTTCCAGCAAAGGGCATCAAAGCATTGCTCAAACTTTAATGAACTAAATCGAGATAAAATAAATGGTGAAATTAAGCAATTTTGAAACCAAACCATTTTCTAGTTGCTAGAAAGCACCGGAAAAGGAGGAGGAACAATAACATGTATTTTCTGTACAGCCTCAGCAGCAGCAGCAGCAACTCTAGTTTGTGAATTAACTTAATATTCAACATTGTGTCATGTACATTAGGTGTTATAATGCATGAAATGAATACACAGTCACATCCCAGTGGCTGCAGTTCCCAGTAATGATAGACAATACTGCCTCTAGCTAGCTAACACTTCCCCCTATGAAATCTTTTCTGCATGACCACATCCCATGGCAGCAGGCAGCAATGGAATTTATGAACTAGCTGGAGCTATCAGTGCTAGTGAGGAAGCAATAGAGAAAGATGTATGTAAAAAAACAAAACAAAAAAACTGTGAGGGGGGAGAAGGCAAAAGATAAATATCCAACCAGAGAAAATTGTCACTATGTCACACAGACACTTTGAACTAGCATCTTAATGGCCCTGCAAATTCATGTCTGGGTCCTATTTTTAAAATCTCCAGATTTTCCTAAATATAGCTTCCAGTTGAGCTTGTTTCTTTTAGCTCGAAATAACTCAAAAGAGCTGACACATAATGAAGTTTTCAGCTTTATGCCAGGTTAGAACCATGATTTGTTTGCATGACTGGGAGTTCGGAATGCTCAGGTTCTTCTCAGGTCAAGTTTTTTTTTTTCTGAAGCCAAGTCAGTAAGTGTAGTTCTCTTAGACAAAGGGGATTCAACCTGTCAGTGGCTTGATGTGAGTTTTCTTTCCCCTCCTTTTCTTGCTCTATAGCTATTTTCCAGACTTTCTCCCTCCACAATGCTACAATAGTCATGCACCATATGAGAAAAGTGGATTACAACTGAGACTCCTTATAAATATATATATATACTCCAGCTGGACTGGAGTAAGCTGCTCTTTGTAGTCCAGCATATATATATCCACTAGGAAAAGCATCAATAATTTCTTTCCAGACCTCTGTACCTGTGTGACTTGCATTGCCTTTGAGTCTATTGTTCTTGAAAGCAAAAATGTGAAGTGATTCCACTATTCTTCAGATTTCCAGAACCAAATTCAGTGGAATACACACCAGTGAGATGAAGTCAAAACTCAATCAAGAGGTGGTAGGAATATAATTCATGATATTGTGGGCACCAAGTTTAACCTGCCTTGGTCAGTTAATCTCACTCCACAGCAGGTTGTACAAGGAATGTAGACAAAAAAAATGCAGGAAAAATATAGCAAAGAGATTATAGAAAATCCCAGCAATCTTCTCTTCATTGCCCTGGTTTAAGCTTGGCATTCAACAAAAAATAACTTAGAAACAAATATCCAAGTTAGAACACCCTACATCTGTAAAATAATTGTATGGCTGCATTTTACATGTGGCATTTTTATGGAAAATCGGGAAAAAATCATTTCTAGTGTTTCTGGGCCAAAATCTAGGATTGGTGTTAAATGTCTACAGCTACCTTGTTCAAGCAGGGGTATCCTGGACTGGAGTAAGCTGCTCTTTGTAGTGCAGCATCTTTGGAATTAAGAAGATGTCAAACCCTATCTGGGCAGACTGCTCCTGTGGTCAGTGCCCCTCACAGTGAAGAAATCAATGGATTTCTGGAATCTCTGGATGCCAGCACGACTCTCAGCCCCTCCTCCCAGTTTTGTGTCACCAACAGCCTCACTGAGGGCACTCCCTACCCTTCACCCAGGCTGCATCAGCAGGAATTGGTTCATCAGTGCCCTCCACATCCAGGAATCTCCTGCACTGCTTGTGCCTTACTACATTGCCGTAATTTTGCTTTGTAGGCAGTTCCCTGCTTTTACATAGGAGTGCTGGAGGAGACTCCAGGCAAGCCTTCTTCAGTTGATTTTGTGTTCTCTTTGCTCTTCACCCCCTGTGCAGGGCTGCTGGTTATCTCTCCTCCTGCCCTTTCTTGTTTAAAGTCTTCATTCCAGGTCAGCCATTCTGCTGGCAAATCAGCCTGGCCCCACAAGTTCCCTCTCTCTGAGAGTCTCTTTTGAGAGATTGTTCTGGCATCATCCTTCGTGCCCACAGAGAAATACAGGAGTAACTAAAGCAGGTTGGAGTGGCACAAGTGTTGGCACCTGGCAGCCCGGGTGCTTTGCTTTAAAAGTAGATTGGGAAGGGATTGTCCCCTCTACCCAACACACACTGTGCCTCTGGTTTTTAGCCCCTGAGAACTATAAAGAAAGGTAACAGCTAGTGCAGAGGGTTCCTCAGGATGTCAGGAGTGCAGCACAGCCTGAGGAGACCCCAAAGGAACAGGGCTTGTTCAGCTTGGAGAGCAAAGAGCAGCCCCTGAGTACCTGTGAGAAGATGGAGAAGACCAAGCCTTTGTCTCCACAGAGGTATTGTGGAAAGAGGATGAGAAATGCCAACATGCAATTAAATCAAGGTAGGTTCAAACTGGAAAAGTTTTTTTTCCTGGGAATATTTAAGCTTCAGAGCAGGTTGCTTAGAGAGGCAGCTGTGAAACCTAATGGTGTGATCTCCCAGATGACTGTGCTTCAATCAGGACTTTCTGCCTGGAATCTCTTGAGGCCCCTTCTAGCCTGAATTACTGTGTGGGGCTGCAATTCTTGAGACCAAAATGCAACCAATAGCTGAGAAGTTCTTGTGTAGGGTAAACTGAAATACCTTCTTGGAAACATCCCTAAACATTCCTGGACATGATTTGACTGAATAGATGTAGTGAAGTATTCACTGGTGTTAAACTTTCACTCTGGTACCTCAGAGGAGTTTCTTACCCATCTGCATGTGACTGGAATGCTTTTTGTCTGTTGAATTTTTTGATGGAAATCTAAAGGATCCAAATACAGGGCTAAGTAAATGCTCAGAGCAGCTGAGGTGATTGAGGCACCCAGCTGGAGGTGTCAGGTTCACATTCAAATCCACCTGATTCAATCTCTCTGATTGCTCTTTTACTTGTTATTTTGTTTATTTGAGCTCTGCTGCAAACCTGTAATTGAAGAGTCAAAAGGATGTACATAAAGAAATGTGAGGCTGGAATAGAAATGCCATTTGTTGTAAATATAATAAAAGCAAATACTAGTTCCAAATTGTAGCCCTTTGCTAAATGCCAGCATTTCCCATGCTTATCCTTTCCCCATTGTTTTTGCAGAAAATGTGTAAAAGTAGCAGAGTTTGATGAAAAAGTGTATTTGAATAACTAAATCGAAATAAGTTTCTAAAATAATTCAGAATAGCAGTAAAGGAGTAAAAATAAGTCTTGATTGATGTTCTGGCCCATTATATTAAGATGTGTGTTTTAGCTTTGGCTAAGTCAGCCAAGCCTTAGAAAAGAAATTTCAAGTGGGTCAGGTCGTTGCTAAGTTATGTGAATTGGAGCTAACTTTGGCTTGTCTCATCTTAATGTGCTTGATCCAAACAGAGATAATTGAAAAAGATTATTCTGAAGTTTCATAATATCATTTAATCTCACATCTATACTTGTCATATAAATACAATGCTTGTCTTATTTTTATTCAAATAGCAATCCATCAAAATTGCCTTTTGACAGGATGTTGGCTACTACTTATAGTAATAATTAATAGTTCTTTTTTACTATTTCCCAGGGGGTAAGTAGTATGTATGTGTGTGGAGGAGGGGGGGGGAGAGGATAGAAATATCGAAAATAATTTTCATTTTTACCTTTAAAATGAATCAGAAATTTTAGTTGCCTGTGAATTTTCCTATAAGGCAGCAATCTGCAAAGGCCTTTCTGGTTTGCTTTTATTCTGTTTGTGTTTCATTAAAAGATATAGGGGCACTTCCAAAAATAAAGCTGAATCTTTAATTACTATTTGCAATAAATCTTTTTTAAAAAGGTAAAATTATTAATACACAGTGCACTCAAAGGGCTTTTAATATATTTGTTCACTATTGATAATGAGTTAAAAAAAAAAAAAATTGACAAGATTGATTGCAGAACTAACAATAAATCAATCAAATGGGTCTGGTAATACATCTCATATCCACAGTGTGTGATGCTTAGTTTATGACATCTTAAGATCTCAAAAGCTGATTTATTTTTTCAGTAATCAGTGTTTTGATCCATTAGTTTTTATAAGGTGGAGAGATGTCACTGTTTTTTTCATGAATGATTTGTATTTTAAAATTGCACATCTGTCAATCGAGACAAAACCAAGGACTTTTTGAAGCTCAGTACCTTCACTGTAGGTTTGTTTCTGTGCAGTGCTGGTGGTGTACGTTATTATTCAGTGAAATTTTTCACTGCACATTATAATTTGGGATTTCTTTTGGCTAATATGTAGGCTAAGAAAGTTTTTATTCCACTCTGATAATCATTTCACCACTATATTGATATCCCAGCACATCCAAGCTCAGAGTATATTTTGTCTGAAGTTCTTAGATATTTGTAGTAATCAGCTTTGTGTCTGCCTGTTAATACAAACAACTTTGAAATCAAAAAAAAAACTGTGATTGAACTTGATTATGTGTTTTCATCTGTTGTTTCTCTACTCAAAATTATTGATAACTTGCTGAATTCAGGTACATAAAGACACCCCAACACAACAAAGAAATTTAAAGAAAATAGTCAAAACCAAAACATTTGAGTCTACCTTGAAGCTCTACTTGCCCAGTTTGGGGAGGAGTTAAAATGTGTGGTTATGGTTTTGCATTTTTATCAGTACAAAAATGATAATTTCAGTTTTATTAGCCTTTTGTGGGACAGTAAATGCTAACCTGGCCTTGTTTCTTGGCATCAGAATGTAAGCTCTAGGTATCCTGTGTGATATTAGAGCTTTTTTCACCTGGGAGTCAGGTGGGCCCTGTTAAAGCAGAGCTGTGACCCAGGGGAGGGCTGGGAGATGATGGCAGTGCTCCCCAGGGAAGGGAATGAGGTGTCTGGGAAGTTGTGCCATGCTCTGGACACTCTGTGTCCTGTGGGTCACAGTCACAGGGACTCAACATCTGTCATTCTCAAGCCACTGCCTGACTGCAGGAGAGTTGGAGGCTGAAAACACAGGAGTTGTGTGCTTGAAGCTTCAATGATGAGAAAATGGTCACTGGATAAAAACATTCTGGGAGTGCAGATGTGAACAGATGTGTAATTTTTTTATTTTTTTTTTTTTTTTTAATATTCACTCAAAACTCAGGGATAAAGACACCTTAGATCTCTCAAATGATGGTAATTCCAACAGATAATTACCTAGTATTAACTTTCACTCATTTAATTCTTTTATTTTCTCCTGCACCCTGGTGTGCTTTGGGCATCTCTGCTGCCCACACCCCTTGGTCTGTAAAACACAGGTGTGGAGCCTTCTTGGCCTGCCAAATTCCCCAGTTCTGGGATTTTGGTGGTACCTGACTGGAGGTCTTAATGGAATTTTTTTCTTCATTCTGGCTACACTGTGTGGAGTATTGGGTGCTTCTACATGTCTACTGACCTCTTTTTGATTTAGTTAGTTGGGCTTGGGTATTTTATAAACAAGGATAGGCTTGAAGCACTTCTCAGCTGTTTTGATGCCAAGAGCATGAACTGTCAGGAAGGACTCTGCTTTATGAGACAGATTCTTCTTAATGAAAAGTTTATAAGCTGGAAATCCATCCATATTTTAAAAGGCAATTATTGCTTTGCTTTCAGTTTGGCTACAGGCTTGATATCAAACTGAAGCAGTAAAACCAAAAAAAATTAATTAGTGATTGGGTTCATATGAGTGAAATGTGATTCTGATTTCTTACTGTTGAATTCAAATTCACTTAGTGTTGGCTTTTTGGGGTTTGCATTTCAATTATTTGCTCCTAACATAGTAGAAAGGAGTCAGTAAGGGTTTAGGTGGGAGGGTTTTCTTTTGGCAGGATTAAAAACAAAAAAAGTGGAAAAGGGGAAAGTTAACTTAATATGGAAAGCTCCAAAAGTAGTGCCACAGCATTTTTTCCAGTAAGCTTGGCACTCTTTGCTGAGTTTTGCACTATACAGCCATTAGCAGGCTGGTCAATGCATTGCTTTATGAGGCAATTATTTCAGCATACTCTATTCAAAATACACATTAGAACTTAACCTTCTGAATCCTGAAGTAGCATTTTTATCACTCAACATTAGAAAAGAGTTGGAGTCAGCAATTTCCCCTTTCTTTTTATGATCTGGTATCATTAATAAAGCATTGAGCTGGTAGCTTCTTACAATTCTCCAGAATAATTTGTGACACAAAAGATGCTGCTGTGATACAGTTATCTGTTGACTTATTCAATAGCAGGGGAAACATAGAAATTGTGTAAAAACAAAAATGAGGAAGGGAGGGGAGAAAGAGCTCTTAAAACAAATGTGCAACTGGTACACAGCATATTAGGCCTGCTGCTGCTGGATATGCACAAGCAGAAATGGGAAGTTAATATGGAATTTCTAATTAGGGTCACATACTAATGAACTCCCTCTTCATGTTAGTTTTATGCCGCTTCAGAAATTTTTTATCATATGCTTAAAAATTTATGGCTGGAAACATTAATGAAAATGAGGCGTGAATTGGAAATTGTGCTATTATGGAGATGAGTATGGCCATGGCCAGGCTGATTTCTAAGGAGGGATCCTTTTATTGCCATTTTTTTGTGGAATGAGAAATGATACAAGTAGAATTAATGACTAGACATATTCTTTGCCCTGACTTGGCTGGAGTTATTATATTTAAAGTTATAAAAGCTGGATTTAATAAAATTCTGAATTAATTATAAGGGGAATTTTAATCATAATTGGCAGTCTTCTGTAAGAAAACTGTAAATCAGCAGAAGGGCTTAAATTAATACAGTGAGGTGGTTATGCTTCCACACACCTATATGTGTGTGTCTATTAAATATACATTTTTAAATATTAAATATATTTATATATAAGTACAGACATGCTCATACACATGCAGGTACAGTGAGCATTTTTCTGTGACTTTGTTGCTGAAGGCTGTCTCTTTTTCCTTGCTGCTTGACAACACAATTGCTCTTAAGTTCTGTGGATGAATGTCTGGGTATAAATTTTCCAGAAGTGGCATTTTTGTCTCTGGTATCTTGTAAAAATCAATTGGGCTTGCTATTTAAAATGTCAAACCCCCAAACGCTACCTGTTGTATTGTTTCCTTTGGTCCCACTAAAATTATCATGCAATCTTGTGTAAAATATATTGAAAACATCTGCTAGTCTGTCTCATTGGAATTGCCTTTGGAAATAGTCTAGTAACTTTGGACAGCTTGGCTTTACAAGGATATTGATTTCACTGTGCCTTTATCATGGAAAACTGATGAATGGTCAAAAGCTGAAAGTGATATAAAACCTGGTTTATAGTTTTTATATGAATCCACGTAATAAAATAAAGTAGGTTTATAAAACATAGTAAGGTGAAAATATTAGAGTTAAAAGAGAATTTTGCAGCATTTTTGTGCTGTGGATTACTCGGGCTGGGGATACCAGAAACATTTCCAGGCTTGTAAGGGTTGGACAAAGGCAATAATGTACTTATTGAAAACAATACCATGTGTTGCTAATAATTACGTGAAGTTTGGGAGAAGATAAACTTGCATAGAACACTGCTTTTGGATTTTGAACATTTCCTTTTGAAATAGGCTATTAATACTGAACAGGAACCAATGTGGGGGAAATGTTGTTTCCTCAGTCCAATAACAAGGAGAAATAGGCAGCAAAACACAACTAACTGATGGGGCATGCACCATGGGAATCAGGAACTGCAATCTGGGCAAGAAATACCCTTTTTGTACACCTGAGGAACTGAACAGGAGGAATTAGAAACAACATTGGCCATCTGTATTGCACTGGCTGCAACAAAAGAAAGTAAGGAATATACAGGAAACTAAATTGATTTCTTTCTGGAGGAAGTAATTACTTTCCTGGTCAATTAAATAGAAACACAATGGGAAGGTGTTGAAGTAGAAACACGTGTGTCAGTCCTGCAGAACAGTGAATTCTGTGTGTACAGAATGCCCTGAGGGCTAAAAGTACTCGTTCATCTCCAGCCCAGCTGGGTCCTGTTCTGCGAGGAGGGGCAGAGAGATGGTGAGGGATTCTTTCTGGATCTCAGTAAGAGAGGTCTGAAAAGAAGAGGTTCAATAAAATGACTGGTTTCATGAGAGAAAACAAGAGGAATAGCAATAGAGAGTAAATGCAGCATCCTTTCACGAGATGGGGACCCTACAGGGGTGTAGGATTGGATGGATGCTGGTTGGGAGTCTCCCAAGGTTGCACAGACCTTGGCTGGGGAGAGAGTTTCCTCCTTTTTTTGGTCACTTTGTTTTGTATCGTTTTCTGACAAAACCCAGCTGTCTGAAGGGTGTTTGCAGGAGAGGCTCTTGCTGCACTGCAGGGGAGAGGCAGGGCCAGGTTCCTGGGGAGAGCTGCCCACAGCTCCTCGTGCCAGGGCTGGACCAGACTGTCCTGCAGCTCGAGCATGTCCAGCACGGCCCAGGCTCCTCACAGGCTGCTGGGGTGAGCACTTCCAGTGCTTGGGTGTGCAGGAATCACTGAGCTGGGATTAGACAAGGAAAAGCAAATCGCCTCAGACAACTCTCCTGCAGAGCTGGGTGGGTGCAGTGAAAGGAGAGCCATCACCAGTCTGCTGCTGACAATTCAGCTGGTGCTGACCAGTTGCCACTGCTGCAGAACCCATGTCCTGCCCCTTAAGACATGTCACCAGTGCAAACTGTGGTAGGGAAAAAAAAAAAAAAGGAAAAATGAAAATCGAGATTTGCATATCTGGATTAGTGAAACCTGAATTAAAACTGACACCTGTGGATTTTGTTTAAAAAAGGCTTTTGCACAGTTCTCTAAATGATCTTTTGTTGTGCAGTAGGGAAAACTGTGTCAACTTCATATGTCACTTCAGCTAGGATACCTTGAGGAAAGGGAAGGTTGTCCCAGAGATCCATGTCCAGGCTTGGGTGCTGTGCTTGAGAAATGCTGGCCCAGTGGAGAGAATTCAGAGCAGGACAGTGAGGGTGAGCAGAGCATATCCTGCAAATAGGATATGAGGAAAAAGTGAACCAGACATTGTCTCCTTGATTTCCCCAATCACTCAGTAATTTTTTTCATCTCTTTGAACAGAGCAATTATTTTCTGTTCTGTGCTCCCTTCTATGAGAACTTTTAGCTGGTTCTCTGATGCTTCTGAGGTGCATTTTCATTAAAGAAGATGCAGCCAGGAGGGACCTATTGAAGGTTGCCAATGGAACTCCAGTCTCCAGAGTTTGAGTAGAGTTACCACTAAACCTTTTTTCTTCCATAAGAATATAAGAGAAGACAAAAACTGTAAATGCTGGGGTGGATAAGGAAGCTTCCTTACTTCAAGTTAAAGGTCAGTTTTCATTCTTCAAAGTGTGACAAGTAGAATTGTTCAACAGGTACAATTGCAAATGGAAAAAGGAACAGGACACGAATTCCATTGCAAACTCCTCTTTCCTGCTGTTGCTGTTTTTGACTCTGAGCACCCACATGGGTACAGCCATGGTTTGTTAAATCAGGAAAGGCAATTGAAGCTGGCAAATGAGTGTGGGACTGGTTCGGGCTGTTTCTGTGAGCTCCTGTGTCCAGATGTGGTGTGTGCACTGCAGAGCCCCATGGAGGGATCCCAGCCCGCATTCCCCTTGCATTACAAGGAAGTTTTTGGGATTGTGACAGTCATTTGCAGAAGCCCTGCCCACCTCCTTTCTTGAGAAGCCTAATAGTGCTTTGACAGTGCTCTAATAGCATCCAGTTCTCTGGGTTTGAAAGGGTGGAACTTGGACTTGGTCACAGGAGGAGGCAAACCACTGCTATTGTTGTCTTGCACTTTATAGTTTTGTAGACAAGTTACCTTTACCTGGCAAGGAATTCCAGCAATTGGATTGTTTCATGTTAAAAGCCCTGACTGTGATGAAAAGAGAAAATAAACCTGTAAGGGTAAGAATATGTGAGATTTGATAGAGAATTAAACTGAAGCATTGGGATTTGTAGAAAAGTAACACGTACAAGAAGTTTGTCACTTTATTACAAACCAAAAGTATTGGATACTTGCCAACCAGACAAAAAGTGTATATCCTGAAACATATTGAAAGAGAAATATTAATAGAGTAAAGGCTGGTGTGTAATACAGTTGAAAATAATAAAATGCTGAAAGGATATTGCAACTTGATTTTTGAGAAGATGGTTAGAAAAGAAAAAAATTCTGGTTTTATTAAGCATTTCATACTAATTTTAATTAGAAGTGTCCTAATTCAATAGACCAAATGTATTTTATGAAGTAAATTTGATCCTGACTTAGGAAGTACAGTAGCTGTATAACTTTTAACCATATGCTTCTTTTAAGAAAAAAATAAGATACTGCCTGATATGTCTCATGAATTGCATTTTATTTAGTATTTGGCTTTTGGGTGAATGCTTTTTCTCTCCATTTTAGAGTCAGGATTGTTTGAAACTCAAAAGGATGTGATAACTGTGATGAACATGGGGAAGTGTGCTGGGTTTAAGTCTGTAATTAACAGTGGGAAGCATCCACTCCTCAGAGGGAACGTGGAGGAGAGATCACAGTGTGGGTGCCAGGGGAAGGAATGTCAATTTACCTTTCCAAAATGAGCTAACAGGATTGAGACAGGGGACTCTCATTCTGAACTGTGAGAATTACCCTTCTTTTAATTAATGCTGTTACAATATTGCTGGCATACCCGATTTTTCAAAACTACTTTTGTAATCGAACTGGATTTTTTACATTGCTTCTACCTTCCATATTCCATGAAGACATTTTTGCTCATAATTTCAACAGAACCCTTTAGGAGTCTCAGGCACTTATAAATGCTGCAATGAAAAGCTGAAGGAAGTTGCTGTGAGAATGTTGCAGCACATCACTTGATGAGGTAACTTAATAGGATTGCTACTAGCAAACTTCCTCTTAATGGCTTTTACAAACTACAGTTTATTATAGCAAACTGCTGCTATAAGAAGTGAGGAATTAAAGAGAATGAATTAGACATAATGGGGGAAAGAAAAAAAAAACTTACAGAACTTATGGCCCATCTGAGGTTTATTTTGCATGTTTTAATTTTGTTACGATAAATAATTGGAAAAAATTTAATTGTATACGTTTGTAGCATCAAAGTATAATAAAAAAATTGGAGAGTAACTTTAAAAGTCATCAGCTGTAAATGCAGTCATTAGTCAACCCTTCTCACTACATAACTGATGCTGGTTGGCATTTTGTAAACTACAGAATTGTGCTGCAGCTTTGATGTTCTCTGAAGCAGAAAGGAGCTGGAGTGCAGCCTGCCCAGGTGAGGCTGTGCTCTGTGAGCATCAGCAGCACATCGAGAGTGGGTTTGGTGTGGGCCAAGCCCACGGTTCCTGCTGTTACAAAGAGGAGGGGCCCAGCACCTGCTCCCCTGATGGTGCTTTTCAGGGGCACAGGGATGTGGCAGTTTTGATTCTGCAGCTCGGGTCAGCAGGGCTGGGCACAAGTGCAAACACCCTGGGACATCCTGGTGTTTTCTTTTAGTGTAAGTTAATTTTTTCTCAATTATTGTCTTAGCATTTGGCAGGTCTATAGGATGGAGAGATTGCCTTTTTCAGACCCAAGCCAGGCTGGGCAGGAGAGTGAAGAGCTGGGGGCTCTAAGCATCAGTATCACCTCACACAGACATGATTATGCAGTCCACAGACCCTAAAGTACTTTTTCCCTAAGTCAAGTGGTAAATAACAAAGATATTTAGTGAGTTGTCCTGGTTTGAATAGTTATGATTTCCATTATCTGAAAACTAGTGGGTTAAAATAGCTTTCTTTTTTTTTTTTTTTAAATGAAAATTATTTGAAATCAAAATGATTTCTAACCTAGACTGGTTGTACTATTGTTGTACTTTTTTTTTTTTAGTACCTAACACATACTTGAGTACATGGATTTATGCATATATAGCAGTCAGATAAAAATACACCAAAAAAAGTTGAAATACAGCAGTTTGTTGGCTGAAAAATGCTATGCTTGAGTGGAACATACAAAGGACATTTTAAGTATATGCTGGTCTCTCTCACTACAAGCCTAAAGACACCACATACTGAGTTAGTTGTTCTTTTATAATTCAAAGTCAAGCTACTGTAGTGCACCAATAGATTTTTTAGGCTCATATTAAATAATGAATTTTCACAGTACATGCTATAAAGTGAGTTGGCAGGTTTTGTGAGTGATTGGACTGTAAATCTGAAATGAGGCTCACTTCGTCACACTTTCACTTCTCCCACCAACTGTTCAGATGCCTCAGGTGCCAGAAAGGATTAGAAAACCCCGTGAGAAGGGATAGCAGTTCTGCTGAGAATGGAGAAAATGCAACACGATTTTTTCTGCTTTTAACTGAACACGGTGAGCACATTATGGAGCTTTACATTTTACAGTCTTAGCCTGGGCCATAAGATGATTCTATTACAATGCATCACTTACCTTTATGTTTATAATCAGGGCTAATGCTATAAAGTGACACCCTGCAGGTGTTTAACCCTATTCTCAAGCACTGCTTTTTGTCATACCTTGAGATATGAAACCTCACCAAGTAGTACACAGTGACAGAAAAGAATTTAAAGTGGTGATATAACTTTAAAATTACTTTTTCTTGATTCTCTAATACTAGTAAGCTTTTACAATCATACAGTCATGTTTTAAAAAATCTTTCCTTCATTAGCCATCAAATGAGTTTGTATTCCCCAAGGCATTGCAGGGGATGCTGTCATTAAGTGGAAGTGCCCAGCAGGAGGGAGCTGGCAGTGGCTCTCTGAACCATCTCATCCTGGGACATGATGGGACTGCTGTGCTTTGGTTAATAAAGGAACTGTCTCTGCCTTTATTAGGGTTTCATTTTGCCCCCCAATTTTATGTTTTCTTAACAAAGTTTTGTTGTGCTGAAAGAACTCAGAGCAAACCAGCCTTTGTCATAAACTGAACATCAGCTCCAGGCAGAGATTTCCTGTGCAGGTAATTCCCTGTGCATTGTTAATTTTTGAAGGTAAGAGGAGTTTTATGGGGAATTGGTGGGTTACCTCCAGGCTGATTAATCTGGGTGTCCTAGCCTGAACAGGACTGACAAAATGCCTGAACCCAGGAGAGCAACATTTCCCCCTTATGAAAAGGTGTAGGTTTAGCATGAAAATAGTTCCAAATCAAACCATGAGAGTCAAACTCCTTTTCATCACAGGCTATCACTACCCATACAGACTGAGTTTTTCCTGCTGGTTTTGGGGTGTCCAGTGAATCAGGCCCTGGATGACAGGCTCTTGCCATTGATTGAGGTCAAATGGCTTTTTTCTGTCTGAGAGCTGGAGCAGAGATGTGAGCCAAGAAAAGTCAAGGCAGCAAAATGTGCCCAGGTGTCTCCAGCTGGGTCACTGTTCCATTGGGTTTGAGAACCCTTTCCCTCATTAATAGATCTGGTGCATACTATGTGTGCTTATACACTCCCCAAATGTTTCACTTCTCCTAAAAATAGTGGATAATGTTTGTACATCAAGAGATTTGTTTGATGTTTTGTTACCTCTGCAAGTTAGAAGTTACTCAGCAGCTCAGGTAGGAGGCATGAAAAAAAAATTCAGATAAAGATATTTGCCTTGAGAGAAAAAGTAGGATGCATGATGTATTCTGTGCATGCTTTGCACATATTAATATTTATTTTTTCTTCTAAAATAGCACTTCATGAAACATCATTTTAAGTGAGGTGATCTTTCTCTCTTTGGTGAGAACCATTAGAAATTACCCCAGAATGCTGTCATCCTCCTTGGCTAATTACTAGACAAAGCACTGATTAAGATTAAACTCAAACAAATATATTTTAGGCTGTCTGAAGTACATAGATCAAAAGTTAAAGCAGAGTTCTTTTGAACAAAGAACTAATAATGATTAAGAGCTACCTTTTTCCTCTTGTACCTTTCAATTGATTGTGGCTCTGCCTGGCTTGATGGATTAAAATCAGTAATTTAGAAGCTGACAAAACAATACATTACAGAAAGGATAAGAGTCAACACAAATGATACAAATGATCCTGACTGTAACATTTACATCTTTTAGAGTGTAACACCTTTGCACTTTTTTCCCTGTTTTCCCCAAAATCTCAGCATTGCAAGCAAATTAATTGGTGTCATGTTTTCAGCTATGGAGGGGGGAGCCTAAACTATTTCAAGAATTGAAGAATAAGAAATAAGAAGGGAAAAGGTTGGACTTGATCATCTCAGAGGTCTTTTCCAACCTAATTAATTCTGTGAAAAGAGAAAAATTGCCAGTGTTAGCATGGAGAAGAGAGATCAATGATGAACTGTGGAATCTTGCATTGTTCTCTAGATATTAAAAAAGGGGTTACCAGGCTGTTCATTGGCTGTGTGGCTGTAACCTTTCACCACAACTTTAGTGATGCCACTGCTCTCACTTTTCCAGTGTTATATCATTTTCTAAAGGAATAAGGGAGTTAATATTCAGTTTACAGCGGTGCCATCCTGCTGCTTCTGCTCATGAGAGAGGTGGAAAGCCTCTCTGAGGGGATAGAGGAGGGGATGATGCAAAAAGGTGGCTGAAATGGTCTGAGCAATAATTTCACTAAGGTACTCTGGCAGCAGCAATCTGAAAGGTTGTGAGTAGAGCCAAGATGGGAAAAAAAAAGCCAATTGTCAAGTGGCGTGATGAAGTAAGAATTTAAGTTCTCCAGATGTATATGAAGTGCTAGATCTTAGAAATGTTACACAGAAAAAAATCTTCAAGATTTTCCATGAACTCAAGATAATGAATTTATAAGAAGTAGAAAAAGGAGGGCCTGGAAGATGATGGGCAATAGGAGAAAGGAAGTTCTGCCTTGAACTTGAAGCTGTTGTTAGATATCCATGAGGAGATTTGACAAGGACAAGATTCAATTCCAAATGTCTGCATTAGAGAGCTGACCCCATGAGTCATATGAAAATGTCTTAGGAGGTGATAAATGGCTAAATACAAGATGTGTAGGGAAAAGAGTGGGAAAGCAAGGACAGGCACCTCTAAGAGCCCCTAGAAAAAGCTGATGGCAGACAAGAAGCTGACAGAGATAATGAGAGAGGGCGATTACAGCAGGAATTATTGTTGGCTGATGGCACGGCAAGTGGGTTAGAGAATGGGTGAGCATGAGCATGAAGAACTGGCTTTTAGCTTTGGCTTACAAAGCATTCATTAGGAGGCTTGGTCAACCACAGTTCCTTCAGCAGATGGATTGCTTGGGAGGACAGACTGGCAGCTGTCACAGGGAAACTCCTGGATAACATTGTCAACTCTGCATCCAACAGGTTTAAAGAGATTATTTTACACAGAAATGCCAGAGAACTGTAGAACCAGAGGGGAGCAGAGTGGTCATGGAAGAGTACAAAGAAAAGAAACTGATGTCAGAAAGAGAAGGATAATCTTACATGAAACAGCAGAGACCTTAAGGATTCTGACAGAAAGGGCTTTCTTGAAATAAAAGAAAGGGAATGGGGATCATTTTAAGTAGGCCACCAGCCCGTGGTTTCAAAGCCTGGCTGGTGTCTGTGGGAGCTGCAAAGGCTGAAGAGTTCAGAATGAAGTCAGCATGTCTGTGCTGCTGCTGCCCTATGCACAGAGGCTGCATTACCAGGGGTGAGCATTCCTACTCCCTCTTTGTGGAAGAAAGCCACCATTTCCACAAACAAAAGAGAGCTGAACAGTTTTTGCAAAAAGACACTAAATGAGCAGGATGTTGTACACTTTTATAATGAATGCAATGTTAGAATAAAAATAAACAGTAGCACAAAACCTCTTCTCTTTAGGAGTCAGAAATAGAACTTCCTTAACTTCATACTTTCTTGTTTTAAGGAGAAAACTATTTTCCTAGTGAGGTATTCTAGTGCAGTGATTTTTTTTTTATATATAATGCTAATCTTATTCTTCTAGTTTTCCTTCATTTGCTTTTAATAACACTTATAAAATAGAATAATCTGTAGGTGCTACCAAATCTGAGCCTTGAGGCTATAGCGATCACACAGTTACAATGTAATTATTGCAAAGAGCCAAGTTGTTGTAATATCTGATTATAGCTGAAAGAGAAGGTAATTGAAATGAAATAAAATAGAGTTTGCAGAAAACTTTTGCATTTTTCAATATTTTTGCTAGTTTTACCATGTATCACCTCAGTGTTTTGCCATGTTTTTATTATTTACTTATTTTTCTAACTATTAAATTTCCTGACCACCCCTCTTAGTTTGAGACAAAATTGCTTTTGTTGTGTCTGTGCTGCCCTACTGGAATAGTTATGCATAATAATGACTTTAAGTTGATAACAGCTGAAATTTCACATTCTATGACTTATTTTTGCCTTTTTATGTAGTTCTAAGGCATTCTATTTTAGGGAATAAGAGTACTAATTTATGATAAAGAGGTAACATCTTAAAATAAATGGCAAATTAAATACTCCTAAGTCTGATCTCTTGGAATGCATGTTTGGGTTAGATCCTTTTGCTTGTATGTTGGATATATTTTTTATATATAAATAATATATATGTATATTATATATATAATATATATAGAATATCCTAATAAGAGTTTTACAGATGTCATGTGTAGGTTTTGCAACAGGATGTTGCAAATTCTAAATCTGTGCTTGTGTTCAAGTGAACACTCAAGAATTTATCGGAAAAGAAATCCATCAGGAAATTGTAAACAAACACAAAAACGTCTCAAGAAGTTTCAAACCCTCAAACTTCCGTGGGTGGGAGAGCGCTCAGGGGAATGCTTGTTCCTCCTCTGCCCTCCTACAAATGAGGGAATCTAAAATTAGGAGCAGTTCAGAGGGTGGAAATGTGAAAGCAGACGTTTCCTTCAAATGGAGGAGTTATCTCAGTCAGTCCTGCTGTAAATATGGAATGGCTACCTGGGGGGAGAAACCCAACAAACAGATGGAATGAAGCTCTTGTCCTCAAAGTAATATTAAGAAAACCCCTCAGGCTAATTATTTTTGGTCTGGATCTACCTGCCTCTGTTATTTACCTGCCCAACCTACAGTGACAGCTCTAGGAATTAGTGGTAACTTAATTATTGTCATTAAGCAAGTGTGGGTTTTGTTGTGTTGGATTTTTTTGTTTGCAGATCTCCATGACATCCAGAAGTAAATGTAAAAGAGCAGACAACAATTAGGCATGCCTAGAAAAATACTCCTCAAAAAAGATATTTGGAATAATTATCTGTTTTGCAACACCAAGTCAGCAGTTTTTGCCAACTTTAAAATAAGATTATAAAAGATGAAACAGGAAAGGTTATTTCAGCTTTTAAGAAAGATGTAAGCAATTTTCTACTCTCTCCCCAGGCAGAGTTTAGAAATATTTCTAATGAATTAATGTATAATAAAAGTATTTGCCTGGATGATAATGTATTTTTCCTAATAATTTCTTAATTTCTAGAGTGCCTAATTGTAGCTCTCGGGGGTGTGAGGTTAAGGCAGTATGTTTCCATGTTGAAAGTATGCACTGTATTTTTCCTTTTTTCAGCAGGTGATTTTTTGGGGATTTTTGGTAAGAGATATTTGTCTTTCCTGCAAATTTCTGAGAAATAAGAAGGTTCCTGCCTAATCTGAATGGACAGTAAAGGGCATTTCATGTTTC
Source organism: Polioptila caerulea (assembly GCA_013397295.1). Taxonomy (NCBI): domain Eukaryota; kingdom Metazoa; phylum Chordata; class Aves; order Passeriformes; family Certhiidae; genus Polioptila; species Polioptila caerulea. The sequence goes on along the minus strand of VYXF01005742.1, from coordinate 663,742 downwards.
TGAAATTCTCTGTTTATTAGAGATTAATGGGGAGTCGATGCCTTTCAAACACTGCCCTCCCTCCCCGCCCCCC
>VYXF01005742.1:538636-659696 GCA_013397295.1 Polioptila caerulea | reverse complement strand
AAAACCCAACAAAAAAAAAAAAACATGTTTTCCTCTAAGAGTGGACTTTTAGTTAGAATTTAAAAATTCATTATTAATCATTTAGTTGCAAAACTTACTATTGCTTTCCTTTATCCTTTGAAATGTGATGTGATGTAAAATAAACCCCCAAATATCTGAGAAATTTAAAATTATTTCCACGCTAAGCATAATTATTACCTTATTTTTAGAGTTGTCTTTGATATGTCATTGCCAACTTTCCAGAAACAGAAAAGTTTCTGTGCTTAGCATATATCTTCTGCTAATAGGATTAATTAGAATGTTAATTTGTTTCCATTTGCAGCTGAAGTACTGTAGTCTTTTTAACAGAAAGATTTTATTTTTTTTTTCTCCATAAGTACCTAACATATTAAACTGTAATATATTTATAGTTACCAGGTGGGGGGGTTTTTCCCTTCCACATGAATATGAGCTCTCTGCTCTAGTGTCTCTTATCTCTGAGCAACTTCAAAACCTTTGTGATGTCATATGCACCTATCTAGTCTAAAATTCTCTAGGCTAAGTTTGTTCAAATCTTGTACCCATAATTAGGTGTCTAAATATAATGGCCTGATTCTTGAAAGATGTGAGCACTTTTAGGAACAGTGACTTGCTAAGATTTGCTGTGCTCTGCATTTCTAAATCCAGGCCATATATGTAGGCAGCCTAAATATAGATTCATGAACTAATTTAAGACTGAAATAGGCTTCAACTGGTTTGGCATGTTTCTTAGTTCATGTTATTCCTGACAGAGAAAACCAGTGATTCCAGCAGTGATCCTTGTCTGCCTGGCCCTGATGGGAAAGGGTTGCTCCTTGGTTTTCAAAGTGCTTTTGAAAGCTCTGTAACAGCTCAATGTTATATTATCCCTGTTTAAGGCACAAGTTCTGTCTTTTATATTCCAAATTTCCCAGGAATGTAATGGAAAATGGTTTTGGTGGAGGCCTTTCAGTGGGACTGAATTATGTATGGATAATGTGAAATGCCTGCTCTCTTCAAAGCCAGGATGTTTAAGGGAACACATGACTTGCTTTGAATAAAACTCATTTTATATTTAACAGAGCCTTTCCACCTGTCAGACAGTGTGTTTCTTTTTCTTCCTGTGTTAGTGGTATTTTCTGGGCCAACAGAGGAAATGGTTCAGGAGTTGTTTTGCTTTTTAAATTGGAATGAATTGTAAAAACACTTCTGTTATAAGTGGCTTTTATCCATGAATGTAGCTTCCTCAAGACAGAACAAGGTATTTAAAAATTTGGTGTCACTGTCACAAAATCGCAGTGTAATTTTCACTGCTAATACCTTGTAGTTCTCACCAGTCCTGGCTTTGGCACCCAGATGAGAGAGCGTGATGAAAAAAGCAATGATTCTTCATTTAACGAGGGCATTGTGTGTGCAAACCAGTCCAGAAAGTCCAAACTCTAATTTGAATGTATTCATTACCATCCCTTGCTCTTTGTCCAACTTTCAGTTCATTTTCTTATATTTAAATTTGGTGTCTTATGTTTATTGAGGCTCCTTATAATGGAGATCAGGCTAGGATGTAGATGAATGGAAATGGAGCTGTAATAGTGAACCAGCATTAACACTGCTCTTTCAAATTTCAGATTAGTTTGTGTTTGGTGATTATTTGTTTGGGTTTTTCTGGTTTGCTGGTTTGGTTTTTTCTCCTTTTTTATTTTTTTTTTTTCAAAATCACACTATTTTTATGGACATTAAAAAGTACAGGCATTGGATCTGGTTACATTCTTTAGCAGGCAGAGAAAAGACCAATTTACAAGGAATATTCAGAGGTATATTATTGCACTTTTGTGTACAGTCTGAGTTTTATCAGAAAATGACGGTCTATTCTCCTCTGTAAAGAAAATTTTTAAAAATGGATAGCAATATTTGTGACACAGATATTTGTTACAGGGTAACAGGAGAATGGTGTTAAGCAAATATTGTGGTTCATTGTTTCTCTGAATGCCCCATGATTTCATTCTCCCTCTCACTGAGAAGAGATTTTCCTGCACGCTTCTTTACCGTCTGAGAGTAAGGCTTAAAAACAATCAGAGCTATCACAGTGTTAGAAAAATATCAACAATCAAGTTGTTGACATATTTCCACATCTCATGAACCTGCTGTCAGTCTAAACAGGGAATGAAACTTCTTGGACTCATATGAAATCTCTGCAATTCCTTGGAAGCTCGGGGTTTTCAGCATTCAGCTTTCAGACTGGCTGCTGCTGAGCCAACTCAGGAGTGTGAGTTATTTATAGTTTTTTAAAGAAAATTCTTTGCAGTGATGAAGTTAGTTACTTTCTTGCCCCCTCTTTTTTTCATGCAACGTGAGTCATTCATAAACACTTTTGGGTTTAGGCAGCAAGGTGGGAGCAGGAGTATCTAAAGAAAAAAAAAACAAAACAAAACAACAAGAAAATGTGTAGCCAGAGTGACAAATCCTTAGGCACAGCTATAAAACATACAGATCAGTAGCACAGAGCCATAAGAATATATTGACTGTGGCTCAAACTCATCAGAGAAGATTGATCAATCCAGCTGACTTGCATTAATTGTGAAATAGAAGGAATGCCGCGATCAATGATAGGCACGAAAGTGCAGCGGTAATGATGCCACATCCAGCTAATCCAATAATGGAGAACCTGATGGATAGCATATTGGAATTCCACTGCTCGGGCCCCTGTCACAATAAAGTATATCCTGCAATTATGGAGAAAAATCGAGCAGGCAGCAGTGGAGGCAGCCTAATCGGGCAGTGCCGCAGTTTTCCTGATTAAACACCGCGTTAAGTGGCACTCAAACCCTGCAACTCGGCCAGGCTGTACGAGGGAATCCTTAAATTCATGTGAAAACACAGGTATTTTAATCGAAGCAAACTATGGATATTAAGATGTATGCAGGGTCTCCAGTTAACTGTGGGCGTTTGAACACTGGTCTCTCGCTGTTGGCCGTGAGGAGAAAGGACCATTGCTGAGTTGTGGGCCACCAACCACCTGTGCTGCAAATCAGTTTGGTTTTAGAAAGGCTTAAAGACCTGATGAGAAAAAGAATACTTCTTACAAACCCATGGAGAATTCAAATTTAGTTAACTTCTGCCCACGTTTGCCTATGGTTACTAATTTTAGTCTGGTCAGTGTTAGGTGTTGATTGGAGGAAGAATAGATTTTTAGTAATATAAGTACAGCCAGACTTGTGGCTACAGTTATGATTCAGTGGTCATACACTTACTGTAAAACCAACCTGAATCCTCTCCAAAATACAGCATCTGTCACATTAAGGACTAAGGCTTTCAGTTCTCATTAAATATTTACTTTCCTACTATTACTTTTATACTGATGCCTAATTTTTTTTCATGAAGTTTATCTCTATGAACCTTCTGGTTGTCATTTTGACTCGACTTTGCTGTTGACTTTTGAAGACCCAGCTTTGTGTCAGGAGGCTGCAGGGTCTGTACAGGAACCCCTTGGCAGTGGCTGTTTAAGGAAGGTGTGTCCAGTTCTCCTGCGTCTTCCTGGGGCACTGGGTCCTTCCTGATGCACTTGGAAGGGACCTCTGGGAGCTGCAGAGGAACCATGACTGTTTGCTTCACCTTATCCCTTATCAGCAGTATTTCTTAATTATCTGTTTTTGTTGGGGGGATGAATGACTGATCTTGGAGCTGCTCAGCATTCAGGGCATCCAAGGGCTGCTGTTTCTGGGGGTTTGAGCAGTCACAGGGGGAAATGGATGGCTGCCTCACCACTGAGGAAGCACCTGAACCCATCTGTGGATCACTCTGCTTTGCCTTCTGGAAATCATTGACTGCTTCAATTCCAGTTCTAGGTGGCGATTTTTGTTTCACCTGTAGAAATTTGCCAGTTTTCAGATACAAGTGTTGGTGCATAAATTGAACTGAGGTTTTGATACTTCACAGGTCTTGAAACTCTTCAGTAAAGCCTGGCTCTATTTCTATATGCAAATGTAGGGGGTTTTTATGAACAAAATCACTTTGCCGCTCTCGCTGGACTTTTTTCTTTTGAAGAAGTTGTTGAGGCAGAGAAGCTTGGGGACAATTATTTAAGCAAATAGCAAGCAAACTAAAATATTGCCATTCCTGTAGAGGTGTGCTGGTAACAACTGTTATGCCAGATTAGGAGCTCTGCTTGCCTTGCTGAAGCCTCTGACTCTGGAGCATCCAACTGGGAATGTGTGAGCAGGAGTTGTTCAGCCATCTCAGCCTAATGCCCTGCTGTAGGAAAGTGCTGTAGCACTTCAAGGCTGCAGCTCACATCTGCTGTTTCCCTTTTAGTGCAGTGTAATTTTCTTAGTGTTGTGAAGAAATGATCAGCCAGTGTTAGTATGGGGCACTTCTTCTTCCTAATGTTGATTATACCTGTGGGGGCTGAAGGGACAAAAGAAACAACACTCCTTCCATGGTTACAATGTGAATGCAGGGGTGAAATTAATGAAATAATTTATCCTAAGGGTTCTAAGTATTCCAAAGTTTTTGTTTTCAATGGAATAAAATTAATTAAATACTAGATTAATAAGTGATCAATAAGTCCTGAAATGGTTTTCAGGCTGCTTGAGTGAGCTGACAACAAAGACTGTATCTTTCTCTTTCTTGGCAAGTAGAAAATAGAATTCTCGTTCGGGGTTTTTCCCTTTAAAAATACTGCAGTATAACCAGAAGACAAGTTGACCAAGTTGTGAACGTAATACCACCATCCTGGGTGTTAATAGCATCTCTTTCTGTGAGGAGTGGCCTGATACAGTGTGTATTTGCTGAACCTATTTTTGATGGTGTGAAGTGTTAACAGTTCGCTTTACACCTCCCATCATAGTCCCATCAATAACAGAGAGAAGGCGACTTCAGACTCTGTGATGGTAGCTAATTGCTGTGGAACAAACCCTTGCCTTCCCCGAGACTTTGTTCATTTCTTTTGGCCACCAGGGAATAATTTTAATACATGAAAACTGTATTCAAGTTATGTTCCAGCAGTAAATGAGATCTACTTACTTCTTTCCAGAACAATTAATTTCAAGCCAGCCTATGTTAAAGAAAGTACTGAGCAGTGTGTTTTATAATTGCTGGAGAGCTGTACATGCATTAGAATAGAAATATTGGGTTTCTTTTCACGTTTTGAATTATCCCAGTAGACTTGCAAGCTGCTATGAATAATTCTGTAAAGTCTAAGTGAAAGAGTTCAGATATTTTTCCCTCCTTTCTTTGAGATTACTGTAGTTATTTGAGGCAAAAAGGCAAAACACTTCAATATTATGGAAAATGAAGACATTTTAGGACTGAAGTAGTAATGGATAGCCTGAAGGCATTGGTTGAACCAAACTGACACCTGCAATGTTTTTTTAATGTTTTTTTCCCCTCTCAAATAAGTTGTTAGATGCCACCTTCATGGTCACCTGTGAAGTTACAACATGGTATCTTCATAAAACAGGAACTTCTGTAAACCCTTAACTTGGCTGTCAGCAGTTTAACATAATATCATAGGTGTGTACAAATCCTCACAGACCTTCCTGAATAGAGACAGGACAGCCAGGAATGGCTTTAAACTGTCAGATGGCAGAGCTAGGTTAGATTTTAGGAAGGAATTGTTCCCTGTGAGTGTGGTGAGACCCTGGTGCCCAGAGCAGCTGTGGCTGCCCCTGGATCCCTGGCAGTGTCCAAGGCCAGGCTGGACAGAGCTTGGAGCAGCCTGGGATAGTGGAAGGTGTCCCTGCCCATGGCAGGGGGTGGGACTGGGGGATCTTTGGGGTCACTTCCAACCTAAACCATTCTGTGATTCAGTGATTATTTGTGGTACCTGCAATGAAGTATCTTAGGGCCCCTGTCATATGCTTTTTTTGGGTTTTATGGGTTTTTTTGGTGGGATTTTGTTTCTTTTTTCCTTTTTGCTCATTTTTCACATGTTGCTAAAACGCAGTGCATGGCACATGGAACTGGGCAGGTGAAGAACCATGGTTTTTCCATGGGAATCTGGTTGTTCCATGGAATTGCACTAACAGTGTGCTGCTGCCTCTGCTCGCCTTGTGCAGTGCCATTGCCTTTGCAAATTTCTGTGTTGTGCTCTTGAACTAAAACTTGTAATGCAAATGGTGACCCTGGAAGGTCTTACAAACTCAAAAGTGCTTGAAAAGGTGTTAATGCTTTTCCCCAGGAAAGGAGAGGGGAATTTTAACCTCCTCCAAAGGATTGCTTCATCTGTAATTAGCAGAAGCAAGATCATACAAATACAGAAATCGGTGAGCTAATTGCAGTAGTCTGGCAATGAGGGACTCTACTGGGATCAATTAACATGATCTAGATATTAAAGGAAAGCAGAATGTTCCCTCTTTTTTCCCCTCCTATGATTTGCCACATTTGTCTCTTAAATACAGACTCTTGCAAGGTAAAAAAAAGAAAGGGTTGGCTTTTTTTTTTCTTTCTTTTTTTTTTTTTTTATATATTTCCAGAGCAATTAAAGTCATCATGATGATCTTCAGTTCTGCTGACATCCTGCTTGTTTCTTTTACAGCTGAGGCCAAGTGTGAGGTACAGCTGGGTACTGCTGGGAAGGGCTGTTGACTGGTCCAACTTTTTTGGTATTTAACAGCAGAATTGCTCTTATGTTGAAACAGGCCCTGATTCTTAAGCTCTGGTACATATTTGTGGGGGTTTTGCACTATTTATTTGTATTGTGGGATGCCCTTAGACCTAAACAGAGGTGGTTAAGAGAACGTTTTCCACTGGTATTGTGCATGAGAATATCGTATTACAACATATATGTGGCTCTATTTTAGTGGCAGGGGAAGAATAGCAGCTTTTTGCAACCTGTAGATACTGGGGAGTTGTGTCCAGCTTGTTGGCACTAAGGCATTCATATTTGAAATGTTCTGTGCTCTCTTTTGGTCTCATTGAAGCCATGCACGTGGCATTTCTCAGTGGAGGGCTGCAGCAGGGAAGGGAGCTGGAGGCCCTGCTGTGGGTCTGGTGCAGCAGGAGTGCAGCTCTGGATGTACTGAGGGGCACTGGGTGCTCTGCAGTGTGTGTGTGAGCTGAGAGTGCCCTTTAGGGGAGCAAAGACCAAGCCTCAAGCACGTGGTGCTAGGCTGAAGTTGACTCCAGCTCCGCTAGAGCACAGTGCTTGATGTTCCACCTAAAATCAGTTGAGTTCTTGTTGGAAGGGACAGAGTGCCAATGGCAGGGGTGTATTGACTGCTTTTAGGAAGATTTAATGTGCTATCCTGGATATTTCCGGGGTTGTCCAGCTTAGTAAGAGCTGACTCCCAAGGCTCAGCAGGAAGGGAATTTCTCACCTGTCTGGCAATCACTATTCATGTGTTCCTCCTTGCCTCTGAACAAAAGGAAAAATGAGGTTTGAAACTTGGTTATTAAGTCCTACAAGGGGTAAAATGCAGTGAAAATAGACTGCAGTATTCTTTTTCATTTTTAGAAAATAATTCCAGACATCAGAGAGGTTTTTATATAACCTGGTAATGAAGAATAGTTTTTCTCTTGTTCAGTGGGCCCCAGGCATTCCACATTACTGAAGCTGGAACATGACATGTACAACAAGAATGTATGAAACCTTCAAGATTTTTTTTTTTTCCTAATACCTAGATAGCTGCTGAACTTATTTTCTTCTCAAAAAGAAGTGATCATAGACATATTTCTTCTATAATTAGTTCAGAACTATCAAATGAAACCGAAAGTGACTCGTCTTCCTTCCCCACTGGCCCTGTGAAATGCCAAGTTTGTCTTATTTCTCATGGAGATGGATATTTAGATAATGACAGCAAAGCTATTTGAAATGCAGAAAAACTCCTTCCTTGCTTTTTTTTTGTGTGTTTCACTGAGTCCATTTTCTATTTTAATCCCTATGGACTTGGATCCTTTCCCCCACCCCCGTCCCCCATTTTGCTTATGCAATTTACTTGCTTTGAGCAAAAGATTTCCCCTTTTTTCTCTTTTTCTGTAGGTCTGGTTTTGCAATTGATTTGGTTTGGTTTGGGTTTGTTTTTTTTTTTTTTTGTATGTGTGTGTTTTCAGTTTCTTTTTGCCCAAAGACAGATGGTGGCAACGCTGTTCTTTGTAAAGCAAAGAGAAAACAGCTGGTGAGGTGCAAGGCAAGGCCAGTCCAGCAGTCCATGGCTGTTTTCAATGTCTCAAAGTCTCTCTTGGCTTTCCATAAACTTAGCACATAGTTACCTCCCCTCTAACTGTAACAGTAAAAAATTAATTTTTAAAAAATCACAAATATACTGAATTTATGGCGTAGTACACATGCAGTACCTTTCCTTCTTGGCTTACATATTTAAATCCATACTTGACTTACGAAAAATTTGTTGCAGTCTAATAACTATAAAATACTAATAGGAAATAAAATCAATGTTGGCCCCAGCCTTAGAATGCAAACCCCACACACACACTCTAAGATATGGTCAAATAATGCTTACTCAGGAGATTCAGGTCCAGGAATCGAGCAGCACTGAAAACCACTATAAAATATGTAGGAAAAAAAAAATCTGTTTAATAGATGCTCAAAAATGGTTGTTTTTATAATATCAAGCTATTTTTTAATTCCCTTCAGGTAAAAAGAATTCTCATGATTCATGTCTGTCACACTTGGACAGGTGAAAGTTGCTTGGTGTTTTTTCCCCTTCTTTGCAGTGTTTTTAGTCCCAAGTCTCCAGGCTGCTAAATGTACACATATGAATTACAGGGTTTCAGGAATCAAATGAAAGGCTTTGGGGAAAAAAACAAAACAAAAACAAACGGAAAAAAAACAAACAAAAAAAACCCAAACCAAGACATCTCCATGATATATTTGAAGTCTGGCTTTATTTAGTAAAGAATGCTGTGCAGCCATTTTAATGAATTATTGCTCCTGCCTCGCATGGGCAGCGTGCACTGAGTGAGAAGTGTGGCTCTCTTGCCAGTCTGCATCTGTAACCTGCCACACTGCTGCACACTTGCCAAGGGTAGAGTCCAGAAGGAGGTTTCCCATTTTTACAAGAGGGCTTTATCTTCACCAACAACCAGACAGAGGAACAGACAGAGCTCAGACTGGGGAAAAGGGGGGAAAAAAAAGAAAAACTGGGGGAAAAAATATTCAATTTTATGGAAAGTCGGATGTTGTAGGACAGATTTTTGTCTTTATTTAGAATGAAGTTTTCTGTCTTTATTAAGAGTGGAAGTAATTTCTTTAATTATCCTTTTAAAAATGGAGTTTTATATAAAGAGCTTTACCACGTGGATGCTTTAGAGCCATTGAATCTCTGTGATTTGGGGTCTCCAGCTCTCTCACTGTCCATTGGCAGTCGGTTGCTGCAGGTTCTGGGAACCTGACTCAAGTGCCTGGGTTGCTTGGAAGGCTCAGGTCCCTAAAACACCCATCACAGCAGCAGCTGAAGGAGAGGGGAATGAGTTTAGGGGAACTATCAGGGCATTACTGAGCAGAACATCCCTGCAGAACTTACCCTTGTTTTTGATCTGGCACATCTGATGAACAGCTGTCCCTACCAAAGGGTTTGTATGCAGCTGCAGGTGTGGAAGGATACCTTTCCAGCTGCCTGTTTGGTCAGTTAAGTAAGACTGTGCTGTCTCTGGACCTGTGGGAAGCTCTGGCTTGTTGTGACCTGAGCCCAGTTTGTCAGTGCTGCTTGGTGTGAGGAAACAGCAGCTCTTTCCCTCCTGTGGTGGACACTTGCTCCTTGTTTCCAGGCTTCTGGGACTATCCCATGGCCTTCCCAAACTTTCAAACTTCAGAGACCTTCATGCCATGCAGCAGATGCAAGACAAAGGCTGTGCTTTCTTTAGAGGTGCTCAGTCCCTGCAGGATTTATTTCTTTATGTGAGGCTGAGTGTTAAATACCAGAAATGCCATAGTTTAGACTTACTTGTCTGTGATGGGTATTACAGTGTAGCTGAGCCCAGCTCATAATTCTTAAGCAAAAGTATTTTTTCACAATGGAAATTAATTGTTATTTGTAATTGTTGCGCCTGCTTGAGACACATCAGGAATTTTTATCTAAGTAATGAGACACCCCTGTCTCAGAATATGCACGCTGAGGTGTAAAAGGCCTGAATTTCAGTCTCTAGACACAATTAGAAATCAAAACAATTGCTGTGATATACTGAAAAACCAGACAAGTAACCTCATGCAGAGCAGCATTCCCTACCCTTTTAATTGCTGCTTATCCTGTCTCAGTAAGTGAGGTAATTGATGTTTTACTCTCAAAATTGATCTCGGTGTTTCAGGTAGTTAGCAGACTAGAATGGCTTCTGCACCATAGCACTAAAAATCATTTTCTCTCATAAACTAATCCCAGGCTCCAAAATGTGGCACGCCTGAAGTCTCCCTAGCTTACAAATAATGAGTTTATTTGGATCTTGTGTCCAAACTGGACCAGATTGTGATTAATCTGAATAACCACACAGAACATCCCAACACTGGTCCTGCTCTGTGCAATTCTCCTGTTCACCGTTCTCCCCAAGCACCAACTATGTCAGAGCTTTGAGGAGCTCCAAATGATTTCTGCTGGTACTTTGTTTGTTCCTGTTTGAGTGAGAGGGTCACAGCAAGCTGGCTGAACAGGGGGTGGGTTTCAGGCTGAGGAGCTTTCCCCAACACCTCTCAGGTAATGTGCACTCTCCTGCAGATGTGGGACTCACCTCAGCACCTTGGCCTCACTTTGCTTTTGTTGTGTTACTACAACATTTCTGGGAGGAAAAAGGAGGACAGAAATAAATAATATGCAGGTCAAAATACTTTTTGTAGTATTGCACATTTTTCTAATTGCAAATGTAGGAAGTTCTAGAAATTAAGTGTAAAAGCAGCACAGGATTCTTCTAAACACTGGAGATGAAACAAGTGGAAAGCAGAGAGTAAATGACCCTTGCTTGAGGCTACAGCTGTGATGCACTGAACACACAGGGCCACCACCCTGGGAGTGTTACCTGTGTGCAGATGAGGGTGCAGTGTTCCTTCTGGGTGGTGTGTGCAGTTATTATATCCATCATGTGCATTGTTATGTGATGCTGGCATCAGTCATTAATACCATGGTTCGGTTTGTTCCCTCCTGTAATGGAAACACACAGACACACGTGCAGGTAGAAGAGATGCTTCTCTCTCCCCCTCTCCATCTCTGTTGTATATAGAGCTGCAGGTAAATCTGACAAGATTTGGAGATGGAATTCTTTGTCCTTGATGACTTTCAATCTGGGCCAAAGTGTGGCAGAAAAGTGAAGATACATGTAGTTATATGTAGAAAAGAGGATATATTTGTTGTGAAAAGAGGTGATATTAAATCTTTCATGTTTCTATAGTAAAAGGTTTCTCTCTGCCTTCTCAAGGGACAAGGTTTCAGGTCACAGTTTACCTCATCACAAAGTTTGGCAGAGGTGTTGGGACCAGCACTTTCATGCATGAGGTTAGCATGCAACTTGCCATTGCAATTATTTCAAAAGGTATGGACACAATACAGTTTTGAAGCTACAATTTCAAGCTTGTTATCCTGGAGGTCATTGAAGAACATAACATTGTGTTTGCAAAATGAGCCTGGCTGTGCATGCAGGTGCATGCAAAAACACAAGTTTTAAATGTTTCCCTCTCCTTTGCTGTTTTAGGACAGTAAGGCCATTGCTGTGGTCTCATTAGAAGGTGAAAGAAAGTGTTTAACTTTGTCAGCTGCATCTGATTTTTGCCAATGATTGCTCATTTTCTTCACAGAAAAGTAAAGAATACTTTAAATGAGACTTACATGTTCAAGGTAACCTTACCACTTCTGTGTGAGAAGAATACAGTGCACTAATGGATGCTGTTATATGAAAATCTCTAAATGTCTTTCATTATTGAGTGTCAAGTTTTCTTTTAGGAAAGCTTTAGAAATTCTTGGGAGAACTGTTTCCTTGCAGCAAGCTGTAGCAGTGCCACTAAAAATATATTGCTAATTAAAGTTTATTGACAGTCTCTGTAATGCGTTCTTGGAACAAGTCAAAGCACTGAGTAGTTATTGAATGCAAGGCACTGCATCTTCTATAGTTAGTTAAGCTGTTTAAGAGAGGAGATTAAGGTACTCTGCCCTTCCTTCCCTATGTGCTTATTGGCTGTCACTATTGTGCAGAGTAACTTTCCTCTCAGGATACCAATGCTGCAGACTCCGAGAAACTTTGTCACGAGCTTTTTCACTTGGTAGCCACGGGCAAATGGAGAGGTCAGGTAAATACTGCCAAGGTCTGAAAGGTACATGTGAAAGGTACTGAAAGGTACATCTACCCAGCAAGGAAAAGCATTTGGACTATTCAGAAAACAGTTCCTTCAAGGTGCAGTTCTTAAGGTGAGCAAGGATAATGCAGAGTTACTTGAGATCTCTGTGTATGGCTGTAAGTGAAGAAGGTGTAAATCACACCTGTGCAGTTCTAATGTGGGGCAGTGTGAGGGACAGCCTTGCTCACGTGTGCTCACACCCAGCCCTGGGGCAGCTGGTCTGGACAAGAGCAATTGCATCCTGTCCTGTCTGTGGCTGTGACTGCTCACACTGAATGCTGTACTGGTTTTGCTTGTAGTGCTTATTTAGAGTCATAGAATACTCTGACTGCATTGGCTTGTAGGGGATCTTTCAAGGTCTTCTAGTCCAAAATTACATCAGTGGTTTCTTACTGGTATCATGACCCTGGAAAACTTGTAAGTTGTTACATAATGATCCTTGGGTATAAGCACCAGAAGCATTTGTACTGTCTTGCCACAGCTCTGGAATACTCTGAGACACAGTGAATCTATGAGCAATTCTGTAAATGCAAGGAGCAGGATTTATTCTTCAGATGACTGCCAGAAGACTTTTCCTCTGCTTTAAATCACAAAGTCTAAGCTACTCATTTCAGTAGAGTTCCTCTGCAATTCTGTTGCTGTAAGCAAGGGCAAAGTACTGCCTCTGGGAAGGAGGATTTACAGTACAAATCAGAACCAAAACAGGATTTTTTACACGGGGTACGAGTGAGTATCAACAGCTTTCCAAAGTGATTGGTTTGTGGCTCTGAGAGCCAAACATTCTGTCTGCTTGTACAGCCTACAGTTCCACTGAGGAACATTATCTGAGTTGTAAAAAACTATGTAAAAAGCTCCTTGTGGCAGGCTTGGTCCTAGAGCTCATTAAATTTCTGCCTGCTCTTTCTGCTGATTCAAGCTTCTTGCACGCACAGAAATGGCCAGAGGAGCTGTGTGATGGAGAGGGGGAGTGAACCCCGATGTGGAGCCAGGTCAGGCTCATGCTGAGGGTAAGAACAGCCCCAGTGCAGGAGGACAGGTATGATTTACCCTCTGGGACTAATTCATTCATTGATTAAAAACCAAAGAAAACACACTCCTGATTTTGGGTGTATTTACTGAGCATTGCACACAGGGTGTGAAGTTCTCCCTCTAAACTTCACAAAAACATAATTCCAACACATCTCTGCTGTGCTTTAGGGAAGAACTCTCACCTGCAGAGTCCACAACTTGATAAATTAGTGCAGCAAAGGCAACCTCTGTTTCTCTCACAAACCCTGATAAGAGTGGCAAAGGGCACAACACTTGTGTTTTGATTTGTGTGTGCAAGCACAGAGCCTAGCACTGCATTTCCAGTGCACAACAGAAAGGTATCTAAATGTCATTAATGCCTTAAATTACCCCTATTGTCCTACTGAAAATGTGCGTGGATACTAATGACCAACTTTCATCTTGCATTCACATCCTTGAAATTCTCTCCCAAGAGCTAAAGATAAGCAGCATCTATGTGTTTCATAAGTAATGAAGTTATCCACCAAAATGTCAAGTTTTAGGTAGAGTGATAGATGAGAACAGACTGTCATTTTAATGCACCTCTTTTTTGCATTCGAATTTTACTGACAAGAATATATATATAAAGTACATGTCTGTATCTGTGTCTGTAAAGAAAAGAAACCCAAACAAAAAACAAAAGAAAAAAATCAATAGTTGGATTAACCAACTAAATTATACTATAATAGGATGCCATTAATTATCTATCAGTTTAAAAATAATCCTAGAATATAAATAGTTGTTAATATAAAACATTCTAAGGTTTTGCTTTTTTTTTTTTTCTGCAGATGAGTAAAGTAAGTTTTGCAGATCAATTTGCTGATGATTGATCTATGAGGTTAATACTGCAGAATGACCATTTTGTATGCTTTGGATCACTTTGTATAAAATAAACTATTTTACATATATAAACACACCCATACACACACACAGCCTTTCACTTTATGACACTCTGAAGATTCATGTTTTAATTGGAAAAAAACCAGCTCTGGGGAAGGGGACAAATGAAAGTCTGGATATCTGTCAGTTCATTGGCTTCTTGCTGACCTGGCAATATCTGGTTTCTCAGACCAGTTCCTTCTGTAATGACCTCTCTAGCCAATAATGTGGATCTGCCAGATAAAAGCTGGTTTGGGTTTTTTGTAATTTGTCAGGCATCAGTGACTGAAAGAACTTGGCTTATTTTTATCAGCACACAAGCACAGCAAGTAGACTTGCAGATGTTTGCTGATAGCACGCAGGCCGTGTCTGTAGGAGCAATTTGTAACAGAACTGGCTTTGGTAATTGTCTGGAAATCCACGCCTGTCTCAGTGATATCCTCATTGTCAGGCTTCTGTTCTCTCCTCTGCCTGGAAGGGTCTGAGTTGTTACCTGCAGCTGTAATTATTGCCACATAAATAGGCTTGTAGTAATTTTCTAGAAAGAATTCCATGTGGAGAGTGGAGCTTAAACCCTGTTTTAATTTTACCATACATTCTGGGCCTATAGTTTTTAGTTGTCATCTCTGTCCATGATCTTTACTTCAGGAAGCTTGTTATGTAGCACATCAGATTTACTGCCTTGTTGGAGTAATACAGACCCTCAGAATTCAGCAATACCTGATATTCAGATACTAATTAGTATCTCTAATTTCTTCATTCTATATTTACACTAGCTTCAGAGTTTATCACTTAATTGGTATTCATACCATTATCTGCATTTTTTTTTTCTGCATAGAATCTTTAAGGAAAGAAACTTAAAACCCTTTTCCCCAAAGGTGCAAGATTTTACAAGAGTAAATTCTTGTAATAATGATGTTCTCATGAAACAAGAATTATTTGTGCTGCAGTGAATAGGGTGATACCTGTAATATGCCAGGCTTGGTTTAGGCCTGTTTACATTGTATGAGAACAAACTTTAATGCTCTACTGCTTGCTGCTTTAACATCACAGTATTTTTAATTAAGTTTTTCATAGTGTCCATTTATTCTTTGTTGTGCATTGCCTTTGCCTTCAGATTATTCTGTATAATATTTTCTGTGCTATGCAGTCCTTTATATATAAAAGGAATTTATATTTGAATACTAACAATAGATCAAGTTTCTCATGGGGTTGCTCCATGCAGAGTGTACATCCAGAATTTTGTGTTGGGGCTTTTGCACACAAGTGTTTCTCTGAAATGGTACTTGTAAAAGAAATTTTCTTCAAGACTGTTTTCCTAATTTATATAAAGTCCTTTGTAAGGTAGTTTCCAGAGCCTTAATGTCCAAGGGTTGATCATCCACGGAGTGTGGATCCAAATTAAACCCAGCACTGTCCTGGGCTGCACCATACTTTTCCAAGGTCATGGCAAAGACCCACAGTTCCAAAATGTGTTGGAAAAGCAGGGAACTGACTGTGTCACAGGATATGAGCACTGGGAAAGCTGCAGTGCTGGCCGCTGTTGTGCATCCTGCAGGAATTTTACTCACAGTGATGTTGGAAAAGGAAGAACTTCCAGGCTATGCTGCAGCACCCAAAGTTTCCTTGAATACTCTCAGGGACCCAGAGGCAAATTTGGTCACATATGTCTCTGTGATCTGCAGCATGCTTTGGCCGTTAAAAAACAAAGAAACCAAAAAGTCAAGAAAAAAAAATCCAAAGAAAAACTCAGCCCCCCTGTTTTAGGTAAACAAGCAATATGATGGACATGATTTCTTGATGAAGAAACATCTAATCCTGCAGCTAAGAGAAGGTGAAAATTGGACTTTAAGGCTTCTTAGTTGGTCAAAGGAGCCATTTTGTAAAAGAAAATAATTGCCTACAACCTGTTTTAATTTAAAAATCTTTAAAAGTGTTTATCTTTTATTTTTGGAGATGTTCTGCTTTTCCTTGTCTCAATATAACAATCCTATTTGGAATATGTTGCTGATTTGAGGGCAAAAAGAAAAGGAGAGTGAAAAAAGCCTATAAAACTATAGATTATTTTTTATGGATGATGAGATGGTCCCCATTTGCATTTACAGCTTTACAAGGATTGTAGCACTAGGCTCTTTTTCTTTTTTTGATGGAAATGCTTAATCTGAGCTCAATGGGCCATAATAATTGCCTGTTTCTTCCAGTAGAAATAAACCCACTTGTATGTGACACTTGAAACCTTAACTCTGCTTAGTATTACCCACGGAATTGGAGACAGTTCTTCACCCAAAATATATTGATGACAGCAGCACCAGTCGATATACAATACTCAGCCAAGGGCATTGGAGAATAAATCAGTCCCTCCAGTCCCTGCTGGAGCACAATAACTGATGGTGGTAATAAAACCCTAGGAAATTAAAATTCTGTGCATGCAAACACACATACCTAGCCAAGAGAAACCCGAAGCTCTCTGTTCTGGAAAGAATTTGCATATGCATAGACATATACATTTTGTACCCCTTGGTGGTAGAAGCACAATGGAACACAAGGTCTGCAGGTTGTCAGCACATCATCACCTCGTTAGACTGCCCTCAACATTCAGGGGCTTTCAGGAGACATGCCCATGAAAATTTAGGCATCTTGTAGAGGAAAAGGACGACGCCAGTTACTCCTTGAGGAAGAAATGCTGATGTAATGTTTGAAAGCTTCTAGATACTGCTGTAAGTGACTACCAAAGGCTCTGAAATCCCCATTTGCAGTTCATTTCATCCTGTATATTTATGCGATTATTGGTATTTTTAATGAGTCCTCTGTGTTTGAGCACCTTGGGCTCTACTTTGTGGCATTGTGAGCTCTTGGGATGGATGTTGTTTCTTCACTTGTGTTTTGGGGTTTCGTATGTAGTACTGAGAGGTAGTTTTAGATTAATACACAATATTATTTATACATTTATGTACAAGCCCACACTCTCTCTACATATTAAATAACTTGGAGTATTATTTCTTCTGAATTCTGCAGGGCAATGAGATAATGAACACTAATAAGTAATAAAAATATACAGGAACGTGACTGTTTCCAAGTGAAACACAGCAGTGCATGGTGTGTGTCCCTGAGTAGCACAGCCTTTTTGTGTAACATGGCAAGGAAAAAACCCAAGCATTTAATTTTTGACAGAAGACTTTTCCAGTCAGATAAATGTCTGGTGAGAGAAGGCACTGACAGATGGATTTTGCAGATAGCATGAAATGGTATGGACTTTCTCAAAGCATCTGGTGAAACACAACTGCTGCCGTTATGAGAGGATAATGTATGGTTTGAGTTCAGCTGTTTAATCTATGTATGAATAAGGAGATAATTTGTCCATCAGATGATGGGCAGTCACCAGGTGGGAGGTAGGTTCTGGTAAAGGAACTGTGACTCTGTCCAGTGCCAAGCCTTTCTCAGCTGGCTCTCAAGTTCATGGGTAGGTACTGATTGCAATAATAAAAACAGGCATATTGTTGAAATTCTAGTAACCATGTTTGCACTGTCCTTTTTCGAGGTGTAAAAAGAAAGGCAGCAATATCAGGGGGCCTTTCATTTACCCTACTTGTTCAGTTGTGGTAAAATATCTAGACAATAAAAGATGTTAGATGTTCACCTATTTTTTTCAGCCACTGGGACTGTGCTCCATTTCAAATAACCTCAATCGTGAAAACATTTTGAAATTGAAAATGTAAAACCAATACTTGGCAATGTTGTCCTGCAACAGAAATGTTCTTTTACATTTAAGCCGACATTTTGTGTAAATAACCTTATTACCCTCCTATTGTTCTCTTTTCCCCATCACCTAAGCCTTTTCTTTAAAATGACACTTAACAAACTTGACAGCAATAAGCCTTCCCAGTAAACCTTCCCCATAAACCTTGGTATTCCTTAGCACCTGCAGTGGTGCTGCTGCTCTCTCAATCAGTCATTCATGCAGAGATGGGTGCCATTTTCTATTTGGTTTCCAGTTCTGTCTGGGCCAGGGCTTGTGTGTCCTTATGAAGAGTGGATAAGTGATAAATATATTTAACAGATATTCAGCTTCCCACCTGTTACTGTTACTTAAAGGAAACAAAACAGACTTCCACATTCTAGTCCTGAACTCACTGGGGAATGACACCAGCAGGTTGCACACTATTTCCAAAGGGTCTTTTTTGGTTTAAAATGATGGAGCCTGACATCACAAATGTCTTCTAAGACTGCTGTCCTATAAAGGAGCCTGTAGTTCTTGCAAAATTTTTCCTTGACAAAATCCTTTAAAGGCAATGAATGTTTTAGGCATTCTTCCACTAAATTCTTAGTATGTGAGGGCTTGACACAATGACACTCAACATACTGACCAATCTTAAACTAAAATAAATCGTTAATTGCATATGGCTCAATCCAGAGCCATAACAAAGTAAATTTAGGATTGCAAAGCAATGTATTTAAAATTGCAGGATATGCATAAGATTTGCTTCTAGGCTCTCTTGATCATTAATTAAATATGTTATGGCTTTCAGTTTTTCTCATTTATCTGTACAGGTTTACATATTGTAAATGCATTATTTATGTTTTCCCTTAAGTGCTCAGTACTGCCAGTATGTTTCTCTTAAACTGGCAGAGATAGCAAAAAAGACAAAATGAGAGAGCAAATTTGGCACTGGTAAAATGCTCAGAGAGCTGCTTGTGTTCAAATAATGCCTTTCCCAGATGTATTTTAATAAACTTAATCTGACAAATAAAGGGCCAGACAGACAGATGGCGTCAATGCTTAAACTATGAATTTTTTTATTTTTTTATTTTTTTCATTAAGGTAAGTTTGGTTTGTGTATTTTTTCTCCTTTTAATCTCATCCTAATAATGCCTTATCACTAAGCCTTGCTGCACTTTTTCTTGAAAGCTCCTAGGATGAAGGGTGATGAGGGAGCTGTCTAGGTGGATGTTCACTCTGAGGGAAGCCAGCTCTGAAATGGATTTTGTTGTTGTAGCTAAAACACAGTTTGGAATCAACGATTTGCTGAACTTTGAACCAAGGGAATTGCCACCATTGGCATGTCCTGCACATTGCTACAGTTGTTTTTTTCCTTTCAAAGTAAACTGAGTGTCATGCAGGTGGTTGAATGAAAAAATAATTTTAAATTGTGCTCTCACATTCATGTGAAGGTGTTTATTTTAAAGTAAATTGATTATTTTCTTCTGTTGGTTGCACTGTCAGATGTAGAGGAACAGTTGGATGTTAAGATGTGGTCATCTTATTCACCTAGTCTCTCTCTGCCTCTCTATTGTATTCTCCCACTATTCGTAAACACTTCTTTCCCATCTTAAATACAGTTTTTATGGTGTCTGAGGTGTTAGGTATTTTACTTTTCAGATTACAAAGTGTCCTGGTTTGGCCTGAGTGGCCAATTTTTCAAATTGACACACGATTAAACCAATGGAAAGGGTGGTTACGCCTTCGTGGATACGTGGAGAGCAATGAGTGATGAAGACTTCTTTTGCCCCCAGAGAAGATGACGAGAACCTTTGCTTTTGAACAGTTTATCCTTAAAATAAAACCCCTATAAGTTGACATGGCCCAGAATCACTGCTGTGACAAGGCTGTGAAAGTGGGGGGAACTTCACAACTGCAAATTTCTGTGTGGCTGCTGTTCGTGGAGAATTCTCTGTAGCAGCGAGAGTTGGACCTCTCCCTAAGAGAACTGAAGGAAGACTATTCTAGAGGTGGAAAACTGACTGAGAATTCTCAGTGTTGTTTCTGTACATTGTCAGCGGGAAGGAAAAAAAGTGTGGGGGAAGGGAGGAGAAATGAAGATTTTATTCTGATTTTTATTATTCTTCTTTTAGTTCTGTTAATAAATTTTCTTTATACCTTTCCAAGTTTAAGCCTGCTTTGCTCTTGGTTGGAAAATTTCAAATTGGTGAACCAATTGAACTAAAAGACAAAATTAACTATCTGCTTAGTCAATAACTATAACGCTTGTTTCACTCTATGAGTATTTGAGATACTTTTTTCTTGTTATCTTAGGAATTTCACCTTTCTTGCATTCCGAATCTCCCTCCTCCATCCCACCACCAGAGGTTAAAATCTCTACAACAGAAAAGCTAAATATTTTAAAAAGACCCTGAACAAAACAACCCAAATTCAATTCTAATTTTGACTAGATGATTATTGTAGGTCCCTTCCAACTGAAATATTCCATTCTATTTACTTTTAATCCAGGTGAAGAGATTCATGTGGAATTCAGATCTGAAATAAACTCTTGAGACTTATGCAAGCACACTTACAGTGCGGACTGGTATAACCTTCAAGTGACTCATAAATGGTGTAAAGTCGTGAACTTTGAAAAGTGGAGCCATTAGTCTGCAAGTGACAGTCACGTCAGCTGTACTTAATTTGACTCCACAGGGGAATTGTAATTAGACCTATGCTCAATTCCTTTATTTCTTATTCCCTGCTAGGAACTTCAAAGAACATTAGTTTCTTTTAGGTTTGTATTTTCATACAGGGACTCTGTTGTAAAACTTCTGCTATCAAGTAGAGGGTTAAGCCTGTAATGTACTTTTTAGGACTCCTGTGATGAAAACCAGGCAGTTTTACTTTGTTTGTAGTAACCTAACTTTGACTGAGAAGTTGACATTTTCATTACCACTACAGAATAAAAACATCTTATCCAAATGGGTATTGGTTGGTGTTTTAACTGTTTCTAAGCACAAAGTAGTGATAAGTGTATTTCAAACCTTTCAAGATATCTTAGAAACTTTGCATCCAATTTCATGTTTTATGGATTGTTTGCCGTCTACACTAATGACAGAACTGACAAAGTGATGACACTTTCAAGGCTAATTATGATTCTAAATTTCAAGGCTAATAATGATTCTAAAATTATTTTTAACAAAGCAAAACCCAAGGAGACACAAAAACCCCTCTCTCAACACGGACGAATCACATGAGAGCCTTCCTGAGCAAAGCTTTGAAAGTTGGGTTCCAGAGGTCCTGGTGCATGGCTGAGTTAGACACCAGGGAACTGGGAAAGCAGGCTGGGAACAGGATGTTTCAGGACTGTTGTTGTTCCCAGAGCTCTTCCTGGAGATGCCTCTTCCTTCTGGTAGAGTTGGGATGTCCCAGGTTTTACCAGCACTGCCCGTTATCTGCTGTCACAGGGAGTGAGGTCCTGCTCAGCCAGCAGCTCTCACACTCTGAACAGTGTTTCTTGTAAATCTAGCAGAGCACAAACAGCAGTATGGAAAAAAAAAAAAAAAAGGCTGTGGAATCAAGGAATCTTCAGAGTGATTTTTATACCAGATTAGAACTGGACATTTTCATAGGAAAGTGTTTTATCACTTGTTTGAAACTTCTGTATCTTTATTCCTGAGCTGTGCTGTGAGTACATCATGATATCAAAGCCATAGGATATTCAGAAATACAACAGACTTGTGATAGAATGCAAAAGGAGGAAAGCCTTTTCCTGAACTGGACTGCCAATGAGGTGTTTAAAATCTAAACAAGATTGTTTTCTACTTCAGTTTTGTTGTGGGTTCTGGTGTTAATTTTGTTTTGACCTTTGTAAATTTAAAATATAAGTGGAAAAAAAAATTTTTTTCAGTAATGATTCTGTGTGGACGCACAGGAAAATACATAGATAAATGTATTTTCAATATTTATATGTGTAGTATAGGTAGACTTAGCAACTTTGTTGTGGCAAGAATGTAATGCTGTCAAAGTTATTTTGGCATTTTTTTTCTTTTTTTCCCCTTGTAGAGTTCAAAACAACAGATGAGTTGTGAAAGAGAAGAGCTAAGGGTAAGTGCAATGATATGCAAAATGTTCTGTTTCTTTAAAACATAAGCAGAATCTAGTTTGTGCTATTGACAGATGGATGAATTTAAGAGGAAGATACTTAGTTCATTTTGTGTGTTGGTAAATGCTGTACATCTTTCAGTATAAAGTGGCTAGATAGATCCAGGTTTTTTCCTGTAACATGAGATTTGCCAGTAAATGCCTCTTGGTGGGACCCCTGCACCGAGTGAGCTCCTCCTGTGCTCCACGTGCAGCTTTTAGCAGTGCCAAAGGTCACTGTGCTCCCCAGACTTGCTCCACTCTGAGATTGTTTCCAAAAAGAAGACATTATCCTGTGGATTTTTATAGTCTGTGTACTTTCAGAGAGGAATCAGTGGCAGGGCTGTGAGGAGCTGGTTATTTTAGTGTCTGTTGGTTGTGTACAATCTATGAGGAGATGGAGTTCCTGAGACCAGGCTGCTGCCCTCTCTTGTTTTCCCCTCTTGCTGTGTTAGAATGACCATGTTAAACAGCTTTTAGTCTCTGCTCCCTTTAAATGCTGCCAATACCTGAAGATGCTTCTCCATTACAATATTTCTTGATTGATTCTAGTTTTTATTTGGGAAAGTATGAGAGCCTTCATTAACGAAAAGAAAAAACCAAAACCCCAAAAACCCAACCAATCAAAAGCTTTTTGGTCATCTGAGTGTTTCTTAATAGGCCTCCATTTATTGATAGCACATGATGAATATTTACTTGAAATCCCACATGCAAGTAGAGAGGAGAGGCAGGCCTGAAGGAAGGGTAAGTTTCTATACAAACAAAAATATTGTTGGAAATATAAAAAGCAGCTTTTTGTTTGTTTATTTGCTGTTTACTAAGCATCAGCAGTGCCTGCATGACTTGCAAGTATAAAGAATATACTTGTCTTAAAGTACATTGTGTAGTGTTCTTGTCCATCCAGCCAGTCTTTAGATTAACTCCATCAACATATCCAGATGCTTCAGCTGGTCCTCCCCACACTTGTAATGGGATTTTTGGTAAACAAGTTATGCAAGAACAATGCATCACATATTGTCCTCAATTCTTTTCTTGCTGACATGTGACTGCATTGCATTGTACTGGAGCTGAAGTGACAAAGCTTTGCTTTATCAGTAGTCATGTCTCAACAGAGCAGCTGTCAAAGCTAAAATATTGCAATAGTACCTGAAGGATAAGCTTTTCAAGGGGGAGCAGTGTCTTGAGAACAAAGAAAGTTTTCATTTATTTTTATTGTTTTTATTTTCTCCCTTGAATGAAGGAAAACATTTTAAATATGTGAGGAGACTCTTTCTTCAAGTAAATTTGTTTACTTTTTCTAAGCAGTGGATAAGATGTGGTGCAGTGAAGTTTGCATGTATCTTTCTCTTCCAGTATTACACATTTATGTCTAACAGTGAACTCAGTGCTTAGGATGCCTCTGTGTCATAGCAAAGTGTGACATGTAAAGACAAAACTGTGTCTGAAACCTACTAAATTTAGGAGCATCTTCTTCCACAACTCCTGTTACACTAAACACAGTTTCCAGTGTAAATTCTGTTCCTGTCCCAGTAATCTCCCTTGGCATTCACAGCTTATCTGCTGTGACAAAAGGTCACACTGAAATGTAAATGTACTGTGTGGACATGTTGCACTTTGAACACTAGGAAGGTGTGACTCGACCATTCTGCTGCTTTTAGGTTGGCTCCCTAACAGCAGTGCTGTTAAAGAAATGTTTCATTGGCTGAATCAGGTTTTGCAGGCTCGCAGTATTTTCTTTTATGGTTTGTGATCTGCCATGAGTACTTGGATGTGGGGCAAAAGTGATGTTTCATCCTAGGAAAGAATTGAAATAGAATGAGGAAACAGGATTAAACCAACAAAATGCCAACATCCTGTTGTTTGTTAAACCAAGTAAACCAGATTATTGTTAGATCATCTAATAATTTAGTAAGATATATCTCCCACTTCCTTGCTAAGTCTAAGATGAAANCTTGGATGTGGGGCAAAAGTGATGCTTCATCCTAGGAAAGAATTGAAATAGAATGAGGAAATGGGATTAAAACAACAAAATGCCAGCATCCAGTTGTTTGCTAAGCCAAGTAAACGAGATTATTGTTAGATCATCTAATAATTTAGTAAGAAAAGATATATCTCCCACTTCCTTGCTAAGTCTAAGATGAAAATGTCTGACACTCTCCTTTTTTGATTCCCCAGTGTAAGAGTCATAGAAAAGTTTCAAAAGAAAGGCTTGTTAAGAACATAATAGTGTAAATAGTCACTGTGATGCCTTGAGAGGCTACATGGAACAGAGGCTAGACATNGCCTTGAGAGGCTGACCTTGAACAGAGGCTAGACATAAGTAAAGGAATCAAGTTGGTATTTATTAAAAAGCCTTCAAAGGACACACCTTGGGCACTACAAGAGCCTGGCCATGGCTACACCCAAGATGGGCCCCAACTCAAGAGTTTTCACCCTTTTAGAAGTTTTGGTCCATTTCCATATTGGGGTTCACTGTCCCATTCCAGCTCCAGGTGATGCAGTCCCACCCTCCCAGACTGCTCCCCTCAATTCTCTGCTGTCTGCACTTTTTGGGCCTGAGGCTGCAGCGTGTCCTTGGTTCTGGGGCTGGAAAAGGATTGTTCTGTGTGACTGAGCTGTGAGGAGAGCTTGCTGACACTCTCTGTGAAGTTCAGAGTTATACACTAATTCAGTACAGAATCTGGAAAATATGAAAGCTGAAACTTAAGGCATCAATTGTGTGGCTGTAGAAAGAAATATCCAAGTCTGACTGAAATAATTTCTTCAGATATTTCTCACTTCTTATCTGTTTCACTGCCTTGTAAATTCTAAATGCAATGCAACGCATCACTGTTCTGGAATACAGCATTTAGAGTAATGAAACTCATTCCTATTAGAGCCTTTGGCCATTATACATTATATTTACAATGAATGATAATCCTAATAATTAAGGAAGTCTGTGTATTTTAACCCTTTACTACTCAATATCTGAACTTCACAACAACCACAAGTTACCTGAATTATTTAAATGAGAAATTATACAAAAAAATCTGTGGGAATTTTATCCCTAGCAAGGCTGGTTGGGGTTTTTTTAATTCAATTTTGAAACTTAACATAACCTAACTTTGGTGAATTTCCATTTGATTTTAAAAAATAAAGCATCAATGCAATTTTTCAAGTTTTACTTTCTCTTGGCAGTGATTTTCATTACAATGTGCTGCGTTGAATAATAATTATTTTCATGTTTCCTAATGTCCTTTTGCTTTCTAATCTGGTGTCACTTAAATCAAGTTATACTAAGAGACACCAGTGTGTTTTTAAAGGCAAATTGACTCACCAGTATTGCTCTCCTGACCTCCCTCCACACACCGTGCTTCCTCAGTATTTCCTTTAAAGAAAATAAGGATGCTCTTTACTCCCCTTCATTGTATTTTGTGTAATCCAGCCCGTGTTTATAAATCTCTTTTTGGACAGTCACACCCTCTCCTCCTCTCTCCTGCTTCCCCTTGCTGCTCATGAGTGGCTGTGTGTGGTTGGCATTCTGATGCATTAGAAATGACCTGTAAAGACACAGAACTCACAGCTTGCCCAAAATTGTCTAAAAGCACTTTTCTGCTTATATTTCAGTCTGAAAAACAGACTTTGAAACATGTGTGGTTCAGGTTATTTAAGGCTGTGAAGAAAATTGGGATATAAGCCCTAAGAAGAGATATTTTGGAGTACATAAAGCTATAAATAAGGGCAGTGACAGCTCAGAAGTCTGTCTGCTCTTCCCACCAAACCTTCCTTGCTGGTCTGACTTGAACCCAGGATGATACTTTTTTATCATAGCCTAAGGGCATGACTTAATTGTACAGGCTAACTCAAAGCTTATGGAGCTTTACCCAAGCTTCAAGTCATAATTTATTATTTTGAGTGATTAATTCAGTGTAACTGTTTAAAATTAACTCTTGTGTCTGTACTGGCATGAGTTGTGCTACAGAAGCAAATGCTTTTGGTCCTGATGCAGCAACACCAGATGAGCTCTCCAAGGTGGGCAGAGAGCAATTTTAAACTCTAATGTTGGGAGGCTTTATAAATAATGCTGTGAATACCAATGAGGTCTAATGGTAAATGGTGTGATTAGCTTCCTTGAGCTGAAATTTTAAGTGACTCAGTTGTTGCTCTAATTAACAGCTTCTTTCACATGTGCTTATTATCAAAATGCATTATATGGAGCCAGAGTTCCTTCTCTGGTCTGAAATATGGGCAGGGCAGGCTCTTACTATCATCTTGGATTTAATATCAACTTTTATGTTTTTATAATGCTCTAATTTTCAAGGAGACACAAGTTTTGTATTAATATTGTACTATTTATCTTGTCTCTTATATAGTAAATGAAATAAAGTGCAACATGCAGCAAAAAATATATCAAAGTTATTCCAGGTAGAGAGAAAACAAAAGCAAATGCATTGATGCCCAGCATCATTTTTAAGCAACACTGATCCTGTGGTATTTAGCTTTATTTTTGTCTTTATTCAGTGCATTTATTTATCAGGTTTCTAATTGATGAGGGCTCTTGGAAACTTTTTAAAAGAAACTCTTTGAAGTTCATTGTTATGGCATTAGCTTTCTCCAGTGATTAAGAATAATCCATGGGCATTTTTGTGTCCAGTGTTCCTCTGATGCACTAAGGAGTTAAATTGTGATTCAGTGATAGTCACTAATTGTTTAATTGGTTTGAGCTGAGCAAAACCAAACAACTGGAGAGAAGAAGAGAATCAGAGTGGAGGTGATCTGTTAGGCAGATATTATTCTCAAGGGTTTTCTGAAATTATCAGGGTGATAGCAGGGCAGAACATACGTGATGGTTGGCCAAGAGCCTCTGCTCTCCATCCACCTCTTCCCAAGCTGGACAGGAGGCAAAGAAACTGGTATGAGCTTGCTTTGTGAGTCAGTGATGTCTTGTTACCTGAGAGCAACATGTAATTCACTGCATTTCTGCAAAACAGAGCAGCTGATTCTGGCCAGTAATAAAAATGTCACTTTTTGCCTTTCCTCTGAAAACCCCATGGTCTGCACTTCGTAAACAGCATGTGTGTGTTTTGCCTGAAAGAGTAATCTGGAACTACCAAGTGTTACATGTCCCTCAAAGGAAAAAGGGTTCAAAGGGGATATAACTACTAAAGTTGGATCAATCCAGTGTGTTTACTACTATCCTTCCCTTAGGAATTCACATGTGCTGCATTTGATGTGCCAGACAAGTGGCTTAAAGTGATCCTGCTTTAGTTCCTGTAGTTATTCCTGCAGTGAGCTGTGTGTGTCATCCTCCGTGTAGGTGTAGTGTGGAGATACAGGTAGGTGAGATCAATAAGAAGATGTATTTTTGGTTTGTATTACACATTGACATGGAATGAAATTGGAGTATTCTCACTCACTGTCTTACCAGCTCTATTCCCAGTGGTTCCATAAAAAGTAATACACTTTACAGCAGAGGAAAAAAAAAAAACCCTGGAAATAAGATCTAAAAAAGACTGGGGAGAAGGGTTAATTGTATGGATGTGATTTCATTTAAATTTAACTTAGCTTGAAATAAATATGTGCCCAAAAAATAGGCAACTAGAAAAATGTAAATTTCAATTGCAGTCTTGCTTGATAGTTCTGCTAAATTTTAGGAGCCTTCCCAAGAACAGTAACTCATTTAGGAGCCTCCAATTTGTTGCTTAATGTTACTGCAACCAAAAACAATAGCAAGGTAATGAAAACTGTTGGGTTCATGTTTCAAGTGCTATGGTCTCTCACCACAAGGATTCTGTTCTCTTCAAATGCTAACTGCTAATAAGGCCCTTGGATCAAGAGAATAAAATGCACTTTGGTCAATGGTGGTGCCACTCACTTCAGGTTTCTTTGAATTCTTTCAGGAATAGTTAAGAGGCCTTTAGGTATTGTCCTGACTCTGCTCTTGACAGAATGCTATTCAGAAAACTTTCCATTCCTGTCCTGATGTTGTTTTGGCATCTCTCTCTGGGAACAGCAGGCAGAGGCTTTTCTGCTGTTCAAGCGCCACTTTCTTTTGAATTCAACTTTGATTTTTGCACAGTCAAGTATTTTCTCTGTATGGTGCTTCATAATTGCTGGAACTGAAGGATTACAGGAATTTTTCTTGAGGCTGAAGCAATGTTTGCACTAAGTACCTGTCTGGTTATGGTGACAGATTCCATTTAGGGCTGCAGCTCTTTGTATGGAATTCAGCAGCTCCTTAATGTGTGTTTAAACTCATATTTGTACACAGACAACGAGGGACAGGGGATGGTTCACCAAGGGTAATGAAGGTTCAGGAAGTGGTAAATTTGTGAAGGGATAGAAAGAAATCTGTTTGGACAGTTTAAGGGCTGCTGAGACAGTACCCAACATAAATTCTATATCCCAGTGCTCTCTTCCTCCTGCTGCACAAACATGAGCAATGCCCAGTCCTGGATCCACTCTGGATTTGGAAACAGCTTCTGCACTCAGAACAGCAACTTTTGGTTCAGACTTTCTGCAGTGACTGCACACAGCTCCTGCTGCAGAACACTTGCTGTGAGCAGGGATGCTGTCCTAGAAAAGAAGAAAGGTTTTTTTGCTTAGTTGGTGTTTGTTGAGAGGGAGCTCTTTTTTCACACAGCTTTTGTAGTTTCTCTTTGATCATCTGCAAACTAGACCTTTGAGTGCACAGCTTTAACAGTGTTTATACTATCCTGACTTATTATTTCAACCTCTGCTGTTGCTGAGGCAATTTGACTACCAAAGATCGTGGTCTCTTTAGTGTCACACCTAATTCAAGCAGGAAACACTATCTAGTTTACAGTGCAGTTTGGAGAGTTTGTGGTTTGGGGGTTTTTCTTTGTTTTGTTTATTTTTTTTCGGTTTTGGTGGTTTTTTTTTTTGCTTGGTTGATTTGGGTTTTTGCAAGTTTTGGGTTATTGTTGGTTTTTTGTTTTTTTTTTCTGCTGGGTGTTTCCATGAGGCCTTTCTGGCTGGGGTGGGGGTTGTGTGGTTTGCATGGGTAATGCTGTTGGCTTGAACTATTTACTTTTCTTTTTACTTGGGTGAAAAAAAGTGAAAACCCAAGGAAGGCTTTCCAGTTGCAGGTAGATGGGCTGGATTTTTAAGGCACTCTGCATGGCATATTTCTATTCTCATTTATTCATGTATAGAAAAACAGACTGACAAAAAGATTTTTAAAGGGAACAAGATAGGCATTGAAAATATGGTAATAACTGAAAAAACCCCAAACAAATTTACATGAACAATCCAAACAATGTGGTTTATAGAGACACATAGTCACTGAGTCACATGGGCTTCTTGAATCCCTATTTTTTCAAGTAGAGAGAATGAAGGAGTATTGATTTTAATATGGATATCATGTCCTTGTATTGATGTTAATGGTCTTTTTCTGTTCTGTAAAATCTTTCTAAACTTTACTTGTTTAAACCAGTCAGGTGTACTACTCTAAAAAAACATTTCATTATGCTTTTTTAGGTAGCTGCCAATTTTTTTCAAAGCACCAAAATTACAAGGAAAAATAAATTCACCTTAAAAAACCCCAGAAATGTATGAATCAATATTAATATGCCAATAGATACATACAGGTATGTATTTGTATATGCATATTTTTAAATACAGTTAAGGATCCAGTCCTACTTGACTTGTGGTTGACATGCACATACACCACACTGTTGGATAAAGAGAGAAATCTTGGCTTTGGATGGAGCAGAATTTTAGAAGTCTATATTTCTTCTTAGTCTAGATATTTTTAATAGTAAGAAGAACTGAACTGTAACTGTGCTCTGTTCATTCTGCTGCAAAATCCCAACTTGTCCTGAAAGCCAAGTCTTTGTGTTTAGCAGGAATGGCTTTCTTGGTACAAAATAAAATTTTAAAAAAACCCTCCATCTAGTCCCCAGGAAGCAGGATAGAGAAATAAAAAGAAGCTACGCCAAACAAACAAAATCCATGTTTTATCAAGCTGACAATAGTTTTGTGCCATCTTGAAGTTTTGGGCTCAAGAAGGAGCTATACCTGGTGTTGGGAGACAAGTGAAATACAAAAAACACCTTTAGTCGACTAATTTTTCTTCTTTTCACAAAGGCTTGCAGCAAAAATTTGTTTAGAAAAACAGTGTATTATCCAGAGTTTGACACTTTGCCCTGTGTGGGGCTGGAGAGGAGGAGCCACGTGAACCTCATGAAGCTGGACAGGGCCAGTTGCAAGGTCCTGCCCCTTGGCTGAGGCAATCCCCAATATCAGCAGGTACTGGGGGACAAACTGATGGAGAAATGGAAGAAATCCCGAGCTGGTATTTTCATATTTGTAGCATGGTATCTGGAGGATCCATTTTATGAGCCAGGAAGTCGAGAAAGGTAAAAATGCTCTGCTGATTTGTAGCATCGTTGTTGTTGCTCACCCCTGGGAGAAGCTGACCTTGTTTCAGGAATGTTTTCTCCTCCACATCTGCGTGCTGTTGTGTATTTTGAAGCTTTGATCACCTCTGTTTTCTTTAAAGACAGTGTGGCTTAGAGAGGGAGAGAGGGATACAAAACCCAAGTGCATCAGATCACAGGCATTTTCTATGCTCCACTAATACAAGAAATTTGAGCCCTTCCTGGGAAGGAATGGCTACAGATGTATCCCAAGTATTTAATCAAATGCCACGTAGGCTGTTGTTCATAGGTAATGGGCAAAAATACAGGTGCACTCAGTGCTCACAAGTTCCCTTTCCAGCATTTCTTTTTCATGCAGTAGTTATCTGTGCCTTTAGATTCTTAAGATCTCTTTGAGTACAGCACTGAAAGTAAAAAAAGTAGTGTTCATCTCAAGGTCACTTTGGTACTTGAGAGCAGCTGCCCTCCAAAGAGCACATAATGAATAGTTTTATTACCTTTTGGTTGGTTTTCCTTACGTGCTGTAGATTGCTTCATATGCTATCAGCTCATTTCTCCTTTTTTCTTTTTTTTTTTTTCCCCTCTGAACTACTGCTTTCTACAACTGTTTTCATCATTGTTAAAAATCATTTATATAGCACCATAAATTACAGGCACTTTACAAGCACGGAATAAGATACTGCCTTTGCCCCAATTACTTTATGGTTCAGATACATCCTTGATATCTGGTGCACCTTTTTTTACTTAACACTCTGCCTGGGAATTTTAAGGTAGATTGCATTAATCTCCTGTTTTATTCCCACAATTTTTCATGATCAAATGATGGTGAGTGCCTTTATGTGATGCAGATAACCAATCATCTGTTTGCTACTCCCCATAAAGGTATTGTAAACATTCTGCTTACTGAGAATTCCAGGCACATATTTTTGTGCTCATACATTTGCGTCTAAAACCTGTAGGCACTGCAAAAAGAAAAATCCAGCCTTTTTATAATTTAACTCCCCCCCTTGTTCTTTTTCCCTTGACACTCTAACTGGAATTTCCCATTTTTTGGAATGAAATCTCCCAGGAATTTTCATGTGATATTGCCACAGTGTCCAAGGAAAAAGCTGCAGCATGTTAAAATAAAGGGAGTTTATTTTTTTGAGTTTTGGCTCAGTTATTAGGCTCCAAACTCCAGAGTATCTCATACCTCATTTACATTCCTGCTTCCATTAATGCAGATATTTAAAATCCAATTGTAGTTACAATTTAATTTGAAATTAGGAATTTCTTTGTTTTGTTTGCCTGGATGTTAATAGTCCAAAATACATTAAAGGTCTGTTACTGAAATTATTTGCTATTCTCTTTCACCTTTAGACAGAGTTTTTCTTAAAAAACCCCAAGCAAACAGCTGTAAATGTAGGAAAAAAAAAAACATAAGTTCACTTAAGAACCTAATTTTTCCTAAGCCCTTGAAATATGCAGGACTTGGTTGCTGGGCACCTTCCCAGTCATATGCTTAGCTGGAAATTTGGAGCCCACTCTGGGATTGTGGTGCTTTCTTTCAGTTAGTATCCAGAGTATCCATTTTACACCAAGATAGCAAAATATTTTGAATATTCATCAGTGTTAAAAGTACAATAAAACTTCTCTTGACTTATTTGTATCCAAATTTTGTGAGTTTTTTCAGATTAACTCATCAGAACTGAGCACTCATGGTGTGCTAGCATTGCCATGCAGTTCTTTCTGGTTTGAAAACCAGAGCTAATGGCTGCAAACAATTAGTCACCTACATTCTATTCCATAATTTTGAGCCAAAACTTTTTAAGAAGTTTTTTTTTTTTCACTAATTTCTTTGAAAATGAAGGCTTCAAAATAATGCGTAATGATATTACATTACATTACATATTACATCTGAGATTTACATTCAAATCTCAGACTTTTACAATTTTTAGAGAAATCTGTGGCTTATATGATAGCAAATATATAATGTGAAAAACATTGGCTCTTATTTAAAAAAAGGTTGAAAGGAAAAGAAAAAAAAATCATTTTTCAAATTGATTAATGAAAATATACTTCCATGTCTTATTCAGAATCATCCAAGTTTTATTTTGAGAATGCTGGCAAACACTGACGTTATTAAAAAGAGAAAGAAGTTCAGTAAGTGTGCATCTGTAATCATACCAGCATTACTGTGGCAATATAGAGGAAATTCAGTTGAAACAAAGATTTTTCCCGTTATTACAGTAAATAACAAAAGCAGATTGATGTTCCTGTGTGTTTTTCTGAACTAAACCCCACCCAAATGCTTGCACTGTTTATTTTGCTGTGCTGCTGGCACTGAAGCACGATATTGATGCACTTCAAATGCATTCTGTGGAGCACTCAGCCTCTTCCCTGCTCAGGTTCCTGCTGAAGCACAGAGAGTGCCTTTCCTTGGCCAGGTGGAGGAAAGAATGTCAAATTCTTGGAATTGGATTGGAATTTGGAACATAGAATTAGTCTTAAAATATGGATCTCAGGCAAAGAGAACTTTAATTTGTGTGTTTAATTAGGTGTTGGTACTCCCTGACTTCAGCATTTGGATTTCCACAGCCACAAAAGAGTTGAATTTAGAGTTTTAATTGAGAGCAGTGAGTGAACGTGGAGACTCAGTGTGCAGAGAGCATCCAAGTTCAGTGCTCAGAGGAGAGCAACACCAAATATCACCTCTGAGAGGCCAGATGGGCTTTATGCAACCTGATCCTGCAGCCCAGAGTCTCCCTGCCTGTAAAGAATTACATTAATGAGCCGTGCTCATGGAGAATTCCCTTGTTTGAAGTGCAGGTCAGGATGGAAAACAAGCCCTGCTTGTTACCCCTTTGCTCAGAGTGTAACGTGTTCATAGGAGACAGTAACTAAATAGAAGCAGGGTACCCAATTCTGAGTGGTCTTTGCTTGTTTGTCATATTGTCACATGAAATTTCATGTTTCAAAAAAAAAAGAAAAAAGACCCAAATTTCTTTTGAAATGCTTTCATATTGTTTGCCTGCGAAGCTCAGTTTGCAAAGATTCTGTGGTTTAGCAAGGTCTTGCTCAGTGAAAATCAGTAAGTGCTGTGATGCCTTTGATCAGCATTTTGCAATTTCCTCTGTGAGTGGAGCCCAGCAGAGCCTGATGTAGTCCCAGAGAAAAGGTACATCCAGACTGTTACTCAGGTCTGTGCTCACAGAAGCTGCTCCTGTTCCTCAGGTGTGAGGTGTTCCTGAAAACAACAGCAGCAAATGTTTGCTCTGGCCCTTACTGATGCTCTTTTATGCTCAGTACAAGTTCCAGCAACCTTTTGTCATGGGAGTGCTTCAGAACTGAGCAGTAACCCTGGGCTGCATC
Organism: Polioptila caerulea; assembly: GCA_013397295.1. Lineage (NCBI taxonomy): Eukaryota > Metazoa > Chordata > Aves > Passeriformes > Certhiidae > Polioptila > Polioptila caerulea. The sequence goes on along the minus strand of VYXF01005742.1, from coordinate 625,933 downwards.
AGAATGTTGCTCTTGTGTTGGTGATTTGTGTCTGATGAAAGATGGAACAGTGAAGAGAGGAACAATCATTCCTTGTGATGCTACTGGAGAATTTCCCTCCTGGGGGGCGGAAAGAAAAAACAATCTGAGTTTTCACACATGCACAAAGTATTACCAGCCTGTACTAGCAGAAGAATCTGCATTTTGGTTTGAGACAGAGGTTATATTTCAAGAATGCTACTATCTTCAGAACAGGGTGGAATTTGTTTTGGTTTTTTTTTCAGTGTCAGTACCTGTGCATTTACTGTTGGAAATTGTTAACTTTGCATTTTGTTGCTGAGGAAGAAGTATCCAAGTGATGTGAACCGTGAGCTGCCTAGGAAAACAGAAAATACATAGATTCAGAGCATCTCAGAACAGCAATTAAATATTTAGTGTACAGGCTGGATCCCTCCTAATGGAGAGTGTCTGAGATAAACACAGCATCTCTAATGTACAATCAATTTAATAACGGAAAGGACAGGCAGCTCATTGAAGGGGAGACAATGCAGGGAGTACTCGGATTTCAAAAGAACTGTATGAGAAGTGAACTTTTTAATTGTGAGAATGAGTAGTCAGAGAATCCAGCTTTGGTTTGTTGAAGGAATTTCTGATAGTACTGGAAGGTATTGGGGGAATCTGAAGTACTCACAGATTGGTTTGGTTATTGCCTGGTTTACTGGCCTGGTGATGGCTGTGCAAGTGGGTCTGGAAGCAGAACACTGACATGATTTGTAGTGCTTGAAACAAGCAGCAAAAACTATTCTGAATCTGACCTTTTGCCACAAGCTGCATACCCTCAATTTTTTTAAGACTAGGAAAAATAATATTCCTTCTTTGGAGATGTTGGAAGTGATACAGTGACCTGGTTATCAAGTGCTAGCACAATCTCCTGTCCTAGAGTGTTCCTTGGAGCAGTGCTGTGTGCACTTCCCTGCACTGTGGAAGGACAGCTACTCAACTACAAGAACTCCTTGACAGTTGTGTTGCATTTAGCTTTCTTCTGTTCTTCAAAACCAACCATGTCCTATTTCAAGAAATCCTAGAAATGAGTCTTTGTACTTTTAAGCTCCCAGTGTGAACAAGAACAGGCCATGGATAGCTGCATTCACACCCATTCACAGATGTGTCATGCTCTAAGATGCCAGGAAGACATTCCCTCTTCCAGACTCCCAGAAAGCACTCTTCATCTTGTTTTGCCTCCTGGCATACCCTGGGTTCCCTCTCAGGATTTGGACTGATGGACAGAAATTTCCCAGGATTTTTGAAGTGATGTCAAAATAATTTGAGACCACTTCTGAAAACCAGAACCATTTGGCCATGTGTGTGCATACAGCACGTTGCCTGCTTTAGGAAAGCACTGATGCAACCTTAATTATTATCCCACTACTTGTCTTAAATACACAAATTTCAGGTTTCAGAAAATATCGAGTTTCTGTAAAAACATAGCCTGAGACCTATTAAAGGTGAATATTCTGTGAGTCTCATGGTAGAAGCCAAAAAAAAAAAGAAAGGCGATGGGGAAAATCTGCAGACATCAAGATGATGGAGAGGGTCCTACAAGTCACAAAATGAAAGGCAGGCAAAGATGCCCAAAGTGTTTTTGTGGCCTGGAAGGCAGCCAAAGAGGCATTGATTTATTAAAGAGCAGCATCACGGCTTCCTTTTCTCGATGTGATGGTGCCATTAGAGCTCCTCAAACAGTCTCTGATTTCCTTGAGAATGAGGAGTAGAAGATTCTTAAGACAGTTGTTATTTCCAGACTGATGCCACTGCTGGACCATCACTCTGTGTACCTTCACAGTGTTTAAATTCAGTGTTTAAAGTGTGAAGTCCCTGATTGTTAAACACAGCCACCACTTGTGCAAGAAATACTCGAGCAGTTGTGTAGGTTTTACACTCTGCAATTGTGTTGTGGTATAAAAAAACAGCTTAAATGAGACAGCAATGGTGAGACACCAATTGTCTCAAAAATGCCAAACTCAGCTGTTTTGTTAATGGAGTTAACTCAGGGCTGTTCTTGTGCACTGCTAATATACTGGGAATGATTAGCACCTGTAGCATCAGCTTTTTTGTCTGTTTTTGTAGATATCTCAATCCTCTTACATAACTCCTTTTCCCTGTTTTCTCTCTGAATAGCCAGGATTAGTTTTGTAGTTTTCCATTCCAAGCACACGCCTTGCCCTGACAGTGCCTCCCTAAAACCCTGTCCCTGTGTGTCCTTGTTTGTCACTTGTCCTGTGGGGAGATGGGCAATACCTCCACCAGGACACTGCTGCTGAGCCTTTCTGATACTGGGAGCACAACTGGAGCTGCTGGCCAGCCTGATTGCTTCTGGGGCTGTTCCTGGGATTTCAGGAGCTAGAGGAGCAGGTTTTTCCCCTTTTGATTACAGGGCTGCTGTACCGTGGTGCTGCCATCAGCAGTGGTGCTCTAGGAGCAGAAGTGTGCTCAGCACACACTGGGGATGTGCCTGTCCCTCACCAAATCAAAACTCTGATATAACCCACCCTCAGTTACGAGGCTGCTCTCACCTTGTTAAAAAGCAAGTGAGACGAGAAGACAGAGCATGAATTAGTTTTGTCAGATATACAGTCAGAAAGAGCAGCTGATAGTTTTGCTGTGATAAGTTCTGTATGATGGCTCTGCTGAAAGGTAGGCTCTTCCATGATTTACTGAACTATTATAAGTGGTAAAACTGATCCATTTGTTATCATCCAGTGCATAAAGACTTCAGGATTTAAGGAGCCTGCACTAAATAACAAAGCAATTTATATACTCATAAACTGAAAATTACAGGGAAGAAGTCTTTAAGTCATTGGTAATAGGAACCTTTTATCATATTAGTGATGATTACCAAATGTTATCCCCAACTCTCCTTTTTAAAACAAAATCTTACCTTACAATAGTTGCAATTACTTAAAGAAGTCCTAGAGACAACTTTGTATTGATTTATTGTGCAAGTGTGGCAAGTTTTATTTATTTATCTGGGTGCCATCCCTCTCCCAGCCCATAAGGTCCCTGCATCAGCTGATGTGAGCTGATTGATGGTTCTGCCAGCAGCAGCATGGGGCTGATGTTACCTGAGGAATGGGATTAGCTGGCTCCCTTTTGGGGAGCAGATCTTTACCCGAAACAAATTTGAGTGTAATATCTTGAAAAGAGATTTTTTTCTGTGTTTCTATAACTACATAATAGTTAGCAATAGTTGGTTTCAGAGTAGCCTGTTCTAAGGAGAATATAATTGTGTCCTGCTGTGAAGATGGAAATACCCTCTGCCAGGTTTTAAAAATGCATTATAAGATTGCGAGTCATTATTGTGTTCTCTTGAAGCAAAGATTTTATGGGCAGTGGAAAGAAGATGTTGACTAAAGCTAAGCAAACATTTGCCTGGAGGTAATTTTACTGATTACATTAGCTTCTTTTTTCTGCTCCAAAGTGTCCTGAGATAATTAATTAATTCCATTTTATTCAACCAATCTAAGTTCTCAAGGAACAGATGAATTGAGAGCCACTTCTTACCAGTACTCAATATTTGATATCCAGCTTGATTCAAGTGTGAATGATTACATGCTGAAACAGATTTGTTTCTTTTTGTGATCTGTATAAGCAGAGTATCTAAAGTCAGGGGGAAGATTTACACACACACCTGGGCATTGTACAGAAGAAAATTGGAGAACTGTACTAACATTTCAGGAATTAATTAATTAAGAGTTTAATTAAAACTCTTTTCTTGCAGCAGGTAAATTCTGATCCCACTGTCCTTGTGTTAAACTTATCTTTTACAGACCTTATTTAAGTAAAGTCAAATCCATCATCAAGCCACAGTAACACCCTCCCTGATCAGACTGAAGCTGGAGTCCAGCTGACTTTCTAAAACCAGGAGAGATTATGAGAGGTTTTCCTGTGGCTGCCAGGGTTTTCTTTGGCAGAACTGTTGGCTGAGTCTGTTCTCACCAAAGAGAGTGAAGGAGCAGCAGCAATACAGCACCTGCCACTGTCATGGGTAAGGGATTAATTGAGCTGTTACCAGCTGAACAACAATCACTAATAATTTGGCTTAATTATAATCGCTTAGTTACCCTGAGTTTTTTCAGGATAGAATGTTTGAGTGTTGGGGGAAATAAGCCATGGACTTTGTTCCAGACACATCACAAATGAAGTGTTGGCACCAGGCAAAGGGGCAGACCCCTCATGGTTTTCTTGCCATCACCTTGCTGTGCTAAGACAAGGGGAGGCAGAGTTTGACCTTGCTGGTTCTGTGGGCAGTGATCAGCTGTGTGCATCCCATGTGAGTGCTGTGGAATCTGGGACCTGGAAAAGCTCCCATCCACCTCCATCCTGCTTGTCCCCCTTGGACGGTGCCCTGAGCACAATTCATCACAGCCAGGAATCCTGACTGGGGATTTTCAATTGTGCTGAGCTTTAATGACCAGATTGTTGGCTGGTTGCTCCTCAGGCCTTCCTGGGACAATATTCTGACCTTGTAGTACAAGTAGCACAGCAAATGAGCACAGAAACCAATTTCTTGCATCAAAAGTGACAGAAGAGCTAAAGGAATAGAAATTAATTGAAAGTGGAAAAAACCCCTCAAACCCAAAAACAGTGTGGTGAAAACACAGAGTTTGTAAACCAACCAAGCTCTATATAAAGTTGTACGTCAGTTGTTCTGCATTTATGCTGAAATCTGAAAAGCAAAAACCAGAAAAAATACGGCAAAACTCACCCCCTTAAAACTGCAGTGACACAAGAACAGATTAAGGGCTTGTTTTGTTTCCGTATCTCCTAACAATCTGCAGTTTTTTATTTCATATACAGCCATGATAGATGAGGCTGTTAAGGTGTGGAAATTAAGCACAAACACGAAGATTTCTAGCCTTTCAAGTGCTTCAAATTATGTTTTTGTATTCTGTGTAAATTATATGGGATTTTAGCATTGTTGCAGCTAGTGTATCATGTGCATCATTTGTATCTTTTCTTGGGGAAGGCGAAGTCAAAGAAACCAGTTCATTACCAGTAACGACAGTGTAATCATTACTGTCACATTCCCTCCCTCCTTTATTAGACTTTTTGGTTTTTAAGAATTATTAAATGCCTCTGGTTTAAATTCAGAAGAAGAGAGATATTAGTTGACCACATTAAAGTCAGTAAGGTTTGTCTTTGCAGTCTATTAGTCAGATCTCTGATTTTGATACCCTTCTATTTGATCATATAGCACCTAGAAAAATAGAGATTTTACCATCTAGCACTGAGCTTGTTTTAATATTCCTGCAGTTCCTAGCAGTTATATCCCCTGCAAAAGGAGGAACTTAGTCTGCATTTTCTTATCTTCCAATGCAGTAAGCAGCAATATCAGTGCTATTTCTAATCTTCTGTGTCATTAATAAATATGCCAAGATATGTCTATGAATTATGGTCCTTTAATAAGGTAATGGAACTCCTAGGACCTAGAGCTTGATTTTTTAGAAATGGGAACTGTTTAGGTGCTCATAAGAATGTGCTGATCACATATATAACTAATCTTGATTAATTATGAGTACACAATTTATTGTTTCCTTGTTGCTATTACCACCTATTTTTATCTGCCCTTAATATCTCACCAATCCTTCGTGATTCTGTTGGGAAGATAAATGATTGATTATAAAAGTCCAAGCTGTGGTATGAGCTCTCATAGCAATGCTGGTTCTGAACATCTTTGGGACCATCAGAGGAACTGGGCCATTATAGCAGCAAATACCAAATGCCCAGATTGGTAACAGAGTTTGTGACTGCCTGTTTTTTAAAGAACAACAAGGTTATCATTGATTTCAATAGCCTGAACTTGATGTCAACTCTCTTGGACCAGCCTTTGTAAAAATGATTGTGCTCAGTACCTTCTATTTAGTTTTTTTGCATTTTTTGCAAATCCAGAACATGTAAGAAGTGACCTTAGCAAAGAGGGTTCAGTTTAAACTTCAGCCATAGGTGCAAAAACCAGAGTAATAGACCTGTTTTCAGTCATCTTTTTATCCATGTTTTTCTACCTGCACAGGAACTACAGATGATCTAACAAAGTATTGAATCTGTGTGAAAAATCAACCACTTCAAATGAATGGTTTTGTACAGCAGCATTAGAAACTATTCCTCTTGTTCAGAGGAATAAGCTGTGAAGAATTGACTGAGTAACCAATTAATAATAAAGAGAATTTAGAATACAGAGAGAGCAGTTAAAAGCCTTGGGGCAGCATTCCCTGAAGTTTCAAATGCTGCCTATGCTCCAAAGCAGGGAGAATTTGATACAGAAGTGATTTATAGGCAATAGCTGTGAACAGTCTTTTATCACATTAATAAAATCTTTAACTAGTCTTTGAAAATTCTAAAGCCTCCTGTGTTCAGTTGAGGTGCACAGATAGAAAGAACTGCTGGCTGGCAGATGTTCAGATACATTATCAGAAAATGTATTTTCAGCCTAACCAGTATAATGTAATTCCTTCTAACATGATATTTCAGGTTTATTACAGTGTAAGTGACTATAGAACACGGTGCACTATGCAGGGGACTAAAGGAGGTGAAGCTGTACAGCTTAGAGGTGACTGGGTTAGGCCTGGTAGAGTGCTGAGTATTGATGGTTAAACTGACAGATTGTTTAAACAACTCAAAACTGGAAATAAAAGGGTTTTCTTTTCTTCTTGTAGTCTACCCAGGTGAAGGAAGTGGCTTTATTTCATGAAACTGCACTAAACTTATATAAACGTTATTGTTGTTGCACATTGCAGTAAAAATTATCACTTTAGAAATTGCTGTGTTAAATCTTTGCCTTTTGCCTCCGCTGAAAGAGGCACCAACATTTTACCTGGCTGTAGTATTTTGCAGATGAAACATAAATAGCTCTGTGTGTGTATATGTATCTGTTTATCTGTATAAACTTCTCTATTAAAATCGTAGTGTGAAGTGCCACATGAATTGATTGCTTCATTTTTCTGTTAAATCAGCTCGGAACTGTCAGAGGTACCGCAGTTATTTTCACTTGGACTTCACCCTGGTGCCAGGTTCCCCTTGGTTTAGTGCTATGGATTTTAGTTTGTCCCTCTCAGTCCTGCTTTGCTATTGTGTGTCCTCTTTTACGGGCTGTTTCAGCAGGTGCCCCTCTCCATTTGCCACCTCCCCTGGTGCAGTGAGTGATTATGCAATTTAGTTAATGTATTTTAATTATTTAGGTGACATTTTACCTTGTATGGCCAGGCTGAATATGTAAATGGATTGGAGTCTTTCGATAAAAAGAACAGGATTTTTTTTTTCCTTTTTTTTAAGAAGTGAAAAGTCTGTGACCAAAGATAGCAAATAAATAAACAAACATAAAAATAAGGCAAAATTTCTGTTTAATCTCGTTCCCATTACCATTTTTATACCTCATCTCTTTAGTCATTATTGATTTATGATACAGAGTTGATGCACTTGGCAGACAGACTCTGTATAACTCTCCACATCAGTACCCAAAACGTGTCATGGTCAGGGTGTGGCATGCACCAGTTCACAAGGTCAGGCATGATTTTCAGATCAATAATGCAGCCTTAAAAGTAACTAAGATTTGTCTCCTTTACATTTTAAAATTGTTTCTCACCTGAGGATGATGTTGATCAATTTACTAACTGTATTGTGTGTTTTAATGAGTTGGGTTAAATGAGTTAAAAGTATTTTCTTGTGGCAAAGGATACAAGTCCAAGTGTCAATCCAAAAAACTCGAGTCCCTTGCGTGCTCACTAATTTGCATAGAGTACCTTCAACTTTAAAAAAAAAAAGAGCAAAGGATGCAATTCACTTTATTAGCCTTTATTAACTATGCAAATCGCAATTGTAACTTGGATTTTGAAATGCATATTATGGTAAGAAAAAAAAAAAATCCTACCAAAAATAAATCAAATTAACCGAAGCACTTTTTCTGTGGTCTGATTTACTGTTTGTGTTCCCTGTTTCTCGTGCTGGCAGCAGGAACAGCAGCAATAACACTGTGGAGACAGTAGATGGCTGTAGAAAAGTGTGTTGAACACTCTTGTGTGAGCATAATAAGATTGGGAAAGGCCTTGACCTGACTGGATGCAGCTTTTATCTGAAGTACATTTAAAGAGATAAAGGAGAAGCAGGGTGCAGTACATGTTCCTTTCTTTTCTGTAGGAGCTTTGCTTTGAGTTTAAAAATTTCTCAAATGCGGGATTTGTGAACTGGGTCCTTCAGCAGGGAGAGGCGATGGCTCGAGAGCCACCGGAGTCACTCTGAGGATTCCCCCCCTCCCTCAAGACGTCTTAGAAATCCTCCTATAAATTCCTACAGAGGGGGCGTCTGTAGATCCCATAATAATAATCAGGAAGTGGTATATTCCCATTTATTTATTTATTATCACTTTTTTTTTTTCCCCTCCCCCCTCTCCCGTGTAGTTGGCTGCCTTTAGTGCACGGACCTGCTCATTAAATAGATACACCAAGAACTGTTACCTAAGCAAGCTTGACAGTAAAGAAAGGACAGACTGAGTTAGGGAGAAAAAGGGAAGAAAAAAGACAGCCTGAAGCAAGTCACTTCACACGCAGAAAGAGCCACTGAACGAATGCTACCCTCATAAACAAACTAAAAAAAATACCTTGTATGAGAAGAGAACTGTGAGGACTTGACAGAAAAAAGGCAAGATTTTTCTACCCACTGTTTTCAGTTTTCCTTCCAGACATACTTGGTGAAGTAAGGAGACTTCTGTTTGCTGACAGAGCCCTTGATTTCTTTCAAGATGATGATGTATTTGTGGGTAGGTAGTGTCTCTCTCCATGTCAATCTTTTGTTAATAAATGGACTTTGGGAGTGTGGATTTTAGCCTGTAGTTGCAGCATGTTTTGTGCTATGTGAGGTGTGTGTGCTGCAGGGGAGCGTGGCTGGGGTGCAGTACATGTGCTTGCATTTCCAGGCAGAGTTTAAACAAACCGGGTCATTAACGTGAAGCTGGAATTTATTTTCATGATTTGCAGGATGTGGCAGAGTGCACTGCTTTATTTTCATTGCCTTAGAACATACTGCAATTGTGTAAGATTCACTGTGTGGTTCAGTTACAAAGCGAATACTGCATCACTTGTGGCTGCTCAAAATTTGCTTTCTTTGTCAGAAATGGAACAATCTTAATGTGATTAAAACTTCTAATGTGTGTTACTTAACCCAGTTGCTTTTATACTAATTGTCACAGTCTGTCTTGGCTTTTGAAGTTTCTGGCTATTGACAACTGTAGATAAAGAAATAGATATTATGTTCCCATTTCTGTGATTTTATATTCAGCATTGTTCTGATTCCTTGCAGCAAAATCTGCTAACCTTAAAAATAATGTCGTGTTGTGGAATGTGTGTTTTGAATTAGTGAAGCTATTAACCTGTGAATACATCCAGGTTTTGATACAGAATGTTTTTTCTTAGCAAAAAACCCCCACAAAGACATCAGTGAACAAATCTGCATACTTAAAAGCTTTTCTATGTTCCTCTTCAAAGCCTGTACGTCTTCTGGGAAAATATTTTAAACTAATCTCATTTGACAATCTATTTATTTATTTAATTTAATTGTATGTAAAAATAGACAGGCGTGGAGCTAATCTGGGCCACCTCTGCAAAACAGGCTGCAGAGAAGCAACATTGAAGTCTCAGAGATATTATCAGTAATCACTCCTTCTCTTTTTAAATCGCTCGTAGTTCCTGCTGGAAATCTCCCTTTATGCTTTCTTCTCATTTTTCTTGACCCTCTGCTGTGTCTTAGTAACTTTTGTCATCCATGCAAAAGGCACTGCATGTAGACTTTTAAGTTTGTTATTTCAGTACTTTGACCTGTGCTATCGTTTCGGGAAGCTCACCAATCACTGAGCCTTATGATTTTGTCTTTTTCTTTTTTTCTGTGCTCTGTAGTACAAGTCCCTTGAATTTTCACCAGTGTGTCTGTGCATTTGCCAGCAACCCCGACTGCTGCTCATTTCTAAGCCTTACCAGCATTCAGCATTGAAGCTGCTGGTGCAAGGATTAATTTCATTCTCTTTTTTTGATTTATAAATCAGATCCCTCAGTTGCAGCAGTCTGTCTTTAATTCAGTTTGTGCTGTGCTGTTAGAGTCGCCATCATCCAAAGGAGATGCACAGTAAATATGTGAGGATAAGCCCTTCTTTATAATAGGAAGACTAAGGTGAAAGGACATGCTTTATTGTGTATTAATCTGTTTCTCTGTGAAACAGACTCAAAAGGTTGGAAATCCAGGGATCTTCTCCCTCCCCAAGCCTAGCAATTGTTAATCTGAAAATTTAGTGAAATACATTTTCTTGCAGGTAACTGTGCAGATTTCTATCACTTTTAGTGTGCTGTATTTTTTATTTTTGATGAACTTTTCTAATTATTCATCTTGTATATAAATGCTTTAAACAAAACAACTATAGAAACAAGCAGTTTCTGATGGCAGCAATTCCTGATTTTCAAAGCTCATAGTATTTAATATTTCACAATTAAATGGGTGTTCATTCCATTTTGATTTTCCCATTTTACTTACATTATATGACGTATATTTTGTACTGGTTTTCTGATTTGCAGAATTCTTTAAACAGCCTTTCTCTCTTTTGGCACTACTACATCTGGGTATTGAGAATTCTCATTTGCATCTCAACTTTGTAGTCTAAATTATTTGTATAAAATCTCAAAATTAGTAGCAAGAAGCAGAGAAGAAACTTTTTTTTTTTTTTTTAATTGTAACAGAACATTATTGCTTTATGTGTTTTTATGGAAATAGAGGATTTGTATTCATAGATGTTTTTTTTCCTGAAATGCTATACTTTTTAAACTCTATACATTAACTGGCCATGCATAGGTACCTAAGATGCAGTATATTTAAAAGATGCAGTAGGTGAACAAGAGACTTTCAAAAGATACAGGTGCAAGGTATAAACTCACAGCAGCACTTGAAATGCTTTCTCCCGGCATTACCTCAATTTTTAATATAATTATAAAAAGCTTCTCAGCAATATTATTAAAAATTCAAGTAGCTGACTTGTGTGAAAGTGTAGTCTTTCCTTTTTAAAGGGCTTAAAATTAATTTATTACATTGAGATTTTTTCAGACTGTTCACTCGTTTATGTGGCAGTGCTTACCTGTTGTTTCCTTTCATGTGTAACATAGAAACATTTTGGATATTTACAAAGTAAAAGAAAATTTTGATTTCTTCCCATTTTCTAATGTCTTACTAAGTAAGTAACTGGAACAGTCTTTTTTTTTTTTTTTTTTTAATTCTACTGATGACAGTGGTATCAAGCTCCTGTTACTGCAGTTTAGCTAACTAAAAACATTGTGCAGGAATGCAGAGCACAGGCACTAATTCAGTCTGTTGAATGGAACAGTCTTGATTTTTTTTTTTTAATTCTACTGATGACAGTGGTATCAAGCTCCTGTTACTGCAGTTTAGCTAACTAAAAACATTGTGCAGGAATGCAGAGCACAGGCACTAATTCAGTCTGTTGAATGGAACAGTCTTGATTAGGTGCTGGTTTTTAAATAGTTATTTCAACATTTCAAAAAGTAGAGAAAGTTTTTAGTACTGTTAACCCTGTCAAAGGAAATCCATATTTGTTGACAGCCTAGGCAATGTTTTAACTTTCCTCCTTCCCTGGACAAAGAAGATCTTTAGTTGATCTGGTACTTTATGCACAAACATCTGTGCTGTAGGAACCAGAGTTCATCAATACCTGAGTTCACACTGACCAAGAAGCTTTGAAGGCTTTCAGGCATCACTGATTTAGGAACTTGTGAAGTCAAAAAGGAATATATTCTCTCTGAGGGGTATAGACCCTTGAACTGCTGCTGCTGCAGTTTAATACCCCTTTCTCCCCAAAATGAGATTGCTGCAGTGACTCAAGGTGTTCTCAATCACTGCAGATGATCACTCCCATTTCCTGTATAACTCACCTCCCCAAAGTGATGGGATTTGCTCAAAACTGAACAAATAAGTGTTGGGGTAACCCCATTAGAGGGTCCCAGAGCTGCTGACTTGTGCTCAGTGTGTAACTTTTGGTGGATGAATTGAAAGTTGATGGCTGAAAGCTCAGACTGCCCCCAATCTTTTAGTGTCCCCAATCTTCCAAACACCCTCTTTCTATACACCATTCCTTCTTCTCTCTTTCATATTTTGAAAAATAAGTATAGTTTGTCCAAGTGACAGCACAAGCAGCTACTTGATTCCCAAGCAAACAGTTTTGTGTTGGCTGTTTCCATCTGGTTGTTCAGACTGGTTCTCACCGACCTCATGTTCAATTTTCATTTTCTGAGTTACAAGTTGAGCATTTAAAGTTAGTACATGTCATGAAAAAGTCAAATGCAATTAAATATCATAGGAAAAACTGGAACAAAATCATTGGTAAATACATTTTTAAAATACAAATTATTAGTTTTCCACATTTTGTTGTATGCTACAATGCTGGACTAAAATTACCTTAATGTATGTACCATAATACAGTTTTATAAAGCTTACAAACATCTCATTAATGTCTGCTTAGTCAGAGGTGTGCTTCATTCCTGTCAATCTGCTGTTCTATTTAATGATAGGGAATGAGTTGTCAGAAATTTTGTGCCTATTTAGCAGAGTTTTTTTCAGTAGCAGCTTCAGAATGATACTTGATCAAACAAAGCAGAAAGCATGTCAGCAAATGAAATTTGTTTTTTTCCCCAAAACTAGAGTAGGCAGATACAGAGAAACAGATTGAAAAAAAAAAATGTGTATGCAACAGCAACAAGATAATTTCTTCTGGCAATAGAAGAAATTCTGTTTTGACAATTCTGCAGGATAAAGCTTTTGGATCCAATACAGAGAATTGTACTTGTCTGAATTAGCAAAATGTTCCTTAAATTAACATCTAGAAGAAGTTTGGAGGAAAAAGAAGTAACAGACTCTAGCACAAATTTAATCTGGATATTTAGGAGTTTAAACTTCTTTATGGTTGCATTTCGGGTGCTTCTCCTATTTAGAGGCATCCTCATACACATGTAAGAGTCTGTGTCAGCTCTCATATTCAAAAGCAGATGGTGTTTTATTCAGCTGACCAAAGTCTGCATGTTTTTATGCACCACCAAATGTGTGCAGGCACAGAGTGTGCCTTTCTCCTGGCTTAGAGAAGGGCGTCATTTCCAGCCCAACTTGTGCTCCTGGTGTACTCAGTGCTTCAGGACACCTTTGTAAAGGCTTTTTTTCTAAAGGAAATGAGAACCTTAAACAGATGTGAAGATGACTAAAATGCTAAAGGAACAAAACCTTAGGATTTTTAAAATTGCAGTAAGGAGCAAATACAACAGTCATATTTTTTTAAGTAAGTTTACCTGCAGTGTATTTTACAGCATTGACATCGTGTGCATTAAGCAAAGGATTGTTCTCTTCAGTGAGGACTTTCCAAAAACGCCCTAGACTGAGACAAAATGCACCACTGACTGTGCTTAAAGAGCTACAGACTGTGAGATCCAGCATGAACTAAGCTGAAAGAATAAAGGACTATCCTTAAAACATTGTCAGTGCAACACTCCAGCAGTATAGATTTTATTGCATAGAATTATTGAGTAATCAAAGTATTTAGATCCTTTTAGTTAAGAAAAATCAAACATTTTAACAGAAAAGCTGCAGGTATCTTCAGAGTCAAAGTTATCCTAATTCTGCTCTCCACTGAGACCTTGAATAAAACATGTAGCTTCATCCTCTGCGTCTGCCTGACCGCTGATGTTGAATAAATATGTACCTTTTATTATTAACACAGAAAAATACAAAATGATTTCATAATAGAGTATGCTGATGTGAATAGTAAGGATCTTCAAGGGTATCTGGCTCAATAAAGTTGAATAATGAAGGATTGCAATTTATAAATCTACAGTCTTGATGGCTAAAATGAAAGGGCTGACAGAGGTATTGAATGGAAACAGGATTACAATTAGCTATGGTAGAACCTAAGAGAATTCTCAGTAGGCAGTCTTTATGTATCTATTAGAACACAGACATAAGTTGGCTTAAAATCGTATTTATAATAATTCATATTGTGATGCCAAAACTAAAAGTCACACCAGCATGCAAAGCATGAAGACATTCAGCAAAATCACATTTTTAAGTATGAAAAGAGAAATTAAACAGAAGAGAAAAGTGATTTCTGTTCAGAATACTTGACAGTAACTTTTGGCTGTCGAGTATGTTCAGTTCTTGCAGGGTTTTCTTGCTCTGCTCTGGTATTTTGGAGAACATCATTCTGTTATTGATGTGGGGTAAGAAAGGGAAGAGAACAAATCAGGATGATGCTCTGTTGTGTCCAGCACTGCAGGTGGGCAAGGGAGACAGTTTTGTTTTGCAAAAGCAATATACATTCCTTTAGACACAAACACACATAAGTGTCTGATGAAACTGAGTTAGCAGGATCAAACTGAGTTTAAGCATCAAGAATATATGTATTATCATAACTAATGCTTGCAGCAGAATCCATGCATTTTGTGTAAGGCAGCATGATGGACTTGCTCTGTTCTCTTCTGAAGTTGCATTATATGTTCTGTAGACTTTAATTGCTGAATCTGTTCTCCTCCCTTCCTTTAGCAAGGAGTTACCCTTGTCCAATTAACCTTATCTTCATCATGTCCCTCTTAATAGCTTTGGTTTCCATCAGAGCTTTGAATGAACTGTGTGGGTGTCTTTATCAGTGCAAGCATGTGTGTGAGGAAAGAATTGAACAAAGGCTGCATGAAATGTGTCTGGGTGAGCAGGTTAGAGTCCTCCTATTGTCCCACGATTATTATCTCTTAGTGGAAATCCTTCCTGAACACCAATTCTGTGACTGGTGGGTTTAAGCTACTACAACTGCAGAACCTTGGCTGCTGTTGGAATGACCTTAGTTGTGAGGCAGAGGAATGAACAAGTCCTGAAGATTTTTCTGGGCAGTTGAGAAACCTTGTTTGAGATTAATTTCTTGATGTGTTCCTTTTGGATATTTATTCCAGTGAAGTGTGCCTGCTGGAGAAGCTGTCATAGTCTCAAAGCCAAGATTTGCTTATCTTTTCACTGTTATGTGCAAGTGCCACTAGGCTGGATTTACCTTTTCTGACTAGTCTCACAGTTTAATCAACAGAAGGGGATGTTTACTGATGGAAGTCTGAGTATCTCTTCACATCTTTTGCTGTCTTTCCGTACAGCTTCCTTTTCCCCTTCTGCTCTGGGATTGATATTCCTTCCTTGCCAAACAGATGAATCTGTGTTTGGATCCTTGTCATAGCCTAGTATGGAAATCCACCAGTTCCTACTGCAGCTGGAAAGCTGGAGTCCAACATTTCTGCAGGAATGACTGCTTTTCACGTAGGCTTCTAATACACTAGGTTTATTTTTCCCCATCAGGGTGGCAGTTGAGTCATGAGTTGGACCCAGCGAGCAGCCAAATTCCCCCTCACCCTCTGCCTCAGTGGCACAGGGAGGGAGGAGGAATGGGAAGAACTGGAGTGAGAAAGCTCACGAAACAGCAGGGAAACATGGAGACCACTTCCTGATCACTGTCACAGACAGAACAGACTTGCATTGGAAGAAATTACATTCATGATTGCCAATTATAATTTCTGCCGATTAAATTTTTCAATTTAATTTCTGATTCAGGTAGTGGAAAACAAAACCAAGAATCCTTTTTGTTATCACCACAAGTTAAACTCCCACCCTTCAGCAAGGCAGTGAGTGACTTGGAGGGATTGCAGTCAGGACACAGGAGTTTCTCTCTTCAGCTCCTTCTCATTCCTGCTGTGCTCCCTGTGTGTTCTTCCATGAACACAACACAGATTCAAGTCAGCCAAATTCATTAGACTGAGTCTGATTGTTGGCATTTCACGTTTTCTTCACAGATTGTTATGTTTGTAGAGTTTTGTACATTTAATCTTTTGTGATGTATATATAAACAGGGACTCCTTTTATGAGGGAAAAGCTGATGTATGTTTGAATTTTACTTTTCGGTGAGCTTCTCCTCAAATATAATTACAGAAATTCAAGGAAGGATAAAATGTGACAACATATTTGTGAATTGCGAGATTTAACAGAAACCAAAGTAGATCTTGTTATTGATGTGCTTCTTGCTTCATTAAATTCCCCTTAAGGTTTGCAGCATGGATATGGATCATTTGCAATAATAATTATGCAGTGATCGATTGATTGTGTCTGACATTGTACTTGTCACCTTGAAATGCAAAAACCATTTATTTTCGAGTGTGTGAACATTCCTCTCTAACATGAGGCACCAGCATGCTCTAGTTGGTGTTAGAGAGGGATGCAGTTTATAACGCTGGGAACTTCATATTCACCTTTACTTAAAATGAAGTGCCACTTGTCATTTTACAAAAATGAAAATTGCCCAACCTGCAGGGGTTTTAGATGAGAAAACACAGTCTAAGTTCAGAGGGATTGTTCAAACTGGAATGTTTGTATTTCAGTGGGTTCCTGCCTGTGTGTTCCAAAGGTGGGGCTTTCAGTAGGTCTGTGATGAGATGGGATGCCATGAGCACACTTAGTAAAACTGAGGAATCTGCTTTTGGAACTGCTGTGTGTTCTTTGGGAAGTCTGTCTGCCTCACTGAGACTTTGATTCACAGCAGTATTCATTAATTGGAAAATCAGCAAAAAATGCTCTAACTGCAGTCATTCTTTGAGTAAAATGCTGTACATTTCATGTTTTGAGTGATGCAATCATCATGACAATGTAATCTTCCTTTTATTAAGATTTTTTGGAGCACTGAATGAAATACTGTCCTTTGGGCTTTCAGAATTTTGTTTCTATTGCAATTCCAGTGAAGCAGCTGATTGGTGGCTGCAGTCAAAGTCAAGTTAATCTGTGCTTTCTCATCTAATAGCAAAGCGACAGCCAAGAGAAATGTTATTGCTACATTTCCCACTTGGAGCTTTTGCAGAGCATCCATGGTCATGGAATAGGAAGTGAAGACCAAAGCCATGTTTGGTGAGATGTGACTTGATTAAAAAGTGACTTTTTCAAAGCTGGAAGCTGGCTTTAGATTACATCAAACCAAATATTTATAATTAACTTAATTTAAGATTTAAACTTTTATTCAGAGGCCTAGTTTATTTGAGCTTTGGTTTTAATTAGGATTTTTAAAACAAATGTATGGGGTTTTTTATTGAAAAAACCCAAATTTTAAAGTTGTCTACATTCTTTAGGCTGAAATGTTGTTCACCCTTTTCCTCCAAGGG
Source organism: Polioptila caerulea (assembly GCA_013397295.1). Taxonomy (NCBI): domain Eukaryota; kingdom Metazoa; phylum Chordata; class Aves; order Passeriformes; family Certhiidae; genus Polioptila; species Polioptila caerulea. The sequence continues at coordinate 608,693 of VYXF01005742.1, read as the reverse complement.
TGAACACAGGTAAGCATATACATTGCAATATGGAAATGTTTAATATATTGATTCTCATATAACCAATTTGAAGAGTAACTCAGTGCTAATATTAATGTGCCAACAATAATTGTACTGCAGACTTAAAAATTACCAACTCTAGTTTTTACCATGGTATGGATACCAAATAGTGCCTTAAAAACTGCTTTAAGGCTGTGACATAAGAAAAATAATTCCTTTTTTTTAATACAGTTATTTTTCACTCAACGCTTGTGTAAGATAACTGAAACACTCAACCTGAAGAAAGGTTTCAGCCTTACTGTTTTCAGCAATTGTACTTTCTTAGTTTGTGAGTTTTTCATAAAATATCCCAAGTCAATGCTGTGAATTTGTCAAAGAATCTGAGATAAATTGTATCCCATGGGAACATACCCAATAAATCCCATTCTACCCCATTAAGTTGAGGAATATAGTACCCCTTTTTTCTCTCAGGTATTCAATTCTCAGCCATGAGAAACTCCTAGTTATGAATGCCAAGCCCAGGTGTAATTTTTACTTACTTTCCATGTTCTTGATCCACTGGAAGTGTTGGGAAAAGGGAGGGAACTTTGTTTTGAGGAACACTCACAATGGCCACGATTGTTTGTCCAGTTGTACCTTCACACTCCAGTCTTGTCTGGAAATGTACTATCCCAGAAACAACAGGAGCAGTGGAGGAAGAAGGAGAAAACAACAAATGTCACTGAAAGGGAAAGAAAATGAAGGAGAGAGAGGTCAAGGGGCTGAAATGAAAGGAGAATATTTAAGATCAGAACAGTCACTGTACTTTTCAGTTAAATGTGAAGAAATCGTGTCCTCTTGACATCACTAACGTTCAACTTCTAAAGCAACCCACAGGGTGAACTTATTTTTTATCTTCATGTGTTTCAAACCCTATTTGCTGTGACAGAATCTGGAGTAACTCAGGAATGCTGTTCATTATAATGTCTTTACTTTGTTGTGTTTTGGTTGTAGATAGAGATGGCACCACCCTCTCAGATAAGGAAAATTATTTCCAATAGAGATCATTTGTAAAAAACCTTTATTTTTGGGGGGTGTCATTTTGGCTGAGAGGCAAGTAAAAACTTGCTTTAGAAGAGGGCCTGTTTTACCCTCCTGGTGGGACTTGGTTGCAATTTTTTCAATCAGGTGGTTCAGAGTCAGAGTGTTTTGCTTGCTTATTTTTTATTTTCATACACATCTGGCTACATGTTTGATGACTCTGTGGGTAGCAACAGAATAATAATAGTAATGGGATGCAAATTTTAATTTATATATTGAATAATTCCTCACAAGAAGTGGAAGATGTTATTCTCAAGCAAGGGAAGAAAACGGATCTAACGCAAAGAAAAAAATTACAAATGCTATAGGAAAAATGTACTGGACAAAAATGAAGAATGTGGAATTAAGTCTTGTAAAGACTAGGAAGGTAATTTAATAATACATACAGGCCTAGCTGAGATGGCATAAAACATTTCATTCTACAACTCATGTGTGAGGAATCCTGTGGTGTGATGCAGTGACGTGTTACTGGCACTTGTAAAAGTTCCTCATGCACTTCTGTCTCTTATTATTCATTATTAATGTGTGTGTTAAATATTTACTCTCTTATTTCAGAAGGTTATCATATGCTATTAATGTAAAACTACACAGTGAAAGCAAGGATAACAATCCTATTTTAAGTTAATATATGGATGTTCACAGCCAGTGAACAAATTCTTAATTTAAATTGGTTTATAAAAAGCAATTATAAACAGACAAGTCAAATTTATCTCTTAGCTATAAAACCCACACACAAGTGTGCCACATGTTCAATTGGAATCTTTCCTGCTGAAAAGCAAGCCTGTTCATGTCTTATTCTGTTGGACATGGAGAAATTAATATTTACTTATGTTTTGCAGCAGTGTTTTAAACACTGAAGGTTTTTTTTTCTATTATACTGCTGAAGCAGTATGGTTCAGTCATCTTTTAAATGAAGTGACTCTAATTTACTTTAGAGGTATGTCTTATCAGCCAACAAATGTAACTATGTTATCACAGTCAAATAAGCTAAATATGACCAAGCAATCTTGTTTCTATTTTGTTGGATGCACAATATTTAACTGGCTAAGTATTTCAGTGCAGCTTCCCTTATAGAAAACTCAGCACACACAGCTCCACGTGTGTTGGTGTTATTTTAACCAATGCTTTCAGTTTTGTTACATTGACTTGCTCTAATTCAAACCCACCATTTTCCACAGCAAGACAGGTCTGTGCCTTTGCCCCTGAGAAGTCACAGTTGTGCTAATTACCAAAGGAGCAACAGCTTTGCTGAGAAGTGGTCACAGCTGTGATTAATAAAAATAGGTGTGATAAAAGGGCTGGGCTGGCTGGGCAGGGGAGCCTTTTGCTGGAGAGGGCCTGGAGGAGGAGAGCCTTGAGGAGGTAGAGAAACCCTGAGGAAGAAGGAAAGATCCAGGGAGCAGAAAGAAGAACAAAACAAGGCACAGAGTTACTGCTGTAAAAGATCAGCTGTGAGGTCAGTCTGGGTCTGATGGAGTTAGAGCTTCTCTTGGAGCCTGCAGTCACACTGAGCTGGGTGAAGAGCTGCATTCAGAGTTTGTACATTGATATTTGCAGTCAGAGTCCAGCAGAGATAACCAGCAGTCAGAGTGTGCAGCTGGACCCTACAGCAGGAGCTTGCTGTAGTCAGTCAGGGTGGCAGAGCTGGAGAGAAGGATAGACTGGGATGCTTTTCACATGGTTAAATGTCTGTGTCTTGGCTCATTTCTGCCTCTAATGAGAGGTCTGCTGCAACGCTGCAGGATTAGTTGTTTTGTACATGATTTGCAGTATGAGAATCTTGTTTTCATATAAATTGTACACATGTTAATAGCTCTGTTCACTTGGAACTATTTCATGTAAATGCCACCATGCTATTACTTTTCAGATGAGCTACTCTTTGACAGAATAGTCTCAAACAGTAAAATTTATTGTGATTTCATTAGGGCAAGTGTAGAAATTATAGTTGTTTTGCTTTATAGTTTATCATTGGATTATGACTGTGTATTGGAAAAAATGCTGGGCTGAATAGCCAAGGAGTTGTAGGATAGGCCTGAAGATGATTTGTCTGTGTCACCTGATCACAGTATCACTTATTTATCACATTATTTTCACCCCTGGTGAATTATTGTGAATTGCTGATTTTTGAAACCTTTTGAAAACAAGGTTACAAAACCCGAACCCGAAAGTTTTGAGCAAAAGTTACTTGTGTGACATGAGAGGTGATTCCTAGACACCCCATTTGGAAATCACATGGGAGAAATTTAAAATTGATTTCTTTAAATCTCCCTCACCTCTATTCAGGAAGAATTTCAGATAAAAAGCTTAACTCTGTGTCCTGGGTCTGGCTGTGATGGGGTTTATTGTCCTCCCAGAAGCTGTGGTGCTGTGTTTAGGTGTGAGGCAGGAACAGAGTTAACACCAACCCCTATTTTGGCTGCTGCTAAGCAGTGCAGGCACAGCATCAAGGTTCCCTCCTTTTCCCACCCTGCCTCCAGCAATGTGTGGCTGCTGGAGGTGGCAACAGGCTGGGACAGAACACAAGCTGGGCATGTCCAACCTGAGCTGATCCAAGGTGGATTTGTGCTCATCAAAGAGTGAACTTAACCTGCCCTCACTTTCCTAACCTGACCCTTTTCCACCAAGGGAAATCCTGATCTTTGCTCCATGCTTTCACTGCTTCTTAGCCAGCAAATCAATTCTTCCACCCTTCTTGTCATCACATTTGGACAGTATAGTGGGTGATACCTCCCGTTCTTTTCTGTTTCTCAGAGTCTTCCCCAATGCCTTGAGTACAACATGGTGGTTGCATGATTTTGGTATTCATGTCCAGTTTTTTGTCAGGATGCCAAACTACTCTCTGAGAAGCTCAGGTCACAGATGGGGAAAAATATTTTCAAATTGGTTTTATCTTTGATGACTCTAAATGAAATGTAATGTAATTTAAGGTTGGAATTAAAGCGTGCAAACTTTGTGGATTTTTTTTTTTTTTTAATGTTTTAAAGATCTCTTGCAAGCAATAGAGATTGCTCTTCCAAAATTCAAAGTGCCAAAAGTAGATGGTACTCACCCATGTGAATTAGGAAGTGCTTTGTAATAATATATTGTAATATTATATTTTTTCTCCCTTGTAGATTGCGACCTGGTTAAGAATAATGATTTTTATATTCAGTAATACATCTAGATCCACTTGTAATTCTTAAGTTACATGTAGTACTCCAGGAAAATAAATATTTCATTACCAAGTGTCAGACTTATGGGCTAATTAACATTTCAGGAATGGAAGAAGTAGTGTCATTAGTTCTACTCATAAAACTATGGAGGGTGTTGTTGCTCACTACTGCTGTGGAATTTCTGCAATGGAACTGAATAGACAAAATTATTAACAGTTAAATGTTGGTGTTGAATGAGAGGAGTCCAATTTATGGTGAGATTGCAGAACACAGAGAAGCTTCCATAAAGCCAATTCAGGGACTCGCATGGTCCAAGGAGTCAGTAGTGAATGTGTGGGAAGTCTCTGAATGCCAAGAGCATTTTTCAGTCCAATTAGCAAAATAATATCTGATCTCTTTCAGTGACAAGGAGGAACCCTGGCAGTGTATGAGACTGAGATGTCTGAGTGTCAGCTTATGTTAATTGCTTTATCTTTGAGGAAAGGGCTTGCAACTAAAGCACCTGGGATCTAAGTCCAAAAGGGAAATACTCCCAAGTTTAAATATTTAATGCTTGTTTTTCAGTATTCATCTGTTTGCTGATTTGTTTGCTTGGAGACAGCAAGTATTGCTGGAATTGTCTAAAAAGGATTGAGAGGAAGACACGTGGGAGGAAAATGACACCAAATTTAGGGCTTGAATCAGGCTGTCCAGTAGAAAGTTGTATTTCCAAGTCCATAATAAAGTTCAAGGTAGCAGTATTTTATCCTGCTGTCTCCTATGCCTTGTGACAATATAAAGCACAGTGCTGAACTGTTTAATGATTTGTTTACACAGTTTAGTATCCAACATGGTTATTTGGGCAAAATTAGCTACAGCAGTGAAATACCCAGAGTAAAAGATTGCAGACTGTCGGGCTCCTCCCAGTGAACCCAGATGTGTGATTTAGCCTGGAAAAGATTAAAAAAAGGGGAATTCTATCCTTTCATTTGGAGATTTTCTGCCACATTTGGAGTGTTGTGCAAATCAATTGCATTTACTTTCTGTCTTCCCAGCTGGGGTATATTGCACATGGAAGGCAGATTTTCAGAGAGAAAGTTTCAGGAATCTTCCTGGAGTTTTTGCATGAGGATGGATAGTTCTGTCCAGAGATCCACTGTGTGCAATTTTAAATGGCAATTTTTGCAGTTTAATAATGGCACAATTAGACCACAGACCTGTCAGTATGTAAATTGATTTATAGAAGGTAGAAAGCTGGCATTCTGTATGATATCAAGTATCAACGCAGATTTTTAAAAAATTTATTTTACTCAAAGCATTGTGACTTCAGCTTTTACCACAGAACATCATATGGATTATTTCAAGCAAGCAAAATATTGGATAGCACTTTTCAGTTTGTTACAAAATAATTTGTTTTCCATTGACCAAAAAAAAAAAAAAAAAAAAAAAAAAAGCTTTATTTCCATTGATGCAAGCAATCATTGATATTAGAGGTGAGTATTGGATTATTCTGAATACATCAGTTCTTCCAGGTGTACCTTACAACAGACACATTTCAGAAATAACTAGTTTTCAAATAGTATCTACAAGCTCAGAAATCCACAAGCTTTAAATATTTCAGACTGGAGGGAAAAGAATGATCAGGCTAAAAATGAGCACAAAATGAAATTTTATCTGACCATTCAGACTTTGTGTTTGACTATAATAAAAAGTACCTGAAATGCTTATCACTTGTCATCCTAAAGGGTTAAAGTATTTGCAGCCTAAACCTGCATTATGCAAAGTAATTTATTAATTTACATGTATTCTATGTGATAACAGGTCAGTGAGGCATATTTCTCTCATCTACTGTGCATAATAAGTGTATGGAATATCTATTCCACAGTCTTTGGACTTCACAGTAACAATCCCATTTTGAAATACTGTGGCTAATCTAAAACTATACAGCTGAACAGAAAAACAAAACCAGTCCCAAATATGAATAAATGATTTGCTACTTAATATGTCTGTTTTTTGTCAGCTTGATAACATTAGGCTCAGTTGCATTCAATTCTAAACCCAGCAATATTTGAAGCCTGATATTGTGCCTCACTAAATTTAATACATGGACCTCAGTAATAGAGGAAATCACTTTAGCACTTGGCAGTTTGTAATGCTGTATAAAATTGACTGCCCTGCAAACACAATAGCGATAATAAAAATTGTGGTCAGTAGAGGAGTGTAATGTATTTTCCAGCTTCAGCAAAGGTCCAGAGGAGATTTATTGAGATTTTGCTGTTTGGGTGAGGATCAATAGAGCTTCGTTAATAATTTGTTGTAAGGGCACCCTTCAGGGATATGACATTTTACTTTAAAACTTTGATAATTTTGAAAGCATGCCTGGCGATAGCAATGTCAAGTCCCTGTGTTTCATGGGCATGGATTTTTGCATTCAGCTTGTGTGGGAGCATTTACTTTGCCAGCAATTACATTTGAAATCATTCAATAAATGAAGCAGGCCAGTATGGGTAACAAGACTCCACACGTTCGAATGCAACTTCTAAGAAAGAATCCCAAACGCATTCTCAAGTCCTCCATTTTGTCTGTTGTTTACTTCTGTTAGCAGAGAACATTTAAATGTCAGTCTGTGATCTCTTAGTGCTACATCATTTTCATGAATGACCTGGAACTACACTCTTGTTTTCATGACTGTAGAATTAGAGGGTTTCATGAGAACTTATCCCTTTACCTTCCTAGTGCTGGGTAGTGCTTCATAATAACCATTAGGTTGGCTTAGATACCGGTACTTCTTTTACATTTTCCTAAAAGAAACTTCACTTTCTGTGCTAAGCGAGCCTTCCTCTTCTGCCTGCAACTTTTGATGGACACTGCTGCTTGAAAGGAAACAAAGAATTGTCAGCACTTGCAGCTGGAACACAGGGACAGGGTACAGCAGGAGGATTTATTTCCAATGAGAATGCACAAAGTAAGATTCATGACATCGGCAGCTCCGATGATGTTCCTTACACAGTTGCTGAGCTACAGCAAATGAAAAGATCCAGGAATACTGAGGGGTGTGTTTTTGTAATGAGGGAAAAGAGACAGAAGCAATAAGAAGATAATTAAGGTAACAACTTGTGAAAAATTAAAGTGTTTCTGTCTTTCATTTTTGAATCTCTGAGCATAAACTTTGTAGTAGATAATTTAATTGCTGATGTTCTCTATATCCCTGAAGAATATTAAGGATTAATCATCTGGTTCATTCCAAGAGATAAGGCTTTAGTGAATTGAAATTTTACCAATTTAACCCTCTCTCCCTCCTAATATGACATGATTAACATTCTTCAATTAACAACACATGATTATTCTAAGGGCCTCATTGCACTTAGTCTATTTTTCAGTTTCAGGTTGCCCTTTGCAGGTATTTCAAAACTGAATAAAAAGCAGGCTATATTTTTGTTCTGTATTATCAGTCATTTAAGTTCAGCCAAATTACAAGAATTGAGATTTTTAACTTTACTTTTTTTTGCTCCTTTTTTCCCCCTAATGATCTCCACGTGCATGTCCTGAAAATCAGTACTGATTAACCAAATGTTTTCTTTAAGACCCCTCTTTAAGCACAACCAAGTATTTATTTTCCAATATTTTCCAATCTGAATACATTTTCTTAATTTATTTGTGGCAGAACTAGCTGATTTAAAAACCAGCAATTTCATTGAGCCCTAGAATGCAGAGTTTTTCATTTAAATATTAGTGCATAATGCATTGTTTAATTTTTAAAATAAAAGAGAATGATATTATTTACATTCCAAGAACTTTGGTTTGGAGCAACCCTCAGTAAAAATGCAGCATTTTCATGCAAGCAGTTATTTCGTGAAGTGTTTTCCAGCATCTTTCACTGGGCAAGTAGTACAGAGTTGTCTTGTGTCTCTTGGATAATCAAGTAGCTGTTATTGGAAAAACATCATTAATTTATGGTAAAATAAGACAAAACAAAACTAGATAGGAAGAACATAGATCTCTTTTCCTTCTGGAAGCAAAGAGGTAAGGAAAGTTTACTGATTTGTGGAGTTATATTTCTAGATTTGTAGGTTTATATATAGCCCTAGACATGAAAACATTACTGTTTTCCTTTCAAAACTTGAAAAAGGAAAATGGTGTTGCTTCCCTACCTAGTGCTTAAAACATTCCATATTATTTTCCTCTTTAAGGCCTGTGAACCTTTAAATACCAATTTTTTTCCATTCACATTTTTATGGAGCAAATGCCTGATAACTATGAATATTCCTGTATTTGTCAGGGTTCTGTCCTGTGAAAATCTGGGATATTTCATGGAGGGACATGATGAATGGGCATCCCCAAGTACCAGCCTCAAGTGACAGTGCTTTCTCCTGCACATCAAACACAACTGCAGTAGGGAAGAAATTATTCACATTAATGTTCTTTCATTCATTAAAGTTGCAGTATTTTATAGGAAACTACTCAAATCAACTCTGATATACAGGGCTACAGAAGGGGGAGAAATCTAACTTGCTGGAGAATGCAATCAAGGATGATTGAGATATAGATATGTGTACACATATGTCTGTATTTATATATATACATGTACTAACTTAAAAGTCATCCAGGTTTTTCTCTTACAGAAACAACCAAAACATCAGCTTCTCTACTTTTGTAAAAAGGAGACTGACATCTTTAGGGAACTGAAATGTGCTTTTTCATGGGTCAGAAAAATTGCTTCCCAACAATTAAATATTGTCGCTATTTTTGTTATTTCTAGAAGTTCATGTTCACTTGATGATCATAACAGACAGGGCAAGGATGCCCACAGCCAGCAATGGTTCTCTCCACTGCTGCATTTTTTAAAATGTGTCAGGGCTGAATTATATGAAATTTTGCTCAAGAGGAAAAATATTACCAGTGGAATAATCAGCAAGTGAAATGATTTCAACCCCAGGCACTACCTGTCTCTGCAAATTTCTGCCCTGGGTCCATCCTTCCAGCAGGCAGGCAGGAGTCTTAGAATATGAATATTAAATGTAAGGAATGCCTTGCACACTGTTGTTCAGGCACCTGTGCATGCAGTTGTGCTTTCTGAGGTCAGGACCTGCTCAGGAGCTGGGCTGAGGAGCACAGCCTGAGCACTGGTAGCATTCCAGGGAATACCTCCAATCAGGATGACAACACAGCACACCCAGCACCTCCTTTCCCTTCCTGCTCCCTCTGCAATGGGTGCAACAAAACAAGAAGCAAACTTTCTCCCTATTTTTTTCACCTATGTTCTGCAGTGGTAACTATTTTGGGGCTCACCACCTGTTTGCCTCTTGTTTAGAAGCACTGATGAGCACCTCTTCCCAAAATGAGCATGAAACCTGTGCCAGTAAATCCCCTCCAAATGTTTCAAAACCTTTCTCAGAATCTTTCTCTCAGTTTAACCAAATCTGTTTTTTTGAGTTAGCAAAGGAATTTTTTTTCTCAATGAAAATGGAAAAAACCAAAAATTAATCAACTAATGGTAGACAGAGGTGTTTGACTCATTTTGACAGCTGTGATAGGCAGGATGTGTCCCTAGCCAAGGCAGTGATAAGTGTATTTAAAAATCCACCAATATTACAGAAGTAACTAGGGTGAGAGAACCTTATTTAAAATAAATGAGTGTGAAGAATGAAACATGAATTAGGAGCTTTCACCATTGTTCTGCAACAGAAGTCATATGAGCACTGGTGATATGCACAGGGAGAAATAATTTCAGAGGAGAATAACTTCTGATATTCTTTGTGAGTTTTGTTTACTTGTTCCATAGTTGGGTATAGTTTCAGATTTATCAAAGAAAAGCCATAGGAAGACCACTAAATCACAGAATTAATTGGAGTTTCTTCCTCTGTCAGCTTTTGGGGAGCCAGGTGCTCTGTGGTGTGAGCAATGCTGAATGTACTCATTAGCAAGACAGCAGAGGGGAGCATCCCAGGGAGTTGCTCCTGGCCTGCAGCCCCCACCAAGACGTGCAGCCTAAGCTCTGTGGCCTCCTTGGGTATTTTACACTTTATTTTGCCTCCTAGAACAGACCCTAGCCTTTCCTGTTTACTGCCATGCTGTGTTACTCTAATATATGAGGGCAACTGCTTTGCTCTGGGAGGACTGCTGAAAATTTTCATTATGAAAGTGGCCTCTGAGGTTTGGTTTGATTTATTCTGAGAAACTCTACAGAGAAATCTGCTAGTTAGTGAAAAAAACCCAGTGATTGTATGCTCTGTAATGTACTGTGTGCTGGAGGAAAAGAGTGAAAAATCCTGTACTGTTCAACTGTTAGGCTACTTGAAAAAATATGGGGAAAGAGAAAGCAAGGTAGACAACTGAATCTGTAAGTCCATGAGATAAAAGACTCTGTATTGTTCTGTACTTTTGTCAGCAAACATCCTCAGATTTAGTCACTTTATTTCTGCTGGAACAATTTCTGCAGCACCGAAAAGTCATGTTAGGCTCCTGGACATTGTTGAGCTTATTTGTGGGGGTAAAAATAAGCACAAGACTGGAATATTCAGTGGAATGGCAGGTTGTCAAACCCTTACCAGTTCAGGGTTTCCTCAGCCTCTGCCCTCTCCAGCTGCACTGTGGAGGAACAGCCATGGGACAGGGTGCAAGGAGCAGATCCTCAGCAGCCTCCAGATGCAAATGCTGCACAATTCCTCACCTGCAGAGCTGTTTGTGATGGGATTCCAGGGTGAATGCAATGGGCTTGCATGATAAGTTTTGGTACTAGGACAATTTATTCCTGAAGTTTAGAATGTATTGAAGAAAAGGAGCTGTGTTTGGCTCAAATTCACGTTTGAGCTGGATGGGGAAGTCTTTTTGTGGAATTTGTGTTGGCATTTAGCCAAGAGACAGGAAATACTTGAACAGCTAATCCAGGTGAATGCAGAGAATTTATCTGTGTCTTTCACTGTTTCTGTTTCTCTGAGTTTGCCTTTGTTTACTGTCATTTTTAGTTACTTATCAGTACAATCCTCTTGCTTTGGAACATGGGTGTTCTCCAGGTAAATCCTGAAACACGTATTTGCTATGCTTGATTACAATTAAGGATGCACTTAAATTTTCAGGTGTGCAGTGACTCTGATTTCCTCTATGCAGACAGACTCTACAGACCTGAAACACTTTCTGCAGTAGGACTGCAAAGGCAGTGTAATTCAAAGTAAGATAAATGCAATGTTAAGCTTCTGACATAGAGAATTCAAGTAAATCCCAGGTTTACTTCCTTTTTTTGATGACTGTGAGCTGTGATCCATCCACGTGCTCCTAAATTTTGAGGGTTTGGTATTGATTCAGTGATAAATTATGAATTATAGGTGTTTTTCCTTTCTTTTGTCACTGGCAGGACCTGCTAAATATGATGCCTTGCTGCTGGTAGATTTATACCTTTATATCCAAACAAAAAGCCACTGAATATAGCTACAAAAACTGACTAACTGATTCCACAGGTGAAGTGGTAAAAACTCACTTATATACTGTGGCCTGTCAGAAGCATATGGTAAGCAGACTGGAAAATATTATATTCCTCTCTAGCATATTTCTCTAAGGATGATTTCATATGCAACTTAGAGAAAAAGAAAAAAAAAAAACAACAGGATTTTTTTTTAAAATTCAGATTTTATTTAAATGAACAAATAACCCAATGTGGGTATGGTAATTAGGATGCAGGTGTCTTTTAAAAGTCTAAATTATAAAGATTTGTTCTTACTTTCTTAAGTATCACTGGCTGATTTATCCAATAGTATTTCTCTCTCTATTAAATGTCCAGGAGAAAGCAAGGTCAGTATTTTCAAATAGTTGTTTCTAGTAGCACGAGCCTTGCAGTTCTAGGATACTCAGTTTCAGAGGTGTGGCCATGTATTGAATATATTGCATTTAATTTTGAAGCATTATTCACCATTTTTAACTTAATGATAACAGAGCAAATGTCTGTAACCTTGGTTTGGTCTCAAACAATTTACTGAATGATATGCAGATTAATGGAATTTAATTAGCAAGTGAAAAACTGTGTTTTCATTAATTTGTGGAAAATACTGGTTAACAGATGACAAGTTTGTCCTGTATTGAGTGAAGCTGCTGTTTGTTTTCTTTTGCAATCATTCAGAAATTCAGCCTTGCACTGGCAAAAGGACAGAGAGGTGAAACTCAGATTTCCATCACACATATTGTTTGCAGGATGTCTGGCTGTACAAGCTGGGCCAAAGAGATGATTTCTGGTGCTGCCAATGTCCCTGAGGCAAGAGGTTCACACTAAAGGTGACCAGGAAAGGACTTAGGATCTCCCTCATTAGCTACAAATGTTCACCTTCTGAAATATTGGCTTCAGCACAGAGGCTGGCTCTTGAATTTCACATGCCAGGGACAAGGGACTGGTCAGTTCAGTTCTACCTCAGCCCACAGCAAGGTGCTTCAGTAACCACCTTGGAAAAAACTGAAGTTTAGAGTGTCAGTGAGGACTGCTGTTAAATCTAACAAAGCCTTTTGGCCTGTGGGAGCCACTCCAGGTCGTTCACATTAACACAGATTCCTTGTTGGTTAGGCTGTGGAGCAAGAAAGCTTTGAGGTAAGGATAATTTCTGTGTTAAATGCACACTGCTAGCTAGATTTAATTACAGCAGATAAAAGATCACTAAATTTCCCTCTAGTAATTAATATGCATTTCTAGAGCAGTTTATGTCTTGCATAAAGCAGCAGTGCCTCTAATCCAAAAACATAACAGTGGATAGTTGTTACAACTGACCAGCAGTTCAGAATACTGCATAAAAATGGGAATGGAAAAAAAGTATGAAAATAAAGAGCATTCTGTGAAGAGCAAATATACCACAATATTCAATTCTCCCCTTGCAGAATTATCTTTTTTCTCACTGACCATGGTAACTCACATTTTGATTAGAAATTGAGGTCTGCAGTTCTGGGTTTTGAATCTAGTGTGCATGAGGGATTTTTGTTTGTTTTTGAGGCTTGTTTGTTGGTTGATTTTGTGTTGGGTTTTTTGCCAATTCACATATAGAATTCTGTCTTTGCTTTTTGCCAGGGCCTGTTATACTTTTAGAAGAGTTTCAAAGTCATCAAGGCTTTTTTTGTACTGATTGCAGTTTCTAGATTTTTCCCTATAATAGGCAACCAACATTGTAAAATATGACATCATGATGATGCCAGAGAAAAATCAGTAAGTTTTTTATCACATGTAATTCAGTAACCAAACTAATGGTATCACTGCATGAATATGTTACAGTATCACCAGGTTAATTAACAAGAAGGGAAATGAAATCCACACTAATTACTCTCTGATGGGTTACTGTAAAGAGGTAACAAAAGACATTTGAAATAGGAATGCCGTAGAAACATCACCTCACTGCTGCTGTTATCCTGTTTATAGATAGATGTCCAAGGATGCTACATCACTCACAATGTGGATAAAAGTTGTACTCTGTGGCAGTATAACTGAAGCAATATAATTTAATTAATTCTTTTGACTTGTATTGTGCTCAGTGTGGATTGAGTGACTTAGTAGCATTGCATTGTTGATCAGCGATCACATCACTGCAGTGATAAAATAGCCACAAAATTAACTTGGCTATGTTGAATTTGATTAAGTGCCTAAATTTTTTGTTTTTTTCCTGTAAAATCCAGAACTAGGTATCTGCATGCATTGAACAATGCATAATCAGAACTATGGTGCTCAGAAAACACAGGAATGGATGTGACAAACAGTGTCAGTTGTGTTTAATATCAGTACACATAGAAGTGTCCCAAGTCCTACCCCTATAGCTTAGGAGTTAGGACCATTTGATGTCTGTGGTAAATTCAGAACTAAAAATTTGGGGTAGAAGCCTTTTAAAGGTATGAGCAGTGCTTGTTCTTTTCGAGGTGTAGCCACTGGATTCCAAGTCAGGAATCCAGAGATGCCTCTTTCTGCCTTGCACTGTAGTTTTGAGATGTCTCCTCTTTAACAGATTGTGCACAGCAGCCCATGAGTTTTCTTTTGAGAGGTAAGGGACAAGGTTTATAACTTCAAATAAGTTGACATCATTTGAAAAAGGGAACACTGCAGACTTATAACTGTCTAATTCCTTGTCACAGAATAATGTCGATGTGAAAAGCTTGTGTGGTTCAAAACCCATTTGATAAACATGGGAAACTACTTCATGATGTATTTTTTAAGCAGAAGTGGTTGGAACAGTTCAGTGCAGGTAAAAGCATCACAGGGAAGTCCCATTACATTGTTGCCTTATTTCTCATTCGCCAAACTTTCCAAGCTTTAGACAAATCTGGAGACAGAATTTTGGGACAGACTTTGATGAAGCACAGTACAGCTGCTCATATGTTATGTCCCTGTTTGGTAATGCATGACTGAAGGGTGTTTATCATACTTGAAGACAGAGCAGATGAAGAAACTTGAGCACTGGGAAATGCTGCCTATTTCTGGCACACCTTGCTACACAGGGAATGTTCACATCAGGAAGGGAAACACTGGGGTATTTTTTAGGATCATCACTGTAGTGCTCTGATGTTGATCTGGAAAGGTTTATGCAAAGCAGAGGTGCAGCTTTCTGTTTATCATTAAAAATGCATCAAACAGATTCCACATCCTGCTGAGTCACCCTCCTTAATCTGTTTGAAACAATCCTTAATCTATTTGAAACAATCTGCCTTCCAGAAACTTAAGGGCAAAGAGGGAGAGGACCTGATTTGGTCCCAAAACAGGAGTCATTAACCTTGAGCACTGAGTCACTGAACTTGTGGTGAGCAATGCTGCTTCATCTCCTCTAATCTAACAGATTCTGTCTTAGCAGTCTCTGGTGGTGATTTCCCCAAACACCAATGAAACCATGGAGAATAACATTAAAAAAACCCAAAAAAGATAAAGCAGAAAAATAAAGGAATCAAATCTTGCATTGCTGATATGCACAGCTTTTACATCTCACACTAGGTCACTTTAACACACACCACAATATCATGGATTTCTAAATATGTGTGGCATCTTTATTTCAGAATGGTTTCTGAGAATACTGAACATGGTCTCTAGTTCAAGGCTGCACAGGAGAAAAAACAGCACAATAGTTTTCCAATGAAAGTCACCAGTCCCCACAAATAAAATGCATATTGAAATGTTTAATCCTACAACTATCTTTTGCTCCAAGTCACAATATCTTGAGATTTTAGACAGCAGAGAAATCTCGGTGTGTTGTCATTTGGTTCGTAGTTCAAAAATGCAAACTGTGTTTCTGCTTTAACTGCAGAAGGTATTATCCTGGCAGACTGTGTGTGCATTAGGTCATGCAATGATACAGCTTCTTTAGACTTGGCTGCAACCATAGGAATTCAAACCACGTCCTTGCATTCAGTATTATTATAGTTGATTATTCACTGAATATTCAGAGGCTTCAGTGTCATTAAGAGCATATAACCAAAATGACATGGGCAGTATTATCCTCATCAGTGCAGGTTAATGAAAGGAAACTCATCTGGGTTAATGAAAGGAAACTTGTCTGATCATCTTTTCAGGAGTCTCACCCACTGCAAAGCTTTTCCTCATGCATATGTACAGTGTGACAGCAGCTCTGAGGAGCTCTGGGCTTGGGGAATGGGAAGCAGGACCATATGCTTAGTCATTAAATACATTCCTAGGACAAACTCAATCACTGGAAACATGTGTAGTACAAGATACCATTTCAATTTGAAAATGAATTTAGTGTATACAGAAGGTTGTATCCCATGCACAGTGTTATAATGTGGTGTTGCTATGGAATCAAAAGAAATTTAATGCAAAAACTGCTGGATTCCCAGTACTTGTACATTGCATTTTTGTTAGGGGTGGTAAAGTGCTGAATGTGAATGAGCCCAAAAAGCAGAGATCTGCAGCACCTGTGCCAGACTGAGATCAGGTGGCAGCTGATGGCAGTTGGATCAAAAGAATTCTGCATCTTACCGTTAATGTCATGCACCTGATCTGGAGTAAGAACACAAATTTACTATTTATGCTTCTCCATTAAGGATGTGTATCTTTAGAAACATCTTTCTTACTTGGAGGAAAATATTGTGGGGATAAACCCTTACCCTTTGCCCTCTACTGTATTAAACTTTAAGTCCCCTTTTTGTTCTTTTAACACGTGTATTTTAAGCACAGAGGATATATTTATGTTCTCTGAAAGGAAGACTCATCTAGAAGTCCCTCAACACCATTGTCTGAGTGAAATACCACTGGAAGAAATTAAATTCAATCTGTACTTTAAGTGAAATTCATCAGCATTTCAGCATAATAGGCCGTATTCCCTGTTAAAATTAGACTTGTTTCTATCCTATTGTTCAAGCCAATGCCGTTCACAGGGACCTTTTATTTTCAAAGCTTGCATGAAATTTAAGTAGGGAACAACACCTTTCTCTGTGGCTGAAAGTGACCTAACAGTGATTCATGTTTTATGCCATATTTTCACTTATAGAACAATTACATTAACTTAAACTTTGATATTAATGAACTATATAACTAAATAGAGATGTCGAAATTATTTCATGAAAAATATTGCCAAAGCTGGATTTTTATTATCTGCATGTTGAATAATAATGCTTATTTAGTGTTTACATCTAATGATACACATTAATTTTTCTTTTTGTTAGTGCATGTAGGCTTAGGAATTCAAAGGGTTTTTCTAAAAAAAAAGAAGTAAAACCCCAGTTCTCTCAGGGTTTAGCAAGCAAACAATGAGATACAACAATGCCTTAAAATTACTCAAAAGTGGTTTTTTGGTTTTTTTTTGCTTTGGTTTCTATTCTGAAATTTCCTGTAACTGTGTTTTCCTCTCCAAAGCAATTGTAAGGATTGCTCAAGGATCTGTTTGAATATTTCCTAGTGGCCAGATCCAAACTCAGCTGAGCTGTTTTGGCTGCTGATGGACAATGATGTGATGCTGGCAAATGTCCCTGAGGTTTGGTACCTGGGACAGCCAATGGAAGGAGCTAACCCTGCCCTGCAGATTTAGGTTTCTCTTGCACATATAAGTCCCTCTGTTGTAGGACTGTATCACTTATTATACAGTACTTCATAGTGCTGTGCTTAAAAGGCACTGCAATTTTCTGTTCCTCCCAGAGCCAGTAGCCTACAACACCCAAGGACTTGTACACTCTGCTAAATTTTTAATGTCCTTTTCGTAAAACAGATGCTGCCATTATTCTGTGTGATAAAACAGCTTAAAAAGTAAAACATGGAAACTGTTTTGCATTTTTTCCTAGAATTATGTATAAATTTTATTTTCTGAAGACTCAGAATAAGCCATAAACTTTCCACATTGTTGTTCCCCGAGCAAAGCTGGAAGCAGCAGAGGAATAAGTCATGTTGGTGTTTCACTGCTGCCAGGATGAGTAGAGAGATCATTGTCTTGGTTTTCCAATATTCAAGCCATGCTGCTGTTTTGTGATGTACCTATTGCCTGAGAAGAAAAAAGATGACTTTTTTTAAAGTAGGTTAATAGGTCCCTTGGTTTCCAGAGCTGAGTTTGTTTGGATTTGGGTGGTGAACTTATAAAGGCTTCCTTGTTCCAGCAGCACAGCAGGCAGACAGGTTCTCCCAGTGGCACTGACATTTGATAGAACTTGTGTGTGTGTACCTGTCGTACAACTTGAGCAGCCTGCACACCAGAGAGTTCAGCACTGCCAAAAGAACACTCCAGGTTTGATTGGAAGGCTTGGGTAATTATGGATATGCATTTGCTTGACTGAAGGTAAAAAATCTAATGAGAAGCAGAGAGAGTTGTGTATATGTGTGGATGTAGGAAAATTAAATCTGAGGATTTTGCTGCTTTGTCTGGGAAAACCCTGCTTGCCTTCACATGAAAGCTGAGCTTATGTTTATATGCACAGAATGTGTGATCTCATTCTCTCATGATGAAGGATAGTAGGGTTTTTTCTTAATTATATAAACTTTGCTCAAATTCTAAGGTAAATGCACACAAAATGTGTGTTAAGCTTTTTTTTTAAAAAAGAGGAAAACGCTCTGCACTTGATTTCTTAGATGTGCTGGGTAGGCAGGGAATGTGTGTGTGTCATGTGAGACAAAATTTATACTTAGACATAGGTATGTGAACATCCAGATTTATCATTGCTTGCGGGTGTTTTCTTATGTTACTCTCTGGATCTTTATCTGATGCATTGGTATTGGATCATTTTAGTGACTATGAATCGTTTCTTTTATGTACAAAAAGCTCAGTCAAGTTATTAGCACTGGACATTTTTGAAACAATAATATCTTCTGTGTGTATTTTCAGAAAAAAAATCTTGGGAAGGATTTGCAAAAGTATTTGGGAGGGAAACCCAGTTTGTGTGTTCAAATTGCAAATTGCTTCTGACTAAAGTTTTGATTTAGTGAGATTCATCAATGTTTGGAGAAAATGAAATAGCAATATTAAAATACAGAAAGGCTTTATGATGAAAACTTGGAATTTCTGATGTTTCAGTAGCGATGTTGGGAGGTTGTTTTTACTCTTTTATACTCTGATTTGTTTTAGAACCTTGGCTGTGTCTACATTAATTCCTTTAAAATAAATTAAACCTTCAGTTTTCTCTTTTAGAATGTTTTAAAGAATTATTTGGACCGAGAAATTAGTTTAAAAGTTGCTAAGAACCAGTGTCAAAATTGCTTCTGCTACATTCTGGATTTAAGACAATGCCCTTAATCAGATTTTTTAACTTTCAGTCAGCCCTGAAGTAGTCAGGCATCAGTAGATGATCATTGCAGGTTCCTTCCCACTGAACTCTTCTGTTCCTTGCCAGACATTCTGTTTTGCTTATTTTTATTGTTATTGCAGAGGAACAAGTGTGCTGTGCAAGCTGAGCAATAGACCAGTCAGCAGCAACTTGAACATTTGACTGTGGAAAAATATGTTTGCACCATTCTAATGGTTATGCTGCTGCTTGTTGCTGTTTATCCCATTAACAAACTGTGGATATTCCTCTGAGCAGAGCTACTTTGAGTTTTTAAAATAAAACCAGACATATCTGCCTTGTTAGCCAAGCAAAGAAAGCCAGAATAAATTAAGAAAATAATGAGGCTTATATTTTCTGAAAACAAAGCAATTTTTTTTTAACTGTTCCATGAACAAGAGTGTCATGATTGATTCCAAAATAAACCAAATCAATGCGCTGAGAACACAGGAGTTGTGTACAAGGGGGTTTGAACCTTAAGGAAGTATAAAACTTCCTCTGTCCATTAGTTAAGGATCTGTGACAACAACAGGACTGTCACACGTGTTCAACTCTCTGTTCCATCCCTATCACTATCATATTCAGAAAGCTCTGAAGCTGGTTTAGATCTAAGTCTCCAGATTTCTTGTCAGCCTGTCTGGAAAGCAGCAAAGGTTGAAGGAGCATTTAAAATAATCCATCTCTGGCTGACAGGTGAATAAAGAAGAGATTGAATGAGTAGAGAAAAGTGTAGACTAAAGGAGAGCTGTAATATGGCACTTGGAAAGGGGAGGGATAGGATGAGAAAGCAAGCAAGGAGGGAATAAAAGCAAACTGAGAAAGGTATGTCAGCTTTAAGAATAGAAAATATAGCAGGAGGACTGGAAATGTTACAGGGGGAATGTAGGGAAATGTATGTTGAAAAAAAGAAGTAGAGGAAGTGTTAGAGTTTTCTTTGAATTTCTCTGCTGAAAGAATGGAAATGACGCAGAAAGTCTGCACACACAAAAAGCTGTAGCTGCTGCAACTGCATCCTGTCCCCAAATTCCCCTTGTGAATGAGCACTGGGGAGTGAAGAGAATGGAGAAAGGAGAAGGGCATTACTTCTTTAATGAGGGAGAAAATGTTTTCTGGAAATCCTGACTTCTACCTCACCTTCATGTGTCAAACTTTGTGTTTCTGCTATTCTCCAAGGAGCTTCCACAGAATTTTGCTTCTGTGTAATACCTGTTCTTTTTATTAATTCTTGAAGTTGAATGGTAAAAATCGGAAAATGAGATTATGGAAATAATATCTTAATTATTCTATGTGTACTTACTCTGTTTCCTGTTGCTATTCTTTATTTCAGAAAATTAGGAGCATTATTTTTACAAGCATGGACATTGAGTAATCCTTGTTGATATGGGTATTTTTTGCCATATCTGTGGAGTTAATACTGTGCTTTGAAAAAGCCTGTTGGAATCAGATCAGGGGGTATGTTTTCAGTTGTTCTGTAAGTCTTAGGTCTTACTCTTTAGATCTCTTCTCATTTTGAGTAGGGCGATTTCTTTGTAGTATAGTTTGCAGGTTTTTTTAAGTATTTTGAGGCTCTAAGATAAAAACATACTACTGGGGAATTTTTATATTTCTCTACTCTTTTTTTGGATATTTTTTTATCATTTTCCCTTAGCAGGCATTCCATCCCTTTGTAATTCCTTGGAAAGATAACTTGAAAATGCTCACTTCCAAATTCAACCTGCATGTTAACAGAAACGTCTACTTTGTGAGAGGGTTCGTGTTTTTCAGTAAATAAATTAAGCTTACTGGCAGCAAGGAAAGGCCTGCAGCACAACAGCAAAAGAATAAAACATAATGACAGCTGTTTGTCTGTTTGTGTTGTTAATGTGTAACATGGAACAGGAGCCAGTTAAAGAGACAGAGCATCAGTGCCCTACATCAGATCCTTCACACAGGAATGAAAAGAATCCGAGAGCACAGAGGGTGCCACCACCAACCCTGCAGATTGTGTCAGTCAGCTCTCAGTGGTGCTGAGATCTCATCACAAACCTTTCCTCAGCAGTACTGTGGCATCTCCAGATTAAAATACATCTGAGTTTGGAGCTTTTCAGGCATCTCTGCCACACCTGAGTTTGTGGTGTTTGTGTGTCAGAATTCACTACTGGAAAAAGCCCATAAAACAATAGTTTGTCTCTTTCTGCTGGCATCTTTATGGTTCTGAGCTATGCTTGCTCACCTTCTTTTTCAGCATAGTTGCTCAGAGAACTTAAAATCAAACCCTCATATTTTCAGCTTGGTTTTTGGGAGTGGTTTTGGTTTTTTTTCTTTTTTAATTACATTAAAAATGTGCAGTTGTTTAAATCATCACAAGTTTCCTATGGCATACTTTGCATGTGCTTTGTTAGACGAGTTTATATTTGACAATGCTTGCTTATGGAATGCCATGCTGGATTATATTTAAATTTGTAAGTCTGTCTCAGCACAAATTTTGTTCTGCTAAAAGGCATTGGCAAGAAAAGGGCAGTTTGAAATGAGAACATGAGCATCCAAGAACCAGTATTACATGTTTTGATTTGGAGCGGATAAAGGATGTTTTCTTATCTTCCATAGTTTGAAAATTAAAATCCCTTGGAATATTTTAGAACATTAACTGTGGTTAAGGGATTAAATGAAGCAAAATGGTTTGGTGGATGTTGAATCAATCAGAATTAAAGTTCGTTTATAAGTGACAGATTTTCTATGCACAGAAACTTTCTTTTAGTACCTCTGGTGTAAATGACTCTTCTTTTAATATGCCATGTTACCTGTGTTTAATGAAGTGATTTAGGTGTGCTGGGTGAGTTATTTGTGAATTCCAATTCTAAGCAGGATGAAAATTGCTTTTCAGTTCAGTATAGCAGGCTGAGCTTTCCCAAGATGAGCTAGGTGGCAGAATTGACTAAGAAAGTGGTGCTTAGTTATTCCTTGAGCTATGAATGCCAGTTTGCTCACTGAATCATGTAAAGTGCAGTCCATTTTAACTTTATACCTTACTAAAAGGAATTATCTGTTTATATCAAATGCATTTTGTAATATTTTATGCAGAATACCTCGGAGCAGAGGTATGCTAATTTCCAAAATGCTACAGGCTCTCAGTGAGCTGGGAAAATGCATCTTGTTTTGCAAATCCAGTATGGTTATTTAACAGATCTGTGATACAATTATTTTTCATGTGTATTACACAATGCAAGGTCTACAGAAGGATTCTGCTGATAGCATATTTCCCTGAGGTTTGCTGCTCTGCCTTCCCAACTTTGCCTGCTTTATACACTCAATTTTTACTAAGGACAAAGGTGAAGAGTGGAGAGGAAAACAGGGATGACAGATGTTTGTCATTACTGTTTAATGTTCTCTTCTTGGATACTAAGATGGAGAGTGTGGTGTGAAAACAGAGCAAGAACATGTTTTTAGCTTGTGTATTATTGACTCAATGGCCTTAAATACAAGTATGTAGCTATTAAATACAAAGTAGTGGGTCACTGGTAATTTTGAATATCAGTGGAAGAAGGTATGTCTCCCATGAAGCTTTCCTGTTGGCAATTGCTACACTCTGGTCCAGGAAAACCACCACAGCATAAAATCAGGTTCATCTTTTTCACACAGCCTAAAGAGTTTTATTATATTGGTAGAAGATGAATAAAAAAACATATTCTGGTTCCTCTTCCTTTTCCCCTTTCCCCTTCCTTTTCCCCTTTCCTCCTTTCCCTTCCCCTTCCTTTTCCCTATTTCCTACCTAACTCCCAGCTTTTCCCCTAGGCTGGCTGATGCAGTAATGCAGCTCTGAGGGCACAGAGAGGCAATGCTGTCTCAGGAGGACTGAGTGTGCACAGCTGGGAATCAGGAACTCCTGGAATTTGTACCTCTGCTGCTCAGTTTTCGTTTTATTACATTTGTTAAGTCACTCAGATTCTAACACGTTTTTATTTCTGTGAAGTGGCTGATAACAGGTGGTGATGATGATGGGTGGTGGCAATAGTCACTGTCACTGTAGTGGGTCATTAATCTCTTTGCAGAACCCTGCTCTCTGAAGGTTCAGCACAGCCTGCCTGGAGTGTTCTGTGCATTGTGAGGGTTCATATATCCCACTGGTGGTGAAATCATCCCAGAACACCAGCTCCAGTCCATGACAGCAAACAGGGTAAAGAAGAAATAAATATGATAATTAAAAGAAAGTTATGCTCATAGGTGGTGGTAGACCAGAACATGTATTGTGCCTCATCCAGAGTCTTTGCATTCATTTGCAAATATATGTTCTGCTACTGAAGTAAAGCAGAGTGTTTAATGGAATTCACTCTCCAGTAAAGGGGAAAAAATATTGAATCTATTAATCTGAGAGTTATTCCAAGAAAGGATCTTGCTTTACACACTGGCCTGCTAGGAAACAATTGTTATCCAGCTCATTTGGGGTATAATCTCCATTAGTCAATATGTGCTTTTCAGGTTGAATTTGCAGCTGTTCTTACTGTACTTTGTTCCTGCTTTAAAAGTAGTGCTGTATTTGTGTTCTGTGCTGTACAGTATGCTTCTTGAACAGAGCTTTCCTATGATCATGACCCAGTTATGTTGAGTTTACTAGCATGGTTAATAAGAATATCAATAATAATTCATAGTCTTCTTTTATAGTTATTAGTGATGGCACATTATAATTTTCTTTGGCAGCACATATGGGAGGTGATAAAGTAATAAAAGTGCCACATGGAGCATAGGTTCACTGTCATGGTGGGCGTGGGTGGTAGAGTGCTGTGACCTTCCTGGAGAAGCTTCTTTAGAAAGACCCTCCCAGGCACACAGACACGTCTCGCCTTCGCTGGAATGATTTCAGCTCTCCTGTGATCCCAAAGGACAGGAGTCCGTGTGGGGCTCCACAGAGAAGTTTATCCTTCTATCCTTGAATGGATGGAGTGCTCTGGGGAAGGTCTGAGGGAGCAGGGATTACATGGGAAAGCAGGAGGTGGGGTAGGACATCAGGGAGAATCACCTGAGGGTCCAGGGCTGGAGCAAGGGGGAAGGGCCAGTGGGGTGCAAAGAATTTACATAGAGTGGAGGCTGATTCAGGAGTAACAAGGGTTTTTCGTTGGTCTTTTTTTCCCCTACAGAACAAGCCACACTCTATAACAGGTTTATTTACAATATTACAATCTGCACCCTCATAGCTGTGGGGTTAAGAGGAACCTGTTCTGAAAATTTCGTCCCCCAGATACACAGTCTGTACTTCAGGAAACACTTGAATTTGGTCCAGTCCATTTATTCTGTCCCCAATGATTGAAATGTCCCAAGGACTGCCTTGTGGCCCATGCTTCCCCGTAGGGATTCAGTGAACACATTTGCCAACAAAGTCAACTGACAGCTGGCTTACCAGCTAGTGCCGGGTTCCTGCCTGTACTGCTCCCTGTGCTGGATCTGGCTGCTATTCGGAGCTGTTGGAGCTGGTGCCTGGTCTTCCTGCTGCTCTGCTATAGTGGGCAGAGCAGGGCAGAATGATTTCTGATTGAATGTCAGAGTGTGGGACCGTCCCGCACTACGCTGGGAGTTTCCTGGGCGCTGCTGGCAAGTTGGTTGATGTTTGGGCCATGGAGGATGTTTGAGATGGTTGTCAGGGGGTGATAACCATGAACAGTCTTTGAAGAAGCGTCCATACTCCCCACAATTAAAGCACCTTTGATTGTCTTAGGCTGCCACCACAGCAAAGGCTCCTGCCACTCCATCAGCAATGCCTTTTGCAACTGCCTGCACTACAGAATTCTCTGTTGATACATGTTTGGTGTAGGCTTCCACTGTTTGCTCAATGGTGGGGTCAGAGTCAAGGAGTAGAGGCCCTAAAATACCTTTGCATTGCTGAGTGGCATTAGCCATAGCAATTTTACTTAGTACCTCCTTTCTCACCTCTGGAATCTCAATCTGCTTTTCCAGGGCAAGTCTTAGTCTGTCTACAAACTTTGTGAAGGACTCATCTACCCCTTGTAGAATGTTTGTAAAGCTTTGAAATGGAGTGGAATCATCTGGGGTGAGGAGCAAAGATGTTTTGGCTGCCACAGCAGTGTCCTGGAGGGTGGCTTCGGGGAGATATTGTGCCTGGTCCTGGGGCTTCTGTAAGTCACCTTCTCCTGCCATTTGTTGCATGGTCAAATTTGGTTTCTTTGGATCTCTTGAATAGGTATCAGATAGTGCACTGAGATATTTTTTTTTTCCATCTCCTTTCCCATAACATATGCTCAGTGGAGGAAAGGAGGTAAGTGACCAAATTTTTAATGTCATGCGGGACTACGGTGTGAGCCCAAAAGGTGGCTTCCAGAAGATTTTTAAAGAAATGGGATCCCTGGCCATGTTCCTTGGCTGCCTTACAAAGCTCTTTTAGCTCCCCATAGGGGATAGGCTCCCAGGAGTTGGGTGCAGTTTCTCGCTTCCCCCATTTACAAACAGCTGGGAAGGTGGAGATTTCATTTGCCAATTCCCATTCTCCCTCCTGAGTGGCTTCCCTTTGTGTCTTGGCCCAGCAGTTCTCACATCCAGTGTTATCATCAGAGCCTGAGGACTCGCTGCTGTCACCCGGAGGAGGACGGAGGGCGCTTCATTACAGCGCGGGGCCTTTGCGGGTGAACCGGATCTGCCGCATGGCGAGCGGCAGGGACAGCCAGGATGACTCCCTTCCAGTTGCCATCATTTCTGCTTCCAGTCCCGGTGTTATGGGAGCTGTGAGGGAGTGGATAGACAGGGCAGGAGGCAATGCTGGAAGGGGCAGAAGAGGGGATGGGGTCCGCAACAGAAAGGGGGTTCCCAATGGTCAGTGAACAAGAGAGGGGCCTGACATGGTGACACCTATCGATGCAAGAGGGAGGGAAGAGCCGAGCACAATGGAGGGCACAGGAAAAGGTGGAAAAGTGGTGGGAAGGTGGCCATTTTGGGGTGTAAGGGCAGGAAAACTTGGAGGGGGAGAAGACAAAATGGCGGGGCTGGACACATTGCTGACACCTTTTTGTGAGGCAGCAACAAGAGGTGGTGGAACCAGGTATGAGGGCATAGGAGGGATGTTGAGGGGAAGGTCCAGAGCAGCTGGGCCATTGCTGTCCTGGCAAGGAGAGAGGGGGGACTGGGAGGCATCAGGGAATTGGTTTTCGCCCTGTCCACTCTGGAGACAAGTGCCTGCCTTCTGCTTGCCTCCCTCAGGCAGGGGAGAGGGCTTAGGAACGCGGGAAGAGAAAGGAGGGGAAGAGGAATTTAACTGGGGACCTAAAACTTCACCCAGAATTTTCCTTATTATATCAACAGATTTGACAGTCATCTGAAATAAAGGATAAAATTTTGCAACCGAAAGGTCCTCAGTAGCTTGAACCTGAAATAACTTTATATCCATTCCCTCCCAAAACAAACCTGAGTGAACAAATCACAACTGGCATTGGGAAAATATTTTAAAACCCAGTGAATAAACCTCTTCAATTCCCCTCTTGAAAACTTAAAATTTCTCACAACAAGGGTACCCACAACTTAGTAATAAAAATCCCTTTGAGGAGGGCTGAGCTTCGGACAGCTCAGTTTGTTGCCCATCCTCACTGCTTTTCTCACACCCAGCAGTAGAATGAAAATGAAAAAGACTTTAATATACTTCAATGGTATTTCTTTGGGCCAACACCCATTGGGTTGACAGAATTCTGCTGAGCAGGTGATCAGCCTGTTGACTAGCCTCTAATGTCCTCTTCAGTGTTTTCGGAGGGTCCCGGTCACCCCTTGGATAGCCCTCGCTAGAACATGAAGGGTTCTTCTTGGGGAAGTGGCAGCACCAATGGCAGCTTGAGTCCAGCAGCAAGGAGCTGCTGGAGATGCTTTTCCAGGGTCTCCCTAGCAGAGGGCCCTGTTTGGGTGCCACTTGCCACGGTGGGCGCGGGTGGTCGAGTGCCGTGACATTCCTGGAGAAGCATCTTTAGAAAAACACTCCCAGGCACACGCCTCGCCTTCACCAGAGTGATTTCAGCTCTCCTGTGGTCTGAGCTTTGGGTGACGCTGAAGAAGGGACAGGAGTTGGTGTGGGGTTCCACAGAGAGTATTGCTCTTGCCACGAAGGGGTCCAGGGATGGAGCGCTCTGGGGAAGGTCTGAGGGAGCAGGGATTACGTGGGAAAGCAGGAGGTGGGGTAGGGCACCAGAACAAATCATCTGAGGGTCCAGGGGTGGAGCAAGGGGGAAGGGCCAGTGGAGTACAAATAATTTGCATAGAGCAGAGAAGCATCATGGGAGGGCTCCAAATTGTCACGATAAATAAAAAGGAGGCTGCCTAAGGGCTCTCCCTCCAGGGAAGAGTTGCAGACTTCTACTCAGCTGGCCCATCAGCCTCCACAGTCCACTTTTATTTTTTTTACAACTATTTCTTTCAACTGATTCATAAGTAATGTGCAAGGTTCAAAATAATTTTATGTGTGATTTTGGCTTCTGCTGATGGATTCTGAGCTGTAAATGTTGTGTGACAACGATTCCCTGACTTAATCAGCTTCATTACTTCAATCACCATTATATAAATGCAAATAAGGTTGTCCAAACCCTATTCGCTCTTTGAGTCTTGTTACTAGTTCTTTTAACTGAGATTAAAACTACAAATTCCACCATAGGTCTTGTGGCCAAGAAAATGCACTTATTTCTTTCCTTTGCTGGTTCTTGAACTTAGACGTTCAAGCCCTTTAGATGGCTTTTTAGTCCTTCAGGCACAACGGATGGGATGCATCCTGCAGCCTTCTGCTTGCAAACTGGCTTTTCCCAGTGTCTGTCTGCTTTAGGAGAACTGCAACTCTTCTGCTGGTTGGAGAACTTCAGTGCAAAACTAGGTTGACCTTGGACAAAGTTGAGAAAAAGAACATCCATTTTGTATGTCCCATTTATTCTCTCTCTCATCATGAAAAGGAATTTTTGTAATTGTGTGACTTCACACTGAAATGACATAACTTTTACCCCCAACCCTCATCTTGTAGATCTGATACTTTATGATGCCACAAATGAAAAAAGTTGACAGAGTATAACCCTCCATTGCATTTGTAGAATTTCAGCCTTTCATCCTAATCAGAAGATAGCTGTATTATAATCAGCATGTCAGTGCTAGTTTTCTGAGACTACTGCTCTATCACTTCTCTCTTCTTCCATAATCCAGTAAATCTCCATTTCCTGAATCAAGCCTCCTATATATGAACGCTTTTACTATGTACTTGCAAAATTCTGGTAGTACAGGCAGGTGTAGGTGTGCAACCACCATATCAAAGAGGAATCTTCATCTTCACTGTAAATGCTCATCACGTATTTGGTGTCAGAATCTTAATGAACAAACTCTGCCAGGCTCTAACTTACTACTCACTGTTGTCTTCTCAACCACACCTGGCTGGATTGAGATTAATCACTTGTGGCTGGACAGAATCAAGGATTTTTCAGTGAAATTTCTTGTGAAGGTGCAAGTGCATTTCCAGGTTTACAGGAAGAGGTTCTTGTAGTTTGAGTATTTTCTCCTTTTGCTCCCGGTTTGTTTGTCCTTAGTTTTGCTGCTTGGGTGTAGCACCTTGTGCTTGGAAACTTCCACCCAGCTGAATGGAGTTAGAATTCCAGTCAAGTTAAATAGGTATGTGGCAAACATTATCACTGGGTTAAAGGTGTGATTTTTTTTTGTTTTGTGATCAACCATAGCCCAGGTGAAGCTGCCTTGAGGAAATAATATCTAGTCTTGTGAAGAGAAGGGAAGAGTAGTGGATATTCAACCCTTTCATTTATCCAGGTTTTTAACCCATTCTCCCTTATTATTCTTACAGTTTTACTGGTACCAATTGGAATGGATAAAGGATGAGAAATCAGCTGGCTGCTGGATTTACAGGACTTTGGTGGGTGATTCAGGGTTCACATGGTGGCTCCTTAGTGGCCGTGTGCCTCAGGATTTGACTCAGAGGCAATACTTTAATACCAGTGTGGAGGGGGAGTTGAGGAAGTGCCATGAGCAGTGCAAGACAGGGCTGGCCTTCAGAGGGGCTTGGATAAGCAGGATATAAAAGGGAAATAGAGTCATAAAGTGGTTGTGGTTAGAAGGGACCTCTGCATCAGCTCTGGTCCCACCCCACTGCTGGGCAGGGACACCCAGAGCTGGCTGCCCAGGACTGTGCCCAGATGGCTTTTGGGTGTCACCAAGGTGGGGACATCCCACCTGGACCATCCCCAGGTGACAGCCAGGGCTCATCACCCTCCCAGAGGAGCAGTTCCAGGGGTTCTGAGGGAACTCCTGGCTGTCAGTCTGTGCTCACTGCCTCTGCTCCTGTCACTGGGAACCATGAGAAGAGCCTGGCTCAGTCTTCTCACCCTCCCTTCAAGCATTTGTGTGCATTGTCATCCCCCTGAACCTGCTCTTCTGGAGGCCAAACCAGTCCAAGTCTCTCAGCCTTCCCTCTCAAGAGATGCATGCCAGCCCCTCCATCATCTTAATGGCCCTTTACACTGTCTCCAGTGTGTCAGTGCCTCTCCTGTACTGGGGATATTAATCAAATATTCATACTGAAATTTTTCCACCTCCTTTGATTTCTTTAGAGTACATTGGGCATTTTAGAATAGAGGATTCTTCAATGAATACTTCAAAACTATTTAGCTGTAGAATTGTGGGTCAAGTTGCTATTTTTTTTTACTTTGTGTTCCATTCTTTGACACAGAGCCAGGATATTCAGTTAATAGTGCATTGTATGCATATGTATGATTGCTCTGCCCTCTTTATAGAAAGATGCCTGAGGCAAAGACCAAAGTTGTTGATGGAGATTGTTCATTGTGGATTGGACCTGAGTGACCTGAGGTGTAGGACTGTGCTGCCAGCCATGCAAACTTGTAACCAGTAATCCTGAAATGCTAAAGTTTGCAGAGACAAAAGCTTTGAAGGTAAAAAATAGTATTCAAATTGAGAATCTGAGAGTTTGGACATTTCTATACTTCATCAGCAATAACAATTTCCCTCCCTGGGGAACAAAAAAAAAAGAAAAAAAAAAAAAAGAACATGATGTGCATTTAGGTTCTTCAAAGATTTTTTTTTTATTTTAAGTTTTACCATCTTAATAATGAAAGTCGACTTCACAGAATTATGACAAATTTAAAAACATATTTTGTTTCCTTTGGCAATGCAATGCATGGTTGATAAATTACTTGATTCTTTATTTTGTTCAAATTCTTGTGGACACAGCATTAACATAAGGAAAACTAAACTGAAAGCAATTTTATGCAGCTTTTTTTACTATACCCTTGAGCATTTTCTAAGTTTGCATTTAATCACAGAATCTTGGCCATGATATTTCTGACAGGTAATTTCCTTAATGCGGTTGACAGAGATGGATTACATGGAAGCCTATTGGATCCAGTGCTTTTGTGTGCAAGTGATAAGACTAGATTAGGGTTATCTTGCTCTGAGTGCCTGGAAAGATACAGCCACCTAATAATTCCCCTGGTAATATGGATGGGTTTGTTGGAGCACAAATTCATGGCTAGATACTGGCCTGCAAAACCATTACCAGGTTCTGTTGCACGTTGAGAACATCTGGGGTGATGTTTGTTTTTCTGTCACATGATAATAGCAAATTATGTGTCAGGGAAAGACAAATGTGTTAAATATTTGGCAGATTGGGAAAGTGATAAGGCAAGAGGCAGGCATGTATCTTGGGAATGGTAACAATATTTAAAAATAAAAATATTTTTGGTCAAAACTATGAATATTATTCTTATTTTAGAGAGAAATAACAAAAGAAGTAACATTTATCCTTTTAGCTGTTGTAAATGTTGGTGTGAGAAAATTGATGTTGTCCTGTTGCCTAATTGAAAGGCCCTAAGCCTGAATGTTCTTAATCAGGTTGGATTTTGAAACAGGATTTAATTGTAAATTACAAGGTCTATTTTAGATGTTAAAAATCATTTTTTTACAGTCAAGACTTTTGAACAGTTGTATACAAGACCTGAGGGGCAATAATTAAGAGCCATCAAGTTACAGCGTATTTTTATTTACCTGTAGCAGGCATTCACTACAGTGAAAACAGAATTTTTTTAGCAATCTCTAAGATCTTGACCATTATCTAACTCTCTCAAATTTAACTGGAGGAAGAAAATAAATTGGATGGGCTTGTAGTTAACAGTATTGCAGCCAAAGCATCTGTTAGTGGTCTCTCTTTTGGAAACAGAGTTGTTGGGAGGCTGAAGGTTGGAGACAAGAGCAGGTTGTGTGCATAAACCAGACTCCTGCTGCTCCCTGTGCAATCAGCAGAGATAGAGATGTGTCTTCAGGAGGCAATTCAGAGTAAGGCTTTAATTTAGGTGCTCTGAGTCACATCCTGGGGGATCTTCTTTGTGCCTCTCACCTGCTTACTGAGAGGGCTCAAATGAGCAGTTTCCCTAAGCTGCAGTCAGTTTTGGGGAGTATTTTCTGGAATAGTGAGCTGTGGAGATTGAAGATGCAGAATCGTTCTTGAGGTTTTACAGCTTTTTCAGCATTGGAGTTTGCTGTATAGATAAAATGTTCAGGGATTTTGTGGGGACGTGGGGGAATGCAGCCATGGTTCTTGGCATCATGGCTCTTGGCTCCTCTAACCAGTGGCTGAAAATCTGTGGCCATGTTATTTCTGGAAGACACAGCAGGTGGGAAAGACCATCCCTCTACCACAGTAAAAAAAGGAAGAGGGAAAAAGCCAAACAAACCCACAGAGAATATTTGGGTTTGGTGTTGCAAACCAACAGGGAAGCTCTGTGTCCTTTGTGTCCTTACATCTTGGCCTTATAAAATATGTCACCTATCTTTTCCTTGATTTATTTTCCAAGGGGGAAAAAAAAAGCATTTAATACAGAGACTGTCTCATGAAAAAGGTTCATGTAGGTGTTTAATATATGCTGTGATGAGTAATTTTGGTCATGGTACATCAGAAAACTACTTTCCCCCACCTTCTTTCTAATAAGAATTTTAATCCATTGATGACAAAACCTCTAAAGTATTTCCTTGCTGCGTTGTAATACACTGTGACGAATTATGTCTCAGGAGTTGTAAAATTTTCTCATAGCTTGTAATACCTCATTTAATGAATTGATCACACTGAAATGTAAAGATGAAGCAGCATTTATTTTGTATGTTATATTGCATATAATTTTTAGACTTGACATTTATAGCCATGGAAGCTGTTATTTTACATATCATTTTCAAACCATATCAGCCTTAAACACATTTAAATTTAATAAGCAAGTAGATTAGATTTGCTTTTAAGCTAGGCATATCATTATAGTTTGTGTTCCCTTCAGTAGGGCACATGCTTACTATTAAATGCAGTATTTAGTTGTCTTTTAAAACCTAAAAATAATAAAAGGGGATGTATTTACAAAAGTAATTGAATATAGAGCTGCTTTTGGGGACAGTGCCTCAGTCATGATTTTTGTAGGATGTAGACATTAAAGTAGGTTTTGGGTTTTATTAAAAACTGCCCTGTTTTGAGGAAATATTAATGTAGGAGCTATATGGGTTTCAGTTATGAAATACCAAATCTGTCATAGTAACATATGGCCTGATCATCATCTCCTGCAGAAAAAATCCATGGGAGGGGAGAGCTTATTTGGAAACTCTGCATGATTTACCAGGCAGACTTTCTGATGCTTCATCTTTCTCATCAGAAAGAATTTGTAGCTGCCAAGGAGGTGGATTCTTACAGCCTTCTAACTATTTAAATGCCTTACCATCCATAAAAAATATTTTGTTAGCAGTGTGGAAAAAAGGCAGCCTTTGTTTCTTCAATCCTGGTTCTTTTCACCACAAAAGAAACTTTATGAAACATCACATAGAGAAACTCCCCTGTCTTTGTGGTCACTTTGTGCTTCTCACTTCAGAATTTTGGTGGATGTAAAAATAGCTGAGAGAAACCTGAAGAAAATCTGAAATTTATAAAATTGCAGGGCACATTTCTCTGGAGATTATGTTGTTTTTCCTACTGTATCTGCTAAAAGAATTCCAACATTCTACTTGCTACTGTGGGACAAAAATTAGGATGCAAATAAGAGATGTTTCACCTTAACTCAGAGGGAGGAATGTTTTTTTTTTCTCTCTAGTTTTCATTCTTCTTTAAAAAATAAGTTTGCAAATATGGTACTGTATTTTTTAAGACTTTTTTAAATATTTTTTTTTTCCTTTTGTCAAAATAAGGCTGATGACTTTTTAACAAAGTCCTTTCACCAAACTGGAAAACATAAGTAGACAACATTATCTTAGAATGTTTTTGAAGAATGTAATTTTTAAAATTACATTTTGAGGTGTTTCTCCTCTTAAAATCATCATTTTGCATTGTGTTCATGTCCAACTAATTGATGAGAGGGAAATCAGATGGGTTGCATCAATACTAGTAAAAAAAAAATGTAATGAGACAGCCCAAAGATTGGTGCATGTTTCTTATTTCTTGTGGTGTAACGTGGCAAGTGTCTGACCTGAGCCCAAGGGCAGTGCCTGCCAGGCCCTGGAATGCCCCTGGAGGTTGCAGAGACAGGAGGCAGATCCCTGCTCTTCCTCCTGAAGAGCTGATGCTCTGCTCCCAGGGAGATGGACAGCACTGCCATGGAGCAGCTGCCTGTCCTGCTTTGCTGCACAGCCCACATTCTGTAATGGGATGGTGGCAAAGAAGGCAGAATCCTTACAACCAAGAAAAGTTATCTCCCAGGGCTTCAGGAAGCTGCCAAGTCTCTTGTCTTGGCTGTTCTTCTCATCTTTCTACAATTAAACCCATTATCCTCCCTGTTCACACTGTCAGTAAAAGGGTTAAAGGAATTATCACTGCCCTGAATTTGTGTGTAGCACAGAGGGCACAAAAATGGGCTTCTTAAATTAAACCATGTCTCTCAGCTGACCACTCTTTACTATTTATTTAGTGCCCTTGCATGTAAACACACCCATGGCTGTCCAAGCTGTGATGAAAGCAGATTTCCCAGCCACTTGAGGAGATGAGCGAGGGCACAGCAGAAGGCCAAGGGTTAGTGAGCTGATCAGCTCCCATGGAAGTACAAGGTTTAGAAATCAGCAGGGTGACACAGAAAAGGCATCAGGAGAATTAGCTGTTTGCTAGAGGGTTTATTAGAGTTTTATTTTAAAATTAGGTGCAGAGTTAGCGTTCACACAAACTCATATCAATCACCCTGAATTCCATCCTGTGCATTTCCCTAGATTATGTGATCTCTGAACTTCTGTTGATAATTTATTTTTTTTAGCGTAGAAGATTGGCAATGTACAGTGTCAGCAAAATATGTCACGTAGCCATGAGGTGGAACTGAAGAACTGAATAATTTGTATCGTGTCTTGCTCACAAGGATAATTAAATGGAATGGCATTTAACTTGATGGAGCTACAGGGGTGACCACTGGCTAAAGAATTGTCTCCCGTTTTTTCCAGTAAAATGAACATCAGTATTTTGTTAATTTTCCCCCTTGTCAGTGAGTGTTTTAATATCCTTATTTATCCTTGCACTTTCAGCAGGAATAACTTGATTACAGGGACTAGAAAATAATTCTGAAATAAAATTATTTAAATAAGAAGTCATATGTTTGGGGAAATGAACATGTTGCAGCTTTAATTCAAATGCAACCTTTTCATTCTTTTATTCAAAGAGGGTTTTCTGCACATTGAAATTAAACTTAATAACACTAAAAAGTCATTAAAAATCCCAGCCAACTGAACATCACCAAAATACTCATTTCTGGAGGTTTGTAGCAATGCATCTTTAAGTTCACCTCAGCACTGAAAAGGCCATTTAGAAAGATAAGAGCTTAATCTAGACATCAGTGATGATGATTTCCTGCAACATGACAAAAAATATACCAAAGTACCCTTTTATCTTTAATAATTCAAAATTCATTGAGCATTTAAAAGTTTTCCTGTTCTGTCATTTAAGAAATCTGACAGTGATTTGGTAAAAATAATGAGACATATCTTGAGAATAAGGAAAAAATTGATGCAGTATGTAAGGTATGCTATTTCAATGTGGCAGTTGTTGCTGAATAAAGGATTAAAGATTTTCACCTTACTTGCTTGCCTTCTTGAAAACTGTAATCATGAGGGTGAAGTCAGATGAACTATTTGGAAGGCATCCCCTAAATCAGTTATTTTATAAGAATCAGCTCAACCCTCCCCTTGAAATGTTGTATTGGAAGTCTGTAAAGTAAATTTGTACAAAAATAATGTACTGCTATGCTTTAACAGGGAAAAAAATAATCTAAATAACTCTTTATGGACAATAAAGTACTTCTCAACTGAGATTTACAAGTTTATTTCCATGGTTTTTCCAAAAGATCTGCATTTGGGTTTGAAATACAGTAAAGGGAATTGATAATAATTGTAGCTCATTATACCATTTACATTTTTATTCAGTGTCCCCTTGAGTGAGAAGGACAGGGTATAACTCTTTACAATTGCGACTTTTTTTTGCTTTTTTTGCCCTGAAGGATACCATTCTAAGCTGAGCATTATTTGATTTTTCATAGGCACAAATTCTCCAGCAAGTTTCTCTATTACAGATTATTGTGTTAGTCTTGAGTAGATTCACTTGTGCTCAGAGACCAACACAAACCATGAGGGCCAAGATGTGACCTGAGAGTGGGATCTGAATTGAGATTTCACTCTTGGAAGCAAAAAAGAGCACATCTGAATCTCAATGAATTAAATATGTGTATTCGGGGATTATTCTGGGAGTTAGAACTGGTAAGATGTGAGACAGTGGATTCCTGTGAGAACTCCAAAAACCCAGCTCCAGTTTGGGTGAACAGTTTGGGGTGTGCCTGCAAAGCCCACTAGCATCGTTTGGAGCAGCAGGTCAGTGCAGAATAATTTCTGAGATTTCTCAGGCCTCCAGCTCAAGGGGCTTGCTTAGAAATATGCTCAAGTTTCTAGGATTTCTAGTGGTGAAAAATAATTTTTTTTGCAGTAGATGAGCAGAGAGCTCCGAGCGTTGGATCCGAGTTTTGCGTTGCATTAGCCCAAGTTGCTGCTGGTTGTCATGGTAACATTTTAACTGGTGGTGGCTGTGGCTTGACATCAGAACATTTTCTGTTAAGTGGAGTGGAGATTCTTCCGAG
Organism: Polioptila caerulea; assembly: GCA_013397295.1. Lineage (NCBI taxonomy): Eukaryota > Metazoa > Chordata > Aves > Passeriformes > Certhiidae > Polioptila > Polioptila caerulea. The sequence continues at coordinate 572,695 of VYXF01005742.1, read as the reverse complement.
ATTGTAATAGAGTGTTTTAAGTCAGCGGACCTTTTGTACTCAATAAAATATTTAGTAGCTTGTAGTAAATATTAATTTGTCCTCCTTTCGAGATAACACACCATGCTGTGTATTTACAGTTCTGTGCTAATAGCATGGTATTCCTGGAAAAGAGTTAATCCATTCTGAAAAGTCAAATTTGCTAAATATAAATTTGCTAATAACACTCTAAGTAATGATTGGAGAAGGTGTTTCACTTTATCCATTCAAAATACCATGTGGCAGCTAAGTTACAATGTGCTTCATCTTTTTTTATGCATTCAGCAGAGGAAGGATTTTTGTACTCATTTGTATTTAAAGCTGAACTTAAACATCTTTACACTGGGCTTTTTTGTTTTGAGTGAGTGAAAATAAATGCATTTACAAGAGCTTGTACTGGGGAGGGAGGACAGGGCAGAAATGACTTCAGTGAAAAGCTGGTAACAGAGCATCTCTCTGCCAATCACATGTTCCTGTACTTTGTGTCTGGCCTTGTGTTGGAGATGAAGCCATGTGAATGCTGCCTTATCCCTCCCTGAGATAAGCTTTCAAAGGTGATCTCCAAATCATATCTGCCACAGAGCAAGGATTTGCTGAGAGTGACAAACACATGCCCACTACATTTCCCGTATGCTTTTCAGTAAGTGCATTCCGAGGCTCCTGGCAGAAAGGAAACGTCTTAGAAAGCCCTGAATAGTGAGCCTCAATACAGCCAAATGCATTAAGTGAAAATCAGAACAGTTCCTGCAAGTCAGGATTTAGAAACTTTAATAACACACTTATCAGGCAGAGAGGGAAATTCAGCGTGGAGTGTTTGGAGAAATCATCTTGATGGGTAGTGCTAATTCATTCCTTCTTGCAGTTGCACTGCTCCATGGATAGTTCACATGGTTTGATGGCCTTGTGGAGCCACTTTAGCCCTTTGTGGCACATCATAATCTCAGCCTTCATCCCTGGGATTTCAGAGGCTTCATGGAAATACCAAGACATGTATGTGCTCTAGCATGGCTGATAACAGTGTCTTAGATGACCCCATCAATCTTAATGTCATGTTCTATTAATCAGCAAAAGGCTTGCAATGTATTCCTCTTTTTATTTTCTTTATCACCTTCTCCTCTTACCTATATATATCCCTTAAACAAAAGAATAATCAAACTGCTCTCTGGACTTGCCTTGCTAAACCTAGTCCTCTGCATACCCACCAAGTATTGTTTAGGTGTGCACAGTTTGGCTTTTTCGACTGTTATTCTCATAGTTGCGCTTGGCTGATATAATTGTTTTGTCTCTGCTCTTTCCCTAGACAAGATTAATCTGTGAGGAGTTGCCCTGTGGCCATCTCGCAGATCTAAAAGTTATAAGACACTCAGAAATTAGAGAAACCTGCTTTAAACTCCACCTTTCAGCATCACAGATAGAAGATTCTCAGGAAACAAATAGATGGAAAAAAGAAAAAGAGAATGATGGCACTTTTTATACATGCAGGGAAATACAGTTTATCTTCAGCTGTGATAATAATTAATGGGTTCTTTTTGTTTGCCTTTAACAGTATGAATTTGGAGTTTTGCAGCAATGACAGACAACAATTTTCATTTTTCTCCCATTAACTTTATTTCTGAAGGGCACTTTAAGGCATACTTTTATTGAACAATAGGAGATCTTTTCAAGGTAGCATTAAGATTGGATGTATTTATTTCTGTTTCTGTATTTTTTAAAAATACCATTTATGAAGAAGCACCCTGAGTTTTAGAAAGCAATTTTCATTGTATCAGTGAGCCACGGACTCACTCTGGATTGTAATTTTGCCAAAAGCAGAGAGAACATAGCATTTTTAACTCTATCATCAACTAGAGTGACCAAGAAATGTTATGTGGACTTAAAATTCAAGGAACAGAATAATAACAGAACATTACATTTCAATACATAACATGAAAATAAATCATCAAGTTATGTGCAACTGCTTTTTAGAGATGTTACTTTTTATATGTCCTAAAAACCCACAAGGAATACACCTCATAATTTAGCACTGCACTTAACATTTCAAGATTTAAGTGAGATTCATTTTTTATTACTGTAACAATTGAGGACTTGTGTGGGGAAGAAAAAAGACAAGGTATCAGGAATGGTAATCTACAAACACTAAGTACAGAAACTGTTCCTGAGAGCAAAAAATATCCTGAAATTTTGTTCCCATTTGATGTAACTATTTTTAATCTTGCCTGATGATGAAATCCTTTGTGGGAGCTCACCCTCACCCTGGCCAGCCAAGCTGTGTGGGGCTGTAAATGCTTTTTTGTTGTGCTGTGCTGTAGCTTTTCTTTCCTTACTTTCCTTATACTTTATGTTGTTCATCTCAGAGCTGACATGGTCTGGTGCAGCTCCCCTATACCTCCTCTCTCAGTCCTTTATGGGTTCCATCTTTCTTTATAAAACTAGTCAAAATACTCAGTATATGGGTTTTGAGATGCTTCTGTCATTGAATGATAGTTTACTTCAGTCATTTGAAGGTGTGGATGCTATTCTGTCAAATCACAGCTTTTATTTCACTGTCCTGACAAGGGTAGGGCTTCCCTATTCTTTTTTGACTTTGGGTATGAATTTCAGTGGAATTTTTAAAATTTTCTTTTAAACCTATGTGTCACAGTATGTATTTGGCAAGACAAACCTACTATTGCTGGCTAAGGAGGGCAAATGCAGTTCCACATTTCTGTCTTCATTGAGAAAAGCTTTTAACAACCATTCTGGGGTAAAAGTGAGATTATTGGGATAGCCAGTGCCATCTCCTCCTCCCCAAACCTACCTTGGAATTCTGCTGTGAAAAGCACATCTACAACTGTTTTTTTCTCCCTGTTTTGCCATCAGGATTTGGTAGATCAGATATAGCTCTGTGCTCGTCTGCTTTCCAGTTTGGATCTGGTTTGGAGTTTGGCACAGTGAGCTCAGGCCTGGCTTTTCAGTCACTCCAAAGGTGTTTCAGCAGCAAGGTTCTGCCTGATGAGGTCCAGTGAGTAAGAGTGGTGTTCCTTCTTCAGAAAGATAGCTTGAAAAGCTCTATTGTACATGGATGTAAAACAAATGCTTAAAAATACCCCAACATACCCCTAAAAAACAAAGAAAAAAACCACTTTAAAAAGCACCTACAGACAACCCAAACAAAACAACAACAGAACAAACCCTCAACAAAATGCCACACTCCAAGTAAATGGCTTTCTGTCAAAGTAGATTGATGGTTTTGGAACAATTTTAGAAAAGCCTGATTTAGGACTACAGCTAAGTGTTTTCATTATTGACATAAATGTTAGAATAAAATACATATTTTTAAAATTACCTGGGTATGTCAATCTGAAAGAACCTGCAAGCATACCTGTAGAATTAAAAATTCCCCTGATGAGTGGGAGACTGAACAGAATGCAATTTAGAGCAAATTAGAAGGTCTTCTCTTAAAAATATTTACCTGGGAAAATGTAAATGCATCATGACTGCATAGGTAATATGCAGTACAGTAAATTTGGTTTCTAGTAAATCAAAAGTTGGACATATTAAAGATATCCTGCTATTGCAACAAAGGCATACACATGCCTTATTTTTTATACAAAACCACAGTAAACATCAGTAAGGCCTCTGAAATAGTACTCTTGAAAAAATTGGCACTTGTAAGGCTTCAGCTGTAAGGCAAAATTCTGGGAATGCTTCAAGAACAAAGTGACTGAATCAGTGGAGGTACTAGGGAGAGTAATATAAAGCATGAGAACGCTGAAAAATGTGACCTACAGGGAAAAGCTGGGGAAGAGAAGCCTGAGCAAGGACTTGATAATAGTCCTCATGTACATAAAAAGAAGCAGCAAGAAAGTAATCAAGTTTTTCTCTGTATTCCCTGTGCAGTGGGCTCACTTTGCAGCAGGGAAAGCTTTTGAATGGAAAAAGCATTTGAGAACTGGAAGAACTTCTTTAGAAAGGCAATGAAATCTCTAGTGCCAGAAGTGTACAGAACCAGTTTAGACAAGAGCTGTAGGTGCAGCCCATCTTGGGAGCTGGAGGAAGGCGTGGAGCAGGGAGAGGGGCAGCCACACAATCAGTCCAAATCAGTTGTATTTCTCCATTATTTCCTGAACTATCTCACACACACTGTGGACAGTGATGATTTTTTGCACGTTCTTGAGAAAGAGTTCTCCTCTGCTTGATTACCTTGTTTTATTTTTGTCTATTGCTAACATGTTCTGGAATAAATTAAACTAACTTGAAGCAATCAGTTTTCACATGTAGCAGCATTTATTTGCTTTGCTGCATGTGTTTCTTTTGCTCTAGAAACTAAAAGGTAAAAAGCTTATTTAGGGGTCTAGTTATTTAATACAGTGTATTAATTGATTGATAACTACAAGCAAGGAGATTTATGAGTTTTTGGCACCAGAGTCATAGTCCCAGCTTTGCAGTGTGTAATAGGCATTCACTGCTAAGTCCCTAGGGCACACTAGCAGACACTTTTTTATTCATTTAACACTTCCTGTTGGCTCATTCCCAAAATCCAGAGGACTTTGCTCTCTTTCCCTCCAAGTTGGAAATAAAATTTTATGGTCACAGTTGAGGAGGGGATGTGGCACATTGCAACTTAGTGCACATATGTCCAAATGCAAGGTATTGCTCTGGGCTCTGGGACCTGTGGGGGCCCAACAGAGCGTGCCAGATGCATCCCAGTTATGTGCCTTTGAAGGCATCATTTGGGAGGAAAAGAGGCGTGGATGTAAGAAGAGAGGAAGAAGTGATCTGTGCAATTTAAAATGTGTAATGCCAGCACAATAATTCAAATGTCCAAGAAGAAATGTTCGTTCCCTAGTGCTGATGTCCACGTAGCACTCACCTTTCCCATACATTGAACAGAGAGTATCTCACTATTTTTACCCTTTATTATATCTGTAGGGAAGAAAATTGTTTAGGCATGTTGTGCAAGAACCTGAATGGCTGCATGTTTATTATTGGGACTTTGCTTTCACTCAGCCTTGGTGGATCTGCACCTCTGCTCTGGGTTTGACTCCACCCTTCTGGGATCTGACAGGATCAATAGGAACCAAGCCTGAGCCCTGCCCAGCTGTGCAGTGCCACAGAGGTCCCAGCTCTGCCTCCACTCCTGGCTGGGATGTGGAGTGTCTGTGTCCAGCCCGTGCAGCTGGGGCACTGTGAGCAGTACTTGGTTTCCCTGATCAAGACACAAACAAAACACAGCAGACTGAAACTGGGAGATAGAAAGAGGCCACAAGGGGAAATATCCAAGTGACCGAGTCACAACAAACATCACTTGAGAAACTTGCAAGCAAGTCATTTGTATTAACAATTATAATCAAAAACCATATGGCAAACCATGTGGCAAAAAAATAAGATAGTCCATCAGTGGCAGCTTTTACCATTTCCCTGGAGCCATGAATTGGGTCTGGAAGGGACAATGCAGGTTTGGGATATTTAAGCAAATGCCCCACCTAGAGCTGTTTCACTCAGATGTCCTGCCTTCTGTTGGGCAGTGTGTCCAGCTCTCACACAGTGAAAGCTCGGGAATGTTTGTGAACTGCAAAGGCAGAGAAACTCCATGTAGATGACGAGTTGGTTGGGAAATGAGGTGACCAGGGAAAGATGCAGGAACTCCAGGTGACAAAGGGGAAGCAGTTCCACTGCCCTGCCCAGAGCTGAGAAGTGGTGATTGCTCCAAAGGGATTCGCCTTCCCAAGGACAGTGAGAGTTGAAGACGTTTCCTCAGTTGATGCAGCAAAATGTAACACCCAACACCCAGACACCAGCTCTGGACAAACTGACCTTGCAATATTTTGGTACTGAAAGAAATGAAGCATTAGTACAACTTTCTCGGGAGCTATTTCTGCATTTCTGAGAATTTTAGAGGGGTTTTTTTGTTTGTTTGTTTTTTCCCCAAGGCTGTGCTCTATTTTGAACAACAGTTGATTCAGAAATACCTTATATATTTTTGTTATATGTGAAATCAAAGGACTTTTTTTTTTTTGTCCTACAAGCTCTGGAGAATGCAGTTGTGGATGTTTAATGCCACTATGTATGATGTATGTCACTGAAAGAAGTTTTGTTATGCTGATGGTATGTGGGAAAAGGTAGTCTCTACTGAACTACTTTTTTTTAGGATATTTTTGTTTGGGATAGAAGATAAGGAAACAAAGTCTAACCCTGTAGAACTGAGAAGTGTAGAAATGCATGAGAATACTTATGTGCCAGCTGCTGAACATAAAACATCGTCACTGAGGTATAAAATCTGACAGGGAAGCATAGCTGCTGACAAAGAACATTTTCTCTGTGTGACTGAGAAAAAATAATATGTATGGAAGAGAAAAAAATATCAATTAGCTACCTTTGGTATATAAGCTTTCAGTTTTGATGAATACTGGCTAAAATGACCATAAATCTATTTTTTAGGAGTGTCCCTTTTCCTCACACATGCTTTCTATTACGTATGCAATTCTTAAAGTTCCATGTAATTTTTGCAGCTTCTAATTAGTATCAACCTAGACGATTATCCAATAAATTGTAAATGCGTGGTTTTTAATTTAGTGTTTTATACAGAAAAGCAAATAAGAGCTACACAGGAAATTCGAGAGGAATAGCTGACACTGTACAATACACTTCTGAGAGATCAGCTGCTTTTAGGGAGAAATAGGAGGAAGTGCCATGTTTTAGGACCTATTTTCAAAACTCATTCTTAAAGTAGTGTCAAGGCAATAGAAGAAATGCAGGTAGGATGAACAATTCTCCGGAGTATTTCTTTTAGTCTTGTTTCATGTAAAGCATGGCTGTTCAATTGTGTTCTTTTGGTCCAAGGTTAATTTCTGTGTCTTTGCAAAACTGCTTCCTGATGAAGATAAGAAGTAATAATGTAGAAAATATTTCACGATATAACCTTGTCATGGCTTTTCCAAACTGTCTGGGAGCAAGGAGTTATTAGAGTAGAATAAACATAAAATTTCAGCGCAGGTCTTCTGGCAGGAAGAGCCAAGAAACACAGTGTTTATAAATTACTTAGGAGCTCACAGAGGAGAGGAACTTAACAAGCAGACAGGAAGGAAAGAAGAAACGCCTAGAGACAGGTTTGTTGGGAACAGGAGAGCACAGACCTGTCCAGCAGTGAAGCATCTGCAGCACTGAGCAGGATCCAAGTGAAAGGAGAAGGGAGATCCTGAGAGGGTTCAACTGGAGGAGGAGAATTGGAGCCAGGAATGGGTTTAAGAGACTTTATGGGTATGAAAGGAGTCAGCTCAAGCTTGATGAAAGGGGAGTGAAAGATTGAGAGAAGCTGAGTGAGAAGACAATGACAGCAGGGAGTTTGTGATGTTCAGAGAGTGCTGCTATGAGAAGATAGAGAGGTCAAACCTGTAATGGAGGAGAAAATGAAGAACAAAAAAGAATAAATACATGAAAACCAAATCTGTTAGTCCAGTGAGGCTCCACTATTTCATTCATACAAGCAAACTTTTGGTGTGCTTCATGTTTTACAGTATTTCTGAGGACACTTGGGTAGAGAGGGAGGTACCTAAAGAAATATCTGTGTTAATAGTATGACTAGATTGTTGGTTTGGAGTGTCCTGTAGTGCTGGGCCATGTACATGTCACAGGGCCATGCAGTCTGGGTACTGGCATACTTCTAACCTGAGAGAAGTAATATATCATAGATGCTGAGAAAGTAGAAACAAAACCAACCAAAAAAAAACCAATTGGCACCTGCAAGTCTTCTGCACCAGGCTGATAGGTCTGCCAGCTGGAACTTTGCTTCTTCCATTGGGGCAAAAACCCCTGAGTGAAGAGGCCCTGAGATCTGTGCTTCCCTGGAGTGAGTCCCTCTTGTCTCAAACCCTGGCTAGCATCTCTTGAAGGGTAAATGCTTTCAATGTACTGATAAATTTGTTTCTTTGTTGTTTTAGGGTTTAGGCTTACTGTAGGAAACACTTTTTTGCTACTTTTTCCTCTTTTTATTACTTGATCTCACTGCAAAGAATTAGTTTAAAGCCATCACAGATGTATATATATAGAGAAGTGAGTGAAAGGGCTTAGATCATTGATTGGAATGTACATTCAGTGGTTTGTGGGGGTTTTGTGGGGGTTTTTGGTTTTGTTAGGGGTTGTTTGGGGTTTCTTTAACCCTTCAAATAGAGGTATTAGCCAGAGACAAATGTGTTTTTAATCAGTCAGAAGATACTGGGCTGAGAAACAAGTCCTTATGTCTGAAGCATTTGCAGCCTCAGTGGAAGCATGGAAGCTCCTCTAGGCGTGATTTCCAAGACTGTGAGCTGTAATTACGTGAGTGGAAGATGGTGACTTCTTAAGGTCATTATAAATTAATTTGTAATTCGTAATGCTTTGCATCTTCTACAATAGAGCACTGCTCTAATTTTAATGCTTTGCATTTCAGAATTTCCAGAAAGAGCTGAAGTAGCTTATCATAGACTTTATTTATTGCTTTAGTCTCTTTGTCCAGGCAGTCTCTCCAGTGCAGTGAAATTCAACAAGCTCTATCTGAAGTCCTGGAGAGCTGACCAAAAATATTTTTTTTCTTTGTTTGTTTAATATTTTTTTTTAGGGGAAAAGGTAGTGAAAAAAGCTTGATATTAGTTTTTACCAATACTTGCAGTTAGTAAATAGAAAGAGGCTAAAGGCATCCAGAGGAATTTCATCTAGTCAGTGCCTGGTTTTGCTATGCTAGAGGAGGTTTTGTCTTTAGACAAAGCCCCAGTGTTTAGTGAGCTATCAAGCAGTGAGTGATTTCTGTACACTTGATGGGATGAGATCAGTAAATTATCTGGAAATGGTTTTAGGAGCAAAACCATTTCAGCTGGGCTAAAGGTCCTTCTCTCATTCTTTGTGCTCTGTGAAGTTATAGTGTTTCCAGATCCATTATCTGTGTGTTATATGGAGATTTATTTACTTTCAGCAGCAAAGTTGATCTTGTTTACTTCAGTAAGTGCTTGCTTTAGATGTTTTCTAAAAGGGATAAGGAGGGAAAAATCTGCTTTTTGAAATAAATATTATATTCTGGCCAGTGCTAGCCTTTATTACTCACTTTTTATAAAGTGGAGTTTGCTGGCTTTTTGTCCGCCTCGTTGCAAAGCTTTGTTAATACACTGCCATGAAAATGAAAGTTTCATACACATTGACATAATTAATGAAGAGGCAGGCAGCATGCTCTACCAATTAGCACCACAGGGAAAAGTAAAATTGGCTTCCTTTTTGCGTGTTGTGCCAAAGTGAAGAACTGTAACACACAGCAAATAAATAGAGATCCTTTTAATGAGCTGCAAGATCGAGCTGAATAACTCTGAAAGGATGTTGTGTAAACATTGCCAACGATTTAGAGTGTTAAGAGTAATTGATGAGTTTAGTTGAAAGTTTTGAGGGTTTTTTTGGTGGGGGGAGTTGGGGTGGAGAGCTTGTCAAAGAATGGAAATAACACTTGTTAATAAATAAATCCTATTTTCAATGCAGCAATTAGACATGTTAAAGAGTGTAACAAGCACTCTAGAACAAATATGGAAAAAAAGAAGCAGTTTACTGCTTGCTACTTGACCAAGTTTGTCAGAACTCGTTTTTTCAGCTGAGTTTTTCTGTACTTCATATTTACTCTTAATGAATACTTGACTAATTTTTCTCTGATGCTGATTCCAAGTAGCACAACTATCTGGCAAGACAAAACATCCTTCAACCTTGATTTTTTCCAGTTATCCCAAAGTCCTAATAATAACAGTAGCAGGGAAGTAAACAGGTGACATTTTTCTGTGCTTTATGGGAAGCATTCTGTTTGTCTTGAGGTGTAGGTGTAGAAAATTCAGAGCAGTTCAGGTTGAATTTTTTTCAAAAGATTCTTTCATCAAGCAGAATTATACTAAAAGGCTTCTAAATAAGATTGAGTTTTTGGAGAATACAAAACTTGAAACCTGTGAAGGCAATTTATAGGTGAAAAGAATTAATGGGTATTGGAAATTAGAAGGCCAGCATCATTTAGATCAAAGTATATGTGATAACAGAAGTGTAATTTTTACTGTTCAGTGGCACCAGCTAGCTTGGAATGTCTTTATATAAAAAAATAATACATCTTCACTTTCTGTTCATTCTAAATGATTTTAATTTTGACAATAATCAATTTTTAGTATTTTGTTTCAGCCCAAGTATTGCACGAGGTTAGATCCAGCATATCATTTCACATTGTATGCAAGCAAATCACCAAGATTTATCTATGAGCCTCTGAACCTCAGCATCTTCAATAAATCTTAAAATATGTCAGAATTAAGGAAGCAAAACATGGTAAAGCTAAAAGTAATAATTAGAAGTCAATAAAGATTGTGCTAGACTGGCTGAACAATTGACCTTTGTAATGGTCATGCCTGCTCTCAGTTATCATCACAACAGAGAATTATGTGTTCCTTCACTTGGAATGTTAAAGGTGAAACCAGCAGTATCCAATAACTGTACAAGAATATTAATATGCAAACCAGCTAGAGATGTTTTATTGTGACTGTGATGGAGTCCTTTTACTGTATGTTAAGAGACATGTATTGCTGAGTGGTTATTTAATCAATATTTTCTTTTTTTTTTTTATCTTTTTGCTATCTCCCCCCTGCACCTCTTCTTTTGTTTTTCTCTTCAGCCTCTCACATACTCACCTCTAGTCTTTCTTGTGTGTTCTTCTTTCACATCTTTACATTGCCTAACCTTTTCCTAACCTAGATTATGTCCTTCAAAATGCTCAGTGGACTCTGTTCTGTCCTCACTGCCGGGCCAAGTCTCTGCTGTGGTGGTGTTCAGGACTGCCTGGCTGTTCCCAGTTAATCTGATGGCTGTCATCCTCTCTCTCAGCCAGCTGGCTCTGCCTCTGCTCTGGCTCTTGCCACCATGAGCATAACAGTGTCTCTTCTGTCCCAGCTTCCTCCCTTCTGACACCATGTGTTTTTTTCTGCTACCCTTTGTGACCCAAGTGCCTTCTGCTGCTGCCCAGTAGAACAGCTTCCAGAAGATCTGTAATCCAGAAGGACAGTGACTGACTTCCAGCAGGGAAGATGAGTGTGGATGAGAGACAAAGGACAAAATCCTCCATAAGGATTTATAAGAAGAAACTACATTACATCTTACTTTTGTGAGGATTCTACGTGTAATTGTATCTTCTCTAATTGACCTGTGCTTCAGAAAAAACATTTACTCTCTTCATATTTTCATGTCTCCAAGATTGTCAAGAGGTGAAGTTTTACTTGAAGGTTATGGTTTAACCCCTGCCAAGTACCACAACTCAGTACCACAGAGCTGCTCACAGAGTGCCCCCACTGCTGCCTGCCCTGTGAGAGAGAAGAATTGGTAAAAAACCCCAAAGCTCATGTGCTGACATAAAGACATTTTAACAGGTAAAGCAGAACTGGTGATTCATTCCCACTGTCCATGGCAGGCAGGTGTTCAGCCACCCTAGGACAGCCGGGCTCCAGTGGCTTGGGAGGACAAATGGCATCACTCCAAACTTCCCCTCATCCTCCTTCTCCAGCTTTAGGTGCTGAGTGACATGAGATATTGTGGAATATCCCTTGGGTCAGCTGGGGTCAGCTGTCCTGGCTGTGTCCACTCCCAGCCCCAGAGCAGAAACAGCTTTGGCTCTGTGTCAGCTCTGCTAAGCAATGACAAAAACTTCAAAAACTTTGGAGTCTTATCAGAGATTCCTTGTGTTTGCAGCACAACTCCAAACCACAGCCCCATACTATCTGCTATAGAGAAAATTAACTCTCTCCCAGCCCAAACCAGCAAACTGAATTAAACAATTTGTCTTCAGGTTGTGCAAAGTTCCTTTTTTGGATCTGGCCAAGGATAAAATATAATAATAACTTGTTCACAAGAACAAGAAAACATAAGGTGCAATTAATTTGTTAAGGACTGGTGGTCATAATTTCTGTGATAGAAAACTGGAATGGTGTGGAGATCTTTAGTGCTGAAGTGCTTCTTTTATTCATGTTTTATACAGCAAGCATATTTCTGACCACACATTTGTCCAATAGCTGGAAAGAGAGAAGGTGAGAAGTACAAAATATCTTCTGTTGGGTGAGATTCTAAATAGATTAGGGTTCTTGAGCTTGGAATGAGGACAGATAAGTGAAAAGAGAGGCCTGGACCATCATCAATGCTTCAAAGAAAATGGAATGTTTTATTGTGTAAGAATCAGTACTCAATGATACTGTCAGCCAGCAAATTCAATTATGAACATACCAATGTACTTTTTTCACATGGAGCAGGATTGTGGTACTTAGAATTTATTTGGGATCAAGCAGGCTCCAGTGCCTGTGTACAGGTTCTGGCTCAGTCACTGACTGCAGGGTTATATTTGACAGACAAGGGCCATACTCACGTGGCATTTCTTATGTTCCTACCCTAAATGTTTGCCCCTGTGATTCTGGACTAGATCAGCCTTTTCTCTTGTCCAGTGTGGCAATTCTTATGTATTAAAAGTATGTATGAGCTATATGTTGTTGTTACAAAACTCTCGTAATCAATAGGGACTAATTAAGCAAATTTAATGTTGAAAATCCAAAGAAAGAACAGTTTTGTATGTTTTACATTTGTGTGCCTTGAATTAAGTTTATTCAACTAAATATGGGATGCTTAAGGTGGACAGGTTAGAGCTTATTAATTACCTTGCTCTGTACATATAAGCAATATATGTGCCAGCTCCAATCTCTAATAAATCCATCAGCTCCGGGGGTTTTCCTGTTCATTCCCACTGAACTGTGAGTGCATGTGACAGGCCATGGTTCTGTCAGAACAAATCGTCCCCCTTGGAAAGCTGGCAGCACAGGGAAGTGACAACTTAATGGAAGCTAAAGCACTCTAATGGCAGTGCCTGGTGAAAGCCAGGGAAAGTCATCCCCAGCATTTGCCCTGGCTCTTGAAAATGTCTCTTTGCATTTCTGCTTACGTGAAAGATCTGGGAGCTTTGCTGGAGTCACATTTGCAGGTATTATTCAATGAAATGCGATTCAGTCAAACACTTGTTTGTTGAGAGACTTTATTCCAGCGGGGTCGGCCCCTCTGACGCCGTGACCTTTCTCCATGTGCTCTCAAACACTGCAGCATCACTCACTTTCTAATCCCTCCTTCTGGGAGGCACAGAAACCCATTTCCAGTGCTCAACATGGACGGAAGTAAAAACATTTTATCCCACAGTTCACAGGAGTGCATCGATATTTTTATTTAGTTATGAATGGAATATGTGTTTAATCAAATGGATGGAAATATAATGCACTTTATTTAAGTATATCTGTTTACAGATGAAGAATATAGAGATTATTTTTCCTGCCTTTTATTGGTTCTAAGAACAAAAAGTTGTGTTGAGCCAATCAATAAAATTATTGTACTGAGATTATTTCATGTTGTTTTAATAGCTTTTTAGATTACATTGGTGTATGGGAACATATTTATTTATAAATAAATAACACTCAGTAATTTGCATGCATTTAGAAACTGTCTTAGAAGTGCCCAGTGATTACATTTAAATATTTTCATTTTAATTACATTCTAATATTTTAATAACTTTTATATATTAAACTGTGGATATTCAATCTAGATTATTGCCTTTTTATGAGGTTTACATGCAAATAATTACCTTGTTCGTGGTTTTCTTTGTGTGATGGTGCTTTTGGACAAAACCAGCATATCAATGGCTTTCAGTAGAGTACTATTTCTTCATCTTTTAATATAAAGCATGTAGGCTTTTCAGGTTGTAATAAGCCAAGTAGATTTAAAGAAATAAAAATTATGCCTAATAATATAATATCTAATATTTAGTGAACCTAATCAGTACTATACCATTTATCCAAGTCCATAGAAAGAGAGCAGGTGATGGCAGACCCAAGAGGACTTCAGCACTGAATAAGAGAAAGCCAAATCACTATTCTAAATTAAAAATAACCAACCAACCCAAATAAACCAAACAAAAGCATTTCTATGTGGTTATTTCCATGATTATTTGCTTTATAGTTGAAACTTTGGTGTTGTTCAGCATGTAACGATTATTTTTGTGAAGGAAAGGTGAATGATCTGAACATACACTGTTGTTAATGTTGTTCTTCACATGGATCTGCTTCCTCCTTCCCCTCTCTTCAGTCATCCTCAGAGACACAGGAAACTCCAAACTGCTCAGTGAACCTTTCAAGGTTCTCTGTGATTTCTGCCGTCCCCCTACCAATACCACCCTCTGCCAAAACATTTCCAGCAGAAGCACTCTGCTTGCCTTCACCTGGGACAGTGACAACTGCCTGTGCTTTGTGTCTGCTTCCATTCAGGAGGTTTGGTATTCCTAAGGAATTTCCTAAAGCTATGGCCCACAGAAACTATCAAGCAAATAGATTATAACAACTGGTATTGACACATTTTTGCTATAAAATGGTTTTCATAATGGCTTATTCTCACATATTTTCTCATGGAATTTCAAGTTTCAATTACGGCTTCAATTAAAACTCCTCAGTACATTCAGGGACTTTGGGGTTTCTGTCATATGATGCTTTCCCTTTTGGTTCCTTAACAGAATTGTTCTCTCTTGGAAATTGTTTCCCTAACACACAGAATCAATAAGCACTCACACAATCTTTGCTTCACTTACATTGGGATTTTCCTCAGGAAGAAAATTTGAATTTGATTTCCCAGTGTGAGAGGGGTGTCCCCTCTTTTTCTGGGTGCACCAAGCTCTTTTAAGGGCCAGAGCAGAGCTTCCAAATTTTGTCACTTTGAATTTGCAGTTGATTGAAATGTTCAGTTAACTCCTTTAATCTCTTCTTTTCAATGACTTTGTGCGATTTGAGAAAATACAGATTGATTATCACTTTCTTGTCCCCTAAATTTAACCAGACTTAATTGTTTATTTACAGAATTCTACATTTATATTTCTTAGTATATGTGCATATATGTTTGGTGTTTTTCCTTAGGCTAATGAAAAAATCACTGTACTGATAAGATTTGTATTGTCAGCTAAAGATTAATTCTTGCTTTTAAACAATATTTTATTTTAATTTCTTTTAACTGACTGAAGGCAGCAAACAAGGATTTTCACTGTTTCACTCTCCTACAAGCCACTGATTGATGCAAGGGATTTTTTCCTTCATGCAGGTATACATGTGTGTGTGTATTTATATATATATATATATGTATATACACACATGTATTTGCAAATTATTCTCCAAATTCTTGTCCAAATTGCTAATTTGACATTTTTAAATTGACAAAATTGATATTCTGTGAAACAATGCCAAGTTTACATGCACAAAAAAATTGAAATGTTTGTCTGGATGCAGTGGTTCAAGTGAGAGTGAGATTTTTTTGCTCACACTGACAGCTCTTCCTCAGACCTCTGTTGCCCCACCTTTTAAGAGTAGCTTGCTTTCAATGTATGCAGAATAAATACCAAATTTATGCAGAATAAATACCAAATTTATGCAGAATAAATACCATGCCTCCTGCACGGAGTGCATTGGCACGTGCAGGGACAGTTTTTAATTTGGGCAAAGTGTATAATATATCACACATATTTGCTAAGTTGTAAGAATTTAAGATCACTTTCTTCAAGAAAAATCTGGACTCTGGAATGGTATCAAGTTATGTTGGAACTGAGACAAAAATGAAGTGTGCACAATAATTATTTAGTTCATCTCTGGGCTACTTTTTAGGTGTTGTGAAGGAAAAAAGCAAGAGGAAATATAGTTGCAGTCAGAGGTCAATGTAAAGAAGTCCAGGTAAATCAAAACTATTCTACACTGTAAATAATTTACTCTTCTCCCTTTGCCTTGTCCTTCCCCACCCCACCCCTACTCTTTGTTTTTCTCACCACTTTCCCTTTCGTACCTTCCGTGCTTCTTTGTAGTGTTGCTGATCCGAGGTAACCTGGTGTAGTTTAACACATAGAGATGCTCCAGGTGGGAAGATCTGATGGAAGTTTGCAGAGTATTACAGCTCCCTTCGTGCCTCCAGAATTCTGAGAGGCAGATAAACCCTCTGAGATCTCCTGGTGGGCCTTGTGCAGGGTGTGCAGGGATTGCTGTCCCCGTCTCAGAGGGGCTCTGGGGATCAGGGACCCACCCTGTGCCTCCTGCTCACATGCAACCAATTTGGAATTTACACAGAAAACTAATCGAGCCTCTGGAGTCTCACAGATTTCCTTGGCATTATCTGCTCTGTGTAATTAATGTAACCAAGTGAGTGGATGAACACTTTTCTGTAGGAGTCAATAGGCAAGGATGTTTGGAAAACGAATGAACTGCTAAGATTAATTGCAAGGCTGCCTGCCTGAACAGCCTGGTGAGAGATTCAGAAGGAAATGCCAATGCCTTTATATCCAAAAGATTTCTTTATTAAAAGTTGTTCATAATCTCAATAACATTAGATATCAGATTGGACTGAAGATAATGTTTATTGTTACTGTTCTGGTCTTAACAATTGCAAACTATTAATTGCTGTTAGAGAACAATTCATATGAATATTGATATCAATCAGCTGGATTTTTAGTATTCTTCATAGTGATAGCCAATTCTAATAAAAATTAGAAAAATGCATTTTCTAAAATGTACAGTGGTTGACTAGTCAGCAGAAAGATTTCAATCCAAGTTTTGTGTGAACTACTTTATGTAAAAAGAAAGGAAAAAACAGAGATCAGATGGTAACAGGATTCAGTTAAGGAGTTCTGGCTTTGCTATGCATTTCTTTAGTAATTTTAGAGATAATTTGTCTTTTGAGTCTGGATTTTATTTTTTTTTCTGCTCATTTTATCAAAGTGCTGCTTACCTATAGTTTCCCAGTGTTTTTAAATAGATTTCCTGAAGGGATGATATATGTGGTGGCGGGTTTTTTGGCTAAGTTTTTGGAATATTTTGAACCTATTGGTTAATTCTGTCTGCAGACCTCTCTTTTTGTTTTGACTGCCACTCGTGTCACACCTGACAGTGTGGATCTAAAGTGTGCAGCCAGTCTTGTGAATGGCAGATAGGAGCAAGGAAGTGCAAGGAGGAAAATCCTCAGTACTCAAAGGAAGGAACTTGTCAGCAGGTACTGTCTTCAAGTTCAGACAGAGGCACTTTTTTTTTTCCCTCTACCATTTTAGCATGAAATCAATGGGGAATGCATAATTTTTTAGATGTGTCTGAGATTGCACAGCAAATGGTCACCAACGAGACTCTCAGCTGCCACACAATCTGGCACAGCTCCTTTCTGCTCCATAGATCCCAGTTGCATTCAGCCCACTGTCGATGTGATGCCTCTTTTTGGCTCCTTGCCCATCTGTTTTAGTAATTACCGTCATATAAACTGATATTTCTAGGCTAGAAACCATATTGTTGTGAGCTAAGCCTGCTGGAGTTACCTTTTGTGACGTGTTCAAGCAGCTCACTGACTTCTTACTTGGAACTATAAAATGTGCTCCTGCATTTCCTGCAATATATGGAGAAGGATACTATGATTTTTTTTTTTTCAACACAAGGAGTTATAATGAAATAGAATCAGATTTTGATAATGCTTCCTTTTTATCATGGTTTTATGGTACTTTAACAATTTATCTCTTAATGTTTTTTTTTTTTAGGATTACATTAAAAACAGTGAATTTGAATAAAGTATTTGTGGTAATAAGTTTTGGCAGACATAATTTTTTAAGCATAAAATATACAAAGAAGTGGTTTGCCCTATCCAAATCATCCGTTAGCACAACATGACCATCCAAAATGACATCATTACATATGCCAGCTAAAGCACAAAGATTTCAGGAGGGTGAAGAGCAGCTTTATTCTGACAGAAATTGAGTAGAATCAAAGGTGAGTTAAAAGAAAGGCTCAGACAACATCCTATCACCAACTTAACTCATTAACAGCCCCAGGGGCAGCAGCAGAGGAGCCAACACAAATATCAGTGGATGTGCCAAGGAGCCAGATGCCATCACTGCAAAATCACTGCCTCAGCTTGGCACCTGTGCCTCCAGCCTGTCAGCCACAAAGGGAGGAAAAGCTGGGCAAGCAGCATTGTTTGGGGGCTGGAGAGAAAGTGTTTCTATCTCTTCCCTTTGCCTCTTCATAGCAGGGCTCTTGGCTGGCATTGGGAAAGTTGGTAATGAGAGCAGAGAGAACTCAGGCATTTCCATACACACGTAAATATTAAATGTATACATTTATATATGGATGGATGGATGCATGTTTGTTTGAAAATGCTTATAGATGTGCATTTGGGCAGATTGGACCAGAAAAAGGGAGAGATCAAGGAAGGAGACAAAAGAAACCAGAGGGAATTAAAACCAGAACATATGATAAGATAATGAACATAAGTGTTTTCTTTCTGTACATCCTAAAGTGCTTATATTGTTTGCTGTTTTTTTTTTTTTTTTAAATAGTGCAACTTCAATAATTTCTCTAACTTTTCCCAAGCCACATATACTCATTAGCCAGATTCTCGGTGTTTGCTCTTTGCAATGACATTCCACACAGGCAGGTTCAAAGCATTTGGCAAGTTTAATTTTTAGGATTTGAACCAAAATCTTTTATGTGATTATTGATCTCATTCTGTTACACTTGAATAATATATCTACATATACATCCAAATATTGATTGATCACTTATTTTTAATATAGTGTTCCTATTTTAGTAGGAATAATTTCTAGCCTTGCTATCAGTACTGAGGCTTCTCACAGTGGGCCTAACCAATGTAAAACATTAAAAAGAGGGTCTGCAATACTTTGAGTGGCCTCCAGTGATGGTGGGGCTGCTGGAAACTGCACGCTGACCCCAGGAACTGGGAGCCTTTCTGGTTAGCCAGTAATTAGCTGTCCCTGCATTGAATTGTCAAATGCAAATAGCTGCATGTGTGTGGATTGGGTACAGGGATAAATGCCATGATCCCAGATAACAACTTCTGTTTTTAACACTGAATGTTCAGTAATGTGGAAAAATCTGTGTGAAGCAGAGATCTTGTGAACAGGCAAAATCTTTTTTTGTTTGGTTTTTTCTTGTTTTTAACTGAAAGTAGCACAGTAGTAAATATGAAATAAAAGTGCTAATTAATTCAGGGAAAACCTATTAAATATATATTGATCAGAGAGGGACATTTGAGGTGAGCTGTAGATTTACAACACTACTTTCCAAAGCTTAAAAAAAGCTCGTGGAATATTGTGTTTATGAGTCAGCTGTCAAACATGGCTGGAAAGCCCAATTTAGGGCAGACAATAAAGGGTTTTGATGAACAAATGTTCCGTCTGCTACCCCATGGACAGAGCAAGGCTCCTTTTTTGTGTGGTAGTGCTGCATTCTGAAATGAAACGCAGTGGGGGTGGGAGGAGGTTGAAAAGCCTTTGGAAGCAAGCATGTCTTCGAACGAAAGGATTTTTCTCCCTTTAAGTTTCAATATCCTATGTTTGTCATGCATTCAGTACATGCTAAAGCTGATAAAAAGATACCACTGTCACAGCATGAGGAATTATGAGTAAAAGCAAAGTTGTGTCTAGAGTTGGTCTGGACAAAAGAGGATTATTGCTTTCTGAGTTCTTATTAAAACCTTCAGGTCCATTTTTTTAGGTTCAAAAATCATTGCTGAGAACAAGAAATAGCAATATTTAATCATAAATATAGTTTACTTTTAACAGCAGAGTTTTACAATTTTTAATAAATTATAAATATTTTGTCAGGAGGATAGAATTTGCATTGTACAATTTAAGGTTTTTGTGTCATAAGAGATCAATATGCAAAGATCTTTATAGTTATTCCAGAGTTAAATCTTCAGATGCCTTATCCTAGAATAAAGTCTTTAACATTGGGTTTTGGATTTCCAGGTGTGTCATGACTAAAATATTTTAGCTTGGCAATATTATCTTTGAGTAATTCATTCATTCTTTCTTCATTCTCCTTCTCCTTCTTATAGATGGTCTATATTTGTTCACTTCACCTTTTTACACTTGAGTGCTTCACGGACTTCACTCCCTAAACCTTGCCACATAAACTCAAAATGTTTTTTCCTTTTATTTTTTCTTGATGCTTTCATATATTTTTAATTAATTTGTAACATAGTCAAAGGTTCTGATTATCAGGGGGAGGAGTTGTAACTGAATTTTTAAAGATTTAAAAGCAATATGACACAGAGGCTTGAATAATTTGACATTTGTTTGGTAGTGGATGAAGGGTAAGTGGCTGATTATTCCAACACTCAGTAACAGACTTGGGGTTTTGGCATTATGGAATCACAGAATGACACAGGCTTGAGGGGCCTCTGGATATTGCTGGATTCATCCACTGCACAAAGCAGAATCAGCTATAGGAGAAGGTGCACAGGGACCAGGTTTGGGGTAATGCCTGAGCTCACAACCAGTATGGAAACACTGTTCCACTGTTTGGTAGATTCTCCCCGCAGGAAACAGGTTCTCTGATCTTTAAACAGGATGTAATGTTAGTCAGTCTGTGCCCATTACCCCTTCTAATTTGCCTGGCCAGCACTGAGAACTGTCTGGCTGCATCTTCTTTCCACCCTCCCTTCAGGAGTTTTGTGCATTTGTGAGATCCCTCGAGCCTTTCCTTTCTCTGGCAGCACAGCCCCAGCTGTCTCAGCCCCTCCTGCTTGTCCACTCCTCCATTCCCTGACCCACCCTCTGCTCCTGTGCTGGACTGGCACAAACTGCCCAGATGGCCTCGCCACTGCTGGGCAGGAGGGGAAGGACCTCATCCCTTGGGATCTGCTCCCCAGGGCCTTCCTGGCACATCTTTGGATGCTGCATGTGTGGTTTGCTGTAAGGGCACATTGTCATCTCATCCTCCTGCTCTTGCACATCCTTTTCCCTAAAGCTCCTTTCCAGACAGTTGTTCCCCAGCCTCATCCCTGGATGCTGTTTTCATCCTCTTCCTTGCCAGACTGCATCACTTGGAGTGCATTTTCAGCAGCACTAGTTTTTGGGGTTGTATTGCCTTGAGTTATGGTTAATGTCTGATTTTAAGGGGTTTTTTTTCTTCTCTCAACCCCTTGGGAATTTATCACTCCAAGAATGTTCCTGTATTTTGTGACTAACAAATCTTCCTGGTATTTTGTGATTTGCAGTTCATAGGACAAATTATTCAAATGTCTTATTAGTGTTTCATTAAACCCCTTTTTATATGCTGTATCACAAAGATATTTTGAACTCTAATACACATTGGTGCTTTATAGTATTCATGCTTTATAATATTCATGTTGTTTAAATGTTGTGCCTTTCTTTTTGCTTTTCATTTCTCTCTTATCTGAGAGATACAATATCCTACAATTTTTCATTACTGATTATTTGGAAATCAACACATAAATATGGCTCAATTGCTGTCATTGATGTTCTCAAATTACAGTTATGGCTATTAAAGAAAATTATTAAGAACTCAATGCCTTGAATTACAGTGACAGTCTACTGCCTTATCATCCTTTTGAAACCCCAGTACAAAAACTTCAGGTGATTCTCTTTTAATTGTACATGTGAATGAGTTGGAGGAAGGATTAACCAAGCAGGGGCAAAGCTTCTGAGTAATAAAAGAAGTTTTAATGTACTTTAAACTGGCGAAAATGTTAATGGTCTTTTTTTGGAATATGCAGTGCTCTATTTCCGTGGCTGTAGGTTGGAAACAGATTGGATGTCAGACTGATTGTCAGCACTTGTGTTCACGGCTTTTACATGTGGGTGGTTTCTCCAGTAAAGAATTTTGCATTTATTGTAAAAACTAGTAAGGTAATTTTCCTATAGCTGGTTGGTTATGAAAATACCTAAGGTGTAATTAATGTATAACAAGGACTGGAAAGCTTACCTTCTGTTTCAAAGGGAAGGGACTCCTGAAACATAATTCACTCTGAGAGTATTGGAACCAACAGACTGAACATAAAATCTTTGATGTGTCCTGAAAAGATTTGATAGGATAAAGTAGTTTAGTTTAAAGTAGCTTCAGGTTTTGTCTTTCCTCTCAGTTACTTCTATCACAATAAAGATTAATTACTGTATGCTTGAATAATCATCTACTGAATCAATCAATATATGTCCATTTTTCCACCTATTAGGAGATTTTGGTGTGTATTCTTTGCTGGTTTTTAATTTATCTTTTGGATCTACCCCATCATCGCACTTTGCAATAAGAGTTCTGTGTTCTCCCTCACTGGAACATCTTGAGCTTGTCATTTCCCACTTCTCAAAGAGAGGAATTCTCAAAGTTCTTTTGGGTCAGGTGATCAGGAGCTCTGTTTGAGGAGTTCTGTGAAATCTGGTCTGAAGGAAACAGTCTGGTTTTCCTGGACAACCTTGGGGCTGTGTTACTCCCTCCGTACTTAGCGCTCCATCCTTGGTCATCCAAACCCTTTTCTCAGGATCAGAACAACAGCTTGTGAAATGCCTCAAGTCCTACCCAGAGGTGTGCAACAGCCACCAGCAAATCCCACTCTCCTGTGCCTTGGTGCCAGAAAACCCCTGATACCACACAGGAACTGAATCATTTCATTTCTTCTGTATGTTGGATCAATCGTGGTTATGCAAATCTTACAATATCATTTATATCTGTTTACCTACAAATATGCTTTAAAGCAGGGCCACTTTGCAGGTGGATGTTTGGTTGATGACAGGTGTTTTTGTTTGTTTTGCTTAAATACAATACAAAATCATACTTAACTGTAGGTTTATATTACATCAAATGTGGTTATAAGGCAAAGGTTTGTTCAATTGGTGCAGAGATCACCATGAAAGGAGAAAGATTTGAGCTGGAGCTGTTGATTCTCTGACATGTTGGTGGCTTGCTATGTTTAGCTGCTCTGAAGCAAATTAGAAAAGGTTACTATGCAAAAGGTTTGATGGCTATACTCAGAGTAATTGGCAGAACAAGATAGCAAAAGTTAGGGACAAGTGGAAAATTTCAGGCTGAATAAGTATGAAAAGTGTTTCTGCCTTGGTAGATGCAGTAAAGCCTAACAGCAGCATTTTTGAGCTAATGCTGTAAAAAATCCCAATCATAGGAAACCCAGAAAGAGCAGCACTGCCCTGATCAAGGAGATAAGCTCAGTGAAGCCTGTGTTTTAAAAGTCAGTGAAAGAACAACTTGTGGTGATTATAGAAAAAATTAATTTTTGGTTTCCATTTAATTTATGATGTTCATTTCTGATAAAATATGTTCTTTTACACATCTATTTTTAAGGTGAAGGCTGATACATCTTTGTAAAGGGAGATTACTTTAAAAAGTCTTTCAAAAGACATTTTATGTCTTACTGGATGAAATAATTTCCTCTACTTTTGGCTATTCTATAACATGGTTAATTCAGATAAATGTTAAAGGTGTGTAGAGATATTTTTGTCTAAATAGTACAAAACTGAGGGGTTTTTCTACTATGTTTCTTTGGCTTCTGCTTTTGTTTAGTTTGATGATCTAGGGAGGATAAGTTCTCTCAGCCATATCCAGCTCTGCATGAATTCAGATTGTTCATCAGATAACAGATAACAAAACAAATGTGCCAAACAGTATAAAGCTAAAATGACAAAAAATGCAGTTGAAATTGAGAGAAATATAGAGACAGGGCAAAATATGAACTAATAAATCCTGCATGAAAGCATCTAAATACTTAATATTACTTGTGTAAAGCTTTTGTTTTGCCATGAAAGTCCTGAAATATAATAGCTCTTTGGTCTGTCTAGAATATAAATAATGTGATGATAGCATCATTCCGAAGTTCATGCATGTTTTTAAAGTGATTTAATGTTCTCCTATAGTTCTCAATTTTATCCAGATGCCTTATTCAGTCACACCAAAAGCACATTACTGAACATTTTATTTATCATTCTGTGCAGCTTAGTTCACTTGCAAGTCAGAACTGCGCTGTTTTCAGCTGAGCTGCATTTCACACCTGTTTGGAGAAAGAAAAAGATTGAGGTGGTTTCGTGTTTCAGTCTGAGATTTCTGAGAATGTTTTTCTTGAAACAGGCTCAACAGAGTAGCAGGCTTCTGCCACAAATCCTGCATGCTATGTGCAATTCATGATTATTTTTTCCTTTATCAACTGCATTGTAGTGTACCCACTTCTCTGATCTGCACATTTCAAGGGAGTTTGCTCCTAAATTTTATTCATTGAAGAGAAACCTGAAAACAACGTCCAAATTTCTAATGCCTCTGTAACTTTTGTTTTCAAGAGTCAGTTATCCTGCTTTGCAAAACCTTTTTCTCTTTACATTCATTGACATGAGGAATTCTTTCAGGAATTCAGTAGGTGGGACACTTAGATGACACAGTGAGTGTGTGGGTACTGGCTTGTGAAGAATTCTCCCACTTTCTAATCAGTTCTGGCTTAGAATGTTTTCTTAGATGTAATTATCCCCAGTAAATCCAGTCAAGGTCCTGCTTGAATAATTAAAATATTTTCTTCACAATTATTTGTTTGAAATAGAATGTTTGTTTTTTTTTCATAATTTCAGAGAATTATGACTAATCACAGGGTTAACTTTTCAAAATACAAGGGGCCCACATTTCAGTAGAAGAAGAAATTATCCTTTTGTGTATTTTCTAGTGTTTAAAAACCTTCTAGTGCTTGAAGATGAAAGCAATGAGTAAGGTTACATATTTAATTGGAGGATATCACATTTTTGAGATCACTTGTACCTGGAGATAACTGCCATTTTTGGTGTGATTTCCTTGCAGAATGATCAGAAGCTGCCATTGACAAACAAATCTTTTTTTTTTTCTCCAGTGCCTCTGAATGCAAGTATCAATAGCAAATAACAGCTGTTCCACAGGAGCCTGGATGTTGGGAATTCCACTGGGGGAATTTCAGTGCTGCTGCACCTGAGCTGTGCCCAGGTGAACCTCCCTTGGCTGCTCAGGTGGACTCACCTGCTACTTTATGTCCTTTATCCCATAAAGGATATTTTTGTAATTCCTCTAAAGGAGTTACTTAAACCCAAATTTTAAGTTATAAATGATAGATTTTTGCCCTCTCTTAACTCCTTGTGTCCCTCCAGTTTCACAGTAAATTAGGCAGCTTAAAAAACTTGACTTCCACATGTAATTAATGTGACATTGTATCTCATCCCACTATTTTCTTTCCCATGATCGTGACCAAATGTTAGAAGGCCGAGCTTTTAGTAACATGTTACAGGAATTAGTTAGTTTTGGAAAGAAACTATCATTTTGTTTTTTCAGAATTCACGTTTCTGGAGAAGGTAGCATGGCTTGCTTCACACAGCTGCCCATTTGGAATGCTTTTCCTACTTCTTAAATATTAGTACCAAATCAAATCTTAGTCCATGTATCTTGCTCCTGTGTTGTTTGACTGAATGTCATTTTATACCCTCTTCAAAATTTTTTTAAGATTTTGACACCTTATCATTAATCAAATGAATCTATTAAGAATCTATTAATGGAAGATGGCCATTTGGAATTTGCTGTACAAAATTAAGTCAAGTTGCAAGCACTGATATGGAATTCAGCTTGAATTCAGGCTCTTTGTATGTCAAAGAAAAAATAAAAATGCTGTAGCCTCTTCTGAAATAGTGTGCCACATGCACATAAAAATATATTACATAATTGGCATAACTGCAATTCAGTTGTAAGGATAAAATTCCTATTAGGAATCTACATATCATATTAGCAAAGCAGTATCCACCCTGTAGTATATTGTTTTGGTAACACGATAGCTGGATCTGAAATGGAATCCAAAGGTCAGAGTTGGCAGCAGAATGGGAATTAGGTAATCACATTTTCCTTCCTGTCACTGAACTCATCCCTCTCCAGTCCCCACTACAACTGTCTGTATTGCAGCAAGTGTGGAAACCCTGCTAAAATATATTTGTGCCACTTCATTTGTTAAAACTTCCAGTGAAAGTTTGCAGAGTGCATATCAGCTTTTTTTGTGGGGGTGGCACTAAACCAAAACTAAACCAAGCATTTGATTACTTGGGATCAGTAAATTTGTTGTGATAAATATATCTGTAATTTTCATTTTTCAGATGGTGTCTCTCTCTTTTTTTTAATTATATTAGCAAATAATACATTTAAAATAACAACAGATGAAGACAATAGTAAATTAAAATGTTCGTCCATCACTAAAACCCACTATTCTCTGCACTTCCTCACTGTCAGTAGGAAACCTGTGTTTGTAAACTCATTTTCAGAAAGTCACACAGTCATTATTTAATAATAAAGCTACATAGAAATTATGGGTAAGATTGAAGACTTGAGCACTTGAATTTTTCTTGTTCTGAAACCCAGAAATTCCTAAATTTACACTACTGGTTTTCTCCAGGCATAAGATGTGGACACTTACTGGCCCATAAATTAAAATTAATGGGCCATAAGTAAAGCTGGGTTTTTGACTAAGGAGATGCAGAAACCAGCATTAATTCATGGTAGTGATAGCACACCAAAAATGTGTAACCAACTGAGCACTGGCACAGCTGATGAGATGATGGCTCCTGACTCTCAAACTCCATTGAATCCTCCTGAATCCACGTTTGGACACGAGTGAGATGTGATAAACACCGGCAAGGGAGAGGCATCAGCCCCTGGGACCCAGAGCTGGACAGGGCTGAGCTGGGGATGGGGCAGCTGCCTCAGCCTCACTCCCCTCCAACAGAGAGGGATTTGCAACACTTCATTAGGTGGAGTCCAGAGATGGGAGATTCATCCTCAAGGTGAAATGGAGAAATTCCAACTCTTTGGAATTCAGTGCTTGAGTTTAGGCCATTTCCCTGCACTTCCTTCTCAAAATGCATGAAAGGCAGTATTCTCAAGGGATTCTAGCAGGCTTTGATAGGTTGCCAGAGAAAATGGGACCTTTTTCATGAACGTGACTTTGGCCCTTTCAAGTCAGTCTGAATACCTGCTCAAATTTGACTAACAACTAT
Source organism: Polioptila caerulea (assembly GCA_013397295.1). Taxonomy (NCBI): domain Eukaryota; kingdom Metazoa; phylum Chordata; class Aves; order Passeriformes; family Certhiidae; genus Polioptila; species Polioptila caerulea. The sequence continues at coordinate 545,823 of VYXF01005742.1, read as the reverse complement.
TAAATGGCTCCCAGAAGTTAATGGCTTGAAATCTCATAATTTTGTCTCTTCTGAGCATCTCTACCATCCCAGTTCAGATGGAGCTGTGTGCACAGGTCCTGCAGGAGCAGCTGATTGTTCTGCCCCGGGCTCACAATTCCAAGGTTTTTTTGGAGCAGGGATGAATGCTGGAGAACAAAAAACAATGAATGAAAGCAAGGAACCAAAGATTTCTCATTTTGTGATTCAGTCTTTCCAGTGTTTTTTTGCCTATAGATATTCTCAACTGACTGAGGGAGGGTCAAGCTCTGTATGGGAAACATGTAGGGAATAAAACAGTCAGGATGTTTAAATTCTAATTACACAGATAATCTAAGTTCTGGTGTTTTGTAGGCTTTATTATTTAGTTCACAGTCCTAATAAATTATGTAATTTACTTTTGTCATTGTTGATATATAAAATCCTTTAGTAGTGGGTAATATGCAAAGAGTACAAAACTCCAAGTTTCTCCAGTAATTAGGACTGTGTACAACTCAATTTTGTTGATCAAACTTTTGCTTTCAGCTTGCAAGTAACTGAGATCTAGAGCCACCTCAGAACTGAGCAAATTCTTCTCTGTGTGAAGTATTTTTCAGTGAAGGTAAATGCTGGGGAGTACCTATTAACTCAGATTTCTGTGTAAAGTAGTAGCATTTGCAGTTTGTCTATGACTTCAGGGGTGTAAGTTTTCTTTATATGAATATCATTTGCCATTCTAGAGGCCATAGGGTGGGTTTTGCTGGATTGTTTTATCTGTTAGTAATACATCTCATAATTCCCTAACTAACAATGATTTTTCTTAAGCGCCCTTTAAAAGCATTTCTGTAGAGAACCTGATACTCATCAACAGGATTAAAATGACTGATGAATTATGCAGCAGGGCTGTCTAGCTCCTTGGCTAAGTATTTTATGGGAATTGAATTACTTTGGCAAGATTTAGGTAAATAAGATTGTTAAAGTTTGCTTATTTCAAATATATTTCTTTCTATATTATTTCAGTCTTGAAAATCATATTGACTTTTCAACATTAGGTGCTGAAATATTTAAGTAAGAATGAGGTGTACATCAAAGCACACCTCAACTTTAGGTCAAGAGAAATCTTTTAGGATTGGTGGTGTGTATGTGGTGTAAGTGATGATCCAGTCCCACACCTGTCCTTCTTTTAGTAATACTTTATAGTAGAAAATGATAAAATTAGATACAATGATAAACTTACAATGTAGTTTAACTTGAAATGCATCACTAAATCCTTGAGATAAATGTTCCTGCTACCTTCTCTGCAGCACTGCAGGTGTTTTGTGTTCAGAGAGCCCAGGGCTGCACTCACCGAGTGCTCAGGCTTCCACCAGTTACAGCCAGTTTGTATCAGGGTAAATGGAGGACAAAGCAATGCTACAGATATTTTACTGTTTGTTATTTGTAGTCTAGCTGCTGGTTTTAGTTAGGCTGGCATTTGTTTATCTGTAGGATCCTGAAATTGCCCTGTCTGGAGATTACTGGTGAGTCCTAGAATTTCATTTTGCTTCTAACTATTATTCCAGTGAAGACAGTTCCAAGATTTGATATTTTAGCTTTTTGTTGATCGGTAAGATTGCAACACCCCAGAAATGTTTCTTATCAGAATTAGGGAATGTAGTTTTGATACCAATAATATCTTCAAATAAAAATTCAAGATCCAATGATAAAGCTGCATCTCTCATGCACATAATGTAGCTGAACAGCGAGGTCTGTGCTGCACCTTACTAAGGGTTGAGAATGTCTCTGGGGCCAGGAGGGGATTGATGCAAAGTCTGGGGCTTTGGGGTTCCCTTTCAAGTTAGAGGGAGGCACAAAACGAGATGTGCAATTAGAGGTGGAGCCCTTTGTGTATGGGTGGCTTGTGCTGGGGCCTGGTGGTGGCACCTGGGGGCTGTTGGGTGGCCTGGCTGCCATTCCCTGCAGCAGAGCCATCTCCATCACGACTGGCACCTGTGGGGCGAGGAGCCCTGGGAATTCCTGCTGCAGCCCGGTGGGTCACAGCTGATAAAAGGTTTGGGAGAGTTCAACTTGCACTCTACTGAGTTTTGTTGTGAGGAGCAACAGGTATCTGAGCGTTTGATGTGAGTTCAAAGGCAATTTACCTGATGTTAGGTGTTGGCTTTATCTCTGTAATAATGCACAGGTCTTGTACAGAATTGTGGGGTTTTTTTATTTAATGTGGGTGTTTTATGGATGTAGATATATTTCCCTGAGCTTCAAGGAAAGTAAGTTATTTTTAGAGTCTTAGCTTTGTATTGCTTGGAACAACCACTATAAAAACATGTTACTTGAAGCTTGCCAGTTCTCTGTCCCTTAATTTAAATATACTCTTTTCTAATGAATAATTTTATCTGTTTCGTATATTTTTTCTGCATTTTTTGAGCAGAAATTTAACGTAAGTTTTGGAGATCTACTATTTGTAGAAACATTTGTAGTCCAGGCTCTGGCTGAAGAGGAGGACACATTTCCCCATGCTAGCTTTAACTTACCTGTTTGGCCTAATATGAGAAATGCTTCTGCTCCTTTTGTGCTCTTGAGATGTCCATGTAGAAGCCTTTCCCAGATGAGAAGTTTGGTTTGGTGGGTGAAGCTACAAAATATTGGATTGGAGAGTGAGGTCAGGCTGAAATGGGTTCTCAGTGTGTAAGAGCAATTAGACACCACCGTGAGAAGGACTGGAAGCCCCAGGACAATAATCTGTCAGATTTGTATCGTGTGGGAGAGGGCATTTAGCACCATATGTCCAGGCACTTTGTTCATATGTGGTCTCTGACCTCGCTGATATTCTCTGACTCCAAGAGCTGAAGTTCACGTATCATTCAGGTTTGCAGAAAAGACCATATTCACATAAAAACAATTCTTTAAATCTTTATTTTCTTTATTTTTTTTTTTAAGTTCTGGTATTGCTCTATGTAGTTTTCACGAATAAATAATACCATTTATATTAAAATAAATCATGTTGTATGAGAGATGACAAAGCAAGGTATCATTTCCTCACAAAACTTAACAGCTGTGAGAGGATCCAGTCTCAATTTTTATATGGTCAGAATTAATACAAAACCAAATGACTTTGCTTGGTGTCTTTTAGATTTATATTTTAATCTGAGAGTCTTTGGAGGCACTCCATAAATACAAGTTAGAAAGTGCAAAACCAATTCAGGTGCACTAAAAATAAGTTAAATTTGAAAAGTAATTTATTTTCAATTTTCTGTGACAGATTCTTTAATTTAAATGCTTGTAGTAATTTTTGTTTAATTATAGTGTTAAAAATTTGATGTCGCTAAATTTTATCTTGAAATCTAAATTTCATGAGAAATTCTAGATATTAAAGGAACAGATAAAACCACAGTCTTTTAGCTGGAGAACTAGTTTTGATAGGGCTAAAATAATTCAAGAAGAGCAAAGAGAAAATGTTATTTATGTGCATAAGAACGTTTCAAAGAGAATATTACTGATTTTTTTTCTCCCCTTCAAAGTACATGAATACGAATAGGTTTGTGGGGAGGAGAATTTTTCTGAGTATTGAAGTAAAGGGAAAAAGGGGAACTAGTCTCTCTGAGATTTTGTTACTTGGAATTTGAGACAAAGATTCTCTCTTCTTAAAGAACCCCACAAGAAAATCCTTTAAGACTGGCATAAGCACAGTTGGAATAAATAAGCTTTAAGGCTTTTTTTCCTTCTGTTTGTGAGGGTTTTTGTGCTTGTCATGACTGGGGGATTGTTGGGAGTCAGAGGGCAGCTGGCTGGTGTGCGAGTGCTGCTTGTTGTGCTGGTGCTCACCCTGAGGAGCCCCTGCAGAAAATCTGCTTCTCTCCAGCGTGTCCAGCCTGTTTGTGGTACAGAACACTCAGCACAACGTTTTGTACATTCTGCCGTGCACAGGCAGTGTGTGCTGAGCTCTGTTTCCTGGAAATCCCTTTGCAAGGGAGGTGAAGGTCCCATCCAGAGTGAAATGTTGTTTGGTATTGCAGTAGAGGAGTCTGGTTGTAGGTTTGACAAAGAATACTGAGAGCAGTCTTAGAGAAACTAAGGAATGTCAGGTAATCCATGTGTAATTGCCCAACAGCAGGAAATTTTAATGCTGAGTCTTGGATGGTCTGAATCCTGGAGGATGAGAGACTGGAACTTTATGCTGAAATAGTGCAATAGTGCCAAAAAGAAGCAGAGGGGAACAGGAGAGTGAATTCAGCGTTTTCAGTGTGAGTTTCACTGCATTAAGGAAGGTTAGGGTGGAAGGAATTACAGGTAGGAGAGGAGAAGGATGGCCACCACAACAAGGGAGAGCTGATTAATGCTGATGAAGCAAACAGCTTTGAGAAAATATTGTAGATGAATTTTCAGACTCTAGTTATTAGCTGAGGAAAAAAAAGACTCAGTGGTGTAGAGTGTGACACCTTTTCAATTGAAGTAGGAAAAGATGAAGGAAAAAAAAAGACCAATTAGAGTGTGAAGAGAGGAGGAGGAAGCTGATGCTGGACTCATGAACAGAAAGAGGTTACACTAATGAAACAACTGGAAATGTAATATGGCAAGGACAGGATCCCTGGATGATTGAGGGGAAAATGCAGTTAGGGAAAAAAAAGCAACTGCTTTGTTAAAAATGGATAGATAAACCAGAACAAAAAGAAAGGAGCCAATATTGACTCTGTGTATAAAACTGGACTTCCTCACATGGTACCTCTGTCCCTGTCTCAAACTGAATAACCCTTTATAGGCAGCTTTGTATCAATTTCAAATGCAAAACTCCTTCCATGCCAAAGTTAAAAACAAACCAGACAAACAAAACAACCTTTTCCTCCTAGATTCTGGCACAGGAGTGAGATTGGGTCAGGGCATCAGATATCTTTCTTCTGGAATGGGATTTTAGAGAGTCTGTAGGTGCCCATCTTCACCTGTAGTGCTTCAGTATAAGGCTGAATGTTAAAGCTACAAACCTCTCAATTTTCGTTCTCCTGAGTCATATCTCTTTATCTCTTTGAGTGAAGTTGGGTATTTAACTAGAACCTGTCAGGCTTGGTCATAAGAATTTGATCTTTTAGTTGAAATTCAGTCTGAAAGCCAAAAAGAAAGAACTAGAGATGGAGGAGTCATTGAGCTAAATTTGGGAGTTATTTAGCCCATGTTATGGGATAGGGCCAAAATGATGAGGAATATTTTGAGTTTTGCTGGTAGATGATGATAAAGTCCTCAAGGGAGCTGCAGCAGGATCCTTCATTGCACTGGAGGGATCCCATACTCTGGGGAGTGAACAGTAAGCAAAGGACAGAGGAAGTGGAGACAGGGAGGATTTCTTGGTTCAATACATGAGCATGTTAATATTTATCTGTTTTACATTAAAATGAGTCCAGCATTGAGGACTAAGGGTGGTGGGCTTAGATTCAGAATATGTAAGACAATATCCAGATGTGGACAGAATAAATATAAGAAGTGGTTTCACTGTAGAAGGAAACTGTGCTGATGTCCAGTTAATTTAATTCCTACAGAAAAAAAAGGCAAACTTTACATAATAGCATAATTAATCTGTCACTTATTCTCCTTCTGATATTTGATATCCTTTTAATTTTTAGGAGATTAATAATATTTCATAAAAAATCTTCTTGATTGAGATGTTTATGCTGCCCTATTGTGTGTTCTTACAAATCAATTCGATGATACTTAGGTTATTTTAACTTTTATTACTGTTACATGGAAACAAGCTCTTAAGTTATGTTCTTCTGTAGCTTGTTTAGTCCTCAAAGTTAAATTCTTACCTTGTGAAATTATAACAGCAACAAAGCGTGATATGTGGTGGTACAAATTATGGAAAAAAAAAAAGCAAAAACCAAACTCCGAAACAAATGGGGCAAACTTCTGTGCATTAATGAATTTATGTGAAAATTTTTGTTTTAAACAAGAGTTGTATACGTGAACAAAATACAGAGTGTAGTACTGCAAGTAACTTGTGTCTATGTAAAAGAAGAAAGCAAAATTTTTTATAAAAACAAATTTAAGTGAAACATGCACAGACAGTATGCCTTGGCTGTCAAATACTCTCTCCTGTCTGATACTTGACAAACTGCCACAAGTGGCAGCAGGGAAAAGTAGGCTTTGTCACTTAAGGTCCAGCTGTACAATTCTTTTCCAAGTAGTTTGTAGCCCTCCCATTCTATGGACTGCAGCTTAACAAGGTGTACAGTTTTCTGTGGTTAGTATTCTTTAATTTTTTAGATTACTTAAAAAAAAAAAAATCCTGAGTTTTTAAATTTCATTGAGTTAATTTTCTAAGGGTAATGTTGTCATGTCTTGTCATCTGGAATTGTGAAAAAACCTTATAGGGCAAGACTACACATGGCACACTTGTTGTCTAAGATAGTGGTATAAAGAAGGACATAAATGCCGATATTAAGCTGGACACCTGTGTTCGAGGAGTCCTTTTGTGATGCAGACTTGTACCAATGTGTCCGACCTAAAGAATTGCTCTGCGTGTCTGTCGGTAAAAGTTTGGTGTTGTGGCAGTAATGCCCGGGGGTGTGAGCACCCTGTACTTCTTTGAATGAAATGTCAGAGTGTCTGCAGTACCTTTGTGTTCAGGGATGTGAGAGAGGATTTTTGCTGCACCAATTTCTGTTTCATCTTTTTGGGTCCCTGCTTCCTGAGTTTGGAGGTAACAGTTGAGAAATTTGGGGATTTTGTGGGGTTGGCACATCATCTTAAACTTCCCTAAACCCCTGCTGCTGCGCTCCTTGCCCCTTGCTGTGCCCAGCGCGCCCCTTTCTTAGTCCTGGCCATGGTTCCTGTGCCCAGCCACGCGTCCCCAGACCTTTTGCTCCTTCAGGCACCAGCCACGCTGCCTTTCCAATGTCTGCCCACCGAGTCTTGGTGCCGACGGAGCGCAGAAAGCGGACGGGCAGGCAGAGCAGAGAGCAGGGGCGATGGCGATCCCAAAGGACTTGGGGCGCTCGGGACCGCGCTGCTGGAGCCGGGAGCAGCGGCGTCCGCGGGGAATGCCGGCCGGGTCCGCAGGGAATGTCGGCCGGGTCCGCAGGGAATGTCGGCCGGGTCCCCCCCCGACCCTCCCGGGGGATGAGCCGGGTCCCCACGAGATGTTCCATGTCCCGGGGATGAGCCGTGTTCCCCGTGTCCCCCGGGGATGTGCCGTGTCCCCCGGGTTG